>JASVER010000018.1:333520-479928 GCA_030449065.1 Oceanodroma leucorhoa | reverse complement strand
CACACACACACTTTGGTCTAGTAGGTCTGCCTTGTCTCCTTTGCTTTCAACCTGGAGGAGGATGATTGTTAACTGCAGAACATAGAAAGCAAATATTTGCTAGCTGAAAGTAAAGGGAGGCTGTCTCATTTCTCCTTTTTGGTGTGCAAAATGATTGCATGTTGTTTTCAAAGCGAGTAGCTTGGTCTGCGTGGTTGCAGTTGGTGCTTGTCTGCAGAACAGAAGTGGGCACTAGGTGAAATTCCTTAGTGTTATATAGTGGATCATACCAAATAGACCTTCTGCCATCCGACCTGCAAACGTATTACTGCAGAAATTACAGGTGGTGTGCAAGATGTGACCACAACTCTTTGTAGATGGGGGTAGGTGATGAAGTGCAGCGATATGTTAACTTCTATGTTTGACCTAGATATGTTTGGAACGCAGTTTTGAATATGAATTGTGAGCCCGATGAAAGTGTAGGAGTACAGGACTGGAACAGGCTGGATTGTCATCTCTATAGCAGGTGCCATGTGAGCTCTTCTTGAATCTGATTGACTGCATCTTGAAACTGAGTCCTGCTTGATTCCACCATTTGTGAATCAGAAGGGTGTTTCAAAGCATTTCACTGTTATTAGTAATATTGTACTAGCCAGTGCAAATTTTTCAAAACTTTTCATCTGCAACTAAAATAGTTAAATCATAGCTCATGAGTGACCCAACAGCTTGATCCATCTGGTTGAGTTCAGTGAAATTCGCAGTTGTACAAATGTCCTCACGATTTTCTAAAAAAAAAAAATTACAAATGAAATATTGGGCACATGGGGTCACAGCAGTACAGAGCCGCAAGTGTTCAGGAAAGAAAGCAATTAATTCCTATCCAGTTGGTATTCACAAGAACTTAGGTAACTGAGCTGTAGTGGTAAGCTAGTCTGAAACTGATAATCTCTCATACTTTCCTTCTCCAGTCTTATCCAAATGAATGTGGCTTGCATGTGGTCCTGTTTTTTAGAACGGTAATATTTTAGACCAGCTTGTGAAATAGAAAAACAGTAGACAAGCTTGCAGGGATAAAGATTTTATCCATGTCTCAGACAAAATTGGCTTTCCAACTTGTACATACCTCAGTACAATTGCTCTGACTTTAATGTGGTTAAGTTAATATCTAGGCAAGTTGAAGGGTGGAAAAAAGGATAGCTAACATCCATCAAATTGGGGAAGGGAAGGCACTGAAATGGGGAACTAGGATCACAGAATCACAGAAGGATTGAGGTTGGCAGGAACCTCTGGAGGTCATCTGGTCCAACCCCCCTGCTCAAGCAGGGCCACCTGGAGCCGGTAGCCTAGGATTGTGTCCAGACGGCTTTTTGGGTATCGCACGGATGGAGATTCCACAACCTCCCTGGACAACCTGTGCCAGTGCTCCGTCACCCTCACAGTGAAGAAGTGTTTCCTGATGTTCAGAGGGAACCTCCTGTGTTTCAGTGTGTGCCCATTGCCTCTGGTCCTGTCACTGGGCACCACTGAGAAGAGCCTGGCTCCRACCTCTTTGCAATAAAGTAGGAAGTGAGGAAAAACTGTGACCTATGGTATTAGCATAATCTGCCACATTCAAAGCTGTTTTTTCCAAGTTGAACTTGGCTGGAAGGTGCTGCTACTGATAAGACCAGAAAGGGTGGAAAGACTTCTGTGTTTGAAAGATTATCAAACTTTTACTAATTATTCATTCAGTAGAAGATACCTGTCTTGGAAATCAAACTTTGCATGTTTCCTCAAAATTACTAATTCCATACCAGAGCCAAGAAGTTACCAGTATGCCAGGTTATTTTGAGTGGAATTGTATTGCTTTCATAGCATTTGTTGTTAAAACATGAACAGTAAAGATACGAGGTGGACTGCCAGAAATTTTAGATGTTTAACAGTTGCATGGGATCTAAAATGTCTCAAGAACAATGTCTTCACACTGCATCTGTCTATACAGAGCTCTGGCTATGTAGAATTTAATATACAGGGAATTGTGGTAGTACCCTGCGTGTATGTGTTTTAGTGCCATATGTTGGCATCTATATCTTCTTTGATAAGCAATTTTATACCGTACTCCTTATACTGTTTCCTCTTTCCAGTTAAGATACTGTCATATTATCCTTCCAGATCTAGCAGAATCAGCTTTGGATGTTGCAGCAGTTAGTGAGAGATTGCTATTCTACTGTTTGGATAACTTTAATTGATTTTCACCAAAAACCTGTCAGCAGTGTTGGTGGATGGAGTCACTGCCTGGCTGCTTTTGCACTGATATACATGAGGCTCAGGTAATGCTCTGCAATCCTTCAGCTGTAGGAGTAATAATATGCAGATGAGGGATGGTGCTGGGCAGCTTGGGTACGAACATCTTCATCTGCTACTGATGTTTGTGATTATGCTGTTTTATACACCTTCGGTATCCATGGTGAGTAGCTGTTACAACAGTATTTGATCCCATTCAGAAAGCAGTCTTATTCTTTTGGCTAATCAGAAGAGAGTGTTATTTACCTATCCAGAAAAGGTTGCTGTTGCTAGCCTGAGCCCACAGCTTTGTGAAGCCTCTTGGGACTGTTTATTCTCTTGATGTCAGTTTGTGCCACCTGGCACAGCTCCAGTATATTCAATTTTTTCTCCTTTCCCAGAAAGGAGGAAACAGGCGCTTCAGGCCCTGAATAATCATCTAAACATCAGTGTGTGATGATTGGAGATAATAAATGAATTATTAAACTTTATTTCTTGTTTGTATAATGTTCGTTGCTGCCTAGCTTTTGAACTGCAGATGAACTTGCTCAATCACACTTTTTTTTTTCTCACGGCATAATTAACTTAGTTTTCCTCTAGTGCAGGCTGCTCACATAAATCATTTTATATGATAGATTGTGTCAGCATTTCAGAGTATATCACTGCGTGCTTTTTTGACTTTCAGCTTTCTGTGACCTAACACTGCATCGCAGTACTTGCATCTTAGCTGTCTATCCCTTAAAAAAAAAAAAGGGGGGGGGCAGGGGATAAAAAAAGATTTCTTAATCGAGCTGGTTGTCTGAAGGCCAGAACCTGCCATCCCCAGGTTAATTCATATGACCTGCTGCCTTTCTTCAAGAATTTTGGAAAAGATTTTGGATAATAGCAGATGCTTGAGCTCCAGGGCGTGGTAGGAATTGTCACTTCCTCCGCACAAGAGTAGGAGGTGTAGCTGGAAATTCCCCATCTCGGGTGCTGGGCATGGAGCCGGGGGCTTCTGCAGTCAGCCGCTGGATGGCCTGGCCCAGGGGGCTTCTCTCAGGGTTACGCCCTGCCTTTGTGGTTCTTGAGAGCTGACCATCCTTTAACAGCACTTTTTTCTTTTTTTATCACTTGTAAATCCCTAAGACTTATATTCATGGAAACATCACAGTTCAACCTATTTACAGCATTTCTTACTGTAATGCTGTACTTCCAGCTGTTACAAATAGGAAGCTAATTCTCATACAAACTTTCCTAAACCTTTTTATCCCAAGATCTTGGTATTCTTTTGCTTACCTTACTGTCCTTCACATTCTGTGGTCTTAGTTACACAGTTCTGCTTTTCTTATGGAGTTGAAATGCTCTGTTCAAAGTTGATTACCAGAAAAGTATGTGCTTGCTTTATGCTGTTGTTTTGTTAATGGCAGTCACAAAATGAACCTCATAATATTAATATTAAACAGCATAAGTACATTCAGTCATATCCCTATCCTCCACTTAGCATATACATTAATGGTCTTGAAATAAATGTTTTCATGGTGCGTGCAGTAACCCACTAACATGAGAAAGCATCATATTTATCAGGATCACTTTTTAGCAAAGTTTGAATCTTAAATTTTTACTTGTAATCTTCTATCTAATTTTTAACTTGCTGAAGGCTTCAACATATCTTCAGATTGCATTTGTGTTTAGACTTCCAGAACTGATGCCTTGGGGGTTGCTTTTTTTTGTTAGGGAAATTGTCTGTCATTTTGTACTACTTTTGCTCTTTTATTATAAGAGTCAGAAAATGGCTGTGACAGAGAACATTCATGACTGTTTTCCAGTTGTTTTCTACAAAGCTGAAACTTTGATAGATAGACTCTTGTAAAAGCTATTTTGGATCTTTCTCTCTAACATGTTAACATTGCACATAAGCTTCTGTTAATATTGAATGGGATAATAGTGCTGTTCCTCTTAAGCTCATGGAGCCCAAACCTTACTGTACCTGCAGTAACAAAGCTGTTAGTAAACGTTTCATAAGGATTTTGCTTTCCATTTGGCATTGCAAAAGTATTCCTGTGTGACCAAACACACTAACCTGTGAATAGATACTGAATATTTTTACTAGTGTGTTTTTATTGACACTTCTAATAATAACATTTATAAAGCTTTAATTTTATAACATTCTTTACAACATGAGGAAACTATATTACAGTATGAATTTGTGTATTTTGGGACCAATAACAAGAATTTCTATGTTGGAGGCTCATCAGTTGTTAGTTACAGAGGAAGAAACAGATACAAGAGTATTGGTAAATCACGGAGTGTTTTATGAGCCACCGAAGTGATTCTGCTATGGAAAAAGCAGATGTGATTGCAGGACGTGTTGGGTGAGTTGTTCTCAGCAGAAAGGCTGATACTTTAGTGCTGGTGTAAAGACATTGGCAGCACCTGCTCTGAAACTCTGGCTTCCGTTGTTTCTTATTTGGAAAAGGTCAGTTCAAACATTTGAAGATACCTTTTAAGTTGAGAAAGCAAAAGAGGAAGAACAAAAAAAAAAAAGGACTTAGCGAAACGAATAGTGAAATGTGATTGCTCTCTGCAGATATAGAAAGGACCTGTTTAAGGAAAGAGTAACACTTCACAGTTTGGCCATGAGAAAAGTATGCAGGTGAAAGAAGTAGCCATTGCGGAATGGGGTTCTGGCACAGCAGCCGACTGCGTAGGGGTGGAAGATGTATAATTACCTTTTGAAGACAAAACTTGAAAAGCTTGAGCTTTTTTTATTGTGTATGTTTCCTGTGGTGACAGAGGCCTAGATTTGACTACCTAAAAGATTCCTTTATGTCCTTTATTCTAATTTAAAATGTTCCTACTAAGAACAAGTAAAAAGTATAGAAACACAGAAAAGATATAGTAGTACAATGAAGATTGAGCTAAAATATTTTTCCTTTGTTTTTCATTTTTGTTTTTTTGGTGGAATACCAAAAAAAAATCCTTTTCTAAAAATGGCCTGAGGTGACTCAGTATTTAAATAAAAAACTAAAACCAACGCAAGAAGTTGAAAAAATGACTCTCTAATTTTTTGAGATTCACACTTCCTTTTGTACTTGTATTGCAGTTTATTAGGGATTGTATGTTAGTATTTCTTGATAATTTATGCACAGATTACTTTTTTTTAAAGCGCAAGTCATTTTTGTCCCTTCTTACTGCAAGATAATTCAGGCTCTGAAAATAATTACAGTTTTATTCTCAGTGCATATGGAAGGTCATTAATGTGTGGATAAGGGACTGAAAGGAAAAATATTGTAACTGCATTTCAGTGCTGATTTGAATGACTGTTGAATATGGAAGAATTTGCTTTCTTGTTTGTGGGGGGTTCGGTTGTTGTTAATCACTAAACCACCACTGGATAGAAGAGGAATATGAAAAAAACCCTGAACTTGTAAATGCAGCTCCTAATTTTGGGAAAAGTTAAATGTCTGTTAAATGCCTATTCTATGATCACACAAAGGTGTGACTACTGCGGATGTTGTCTTAATGAGTTGATGGAATGAAATTTATATAATGGTGGCTGTGTTCTTCAGCAAACCTGCTTGCAGAACATCAGTCTGTGGGTTTCTTTCTGTGCTCGTTTGTAGTGTAAAAGACTTGGGTGATAAAGTGGCAAAGGTTGAAGTTTTAAATAGGCTATCCAAGTATTCTCAACACTCGGTTAAGAACAGAGAGCTACTCTAAGTTCAGAGAGCTAATTGATGCAGTGTTTAGCTATAGTTTGATGTTATAACCAGCAACCGAGATAATTCAGAATTTTAGAAGCACTAGAGCTTTTGATGCAAAATGTATAAAGTTTTAATAAAACTCAGCTCATTTAGTATACAAATCAAATTGCTTTTGAGAGGAAGTGGTCTGATTTGTTTCAAGAAGCTTTCGATGGCAATTTGTTCTTTGCCATTCATGCTGCCAAAGATGGGACCCTGGGACAGGTATTGCCTTGGGAACGTTGTATTGCTGAGTTTCACAGGAGAGCAACAGAAAGTCTCTAGTTTCTGTCTATGGAAAACCATGATCTCAGAAATAGCTAATGTCAGTATTTGGCAGTGTGCCCAGGTGGCCAAGAAGGCCAACGGCATCCTGGCCTGTGTCAGGAATAGTGTGGCCAGTAGGCGGAGGGAGGTGATCGTGCCCCTGTACTCGGCACTGGTGAGGCCGCAACTCGTTCAGTTTTGGGCCCCTCACTACAAGAAGGACATTGAGGTGCTGGAGCATGTCCAGAGAAGGGCGACGAGGCTGGTGAAGGGTCTGGAGAACAGGTCTTATGAGGAGCGGCTGAGGGAGCTGGGGTGGTTTAGCCTGGAGAAGAGGAGGCTGAGAGGAGACCTTATTGCTCTCTACAACTACCTGAAAGGGGGTTGTAGCGAGGTGGGTGTTGGTCTCTTCTCCCAAGTAACAAGCGATAGGATGAGAGGAAATGGCCTCAAGTTGTGCCAGGGGAGGTTTAGATTGGATATTAGGAAAAATTTCTTCACCGAAAGGGTAGTCAGGCATTGGAACAGGCTGCCCAGGGAAGTGGTGGAGTCACCATCCCTGTGGCGCTTCAGGACATGGTTTAGTGGGCATGGGTGCTGGGTTGACGGTTGGACTCGATGATCTTAAAGGTCTTTTCCAACCTTAATGATTCTATGATTCTATGATTCTATTTCCCTCTAAAATGCTGTACTTTGTCCTGGGAAATTCAGTCTACTCTCCGTGCTCCTTTGCCTTTATTTCACATCCACATTTAAAATTTAATCATATTTTATTTTAGCTCAACTTTTCTGCATGGTTCTTTGTGGGAATTGTACTTCTGGTATTTTGCAAGAATGCTTTGGGTTACGGAATACCCGTCTTCACAAAGTCCCCCACATAGCTAAGTCTGTCCAAGCAAATAACTATTCAACTATTTTTAATAATATTTAATGTTTTAACTATTTTTCAGCCAAAGAATGTTCTGTTTCTACATTTGGTTTGACAAAATTGGTTGTTAGTTGAAACTGATCCCAAGTGAAATTGCAATAAAACTACATACCAAGAACAAGTCCTTTTTCTGCTGTGTGGCCTTGTCTTGTGCCTTGCTTACTGCTCCAGCATGGTACATACAGTCCACTACGGCTTGCCTGCAAGTTGATCTTTTCCTGGATAGTTCTCTCAAGCAGTTTCCTAGATTTTGCTTTTTTGGAGGGATGGGTTGTTTTTTTTCTGGTTTCTTCTCTCTGTTTTCTTTTGCTTCAGAATTTTGTTGGACTTCAACAGGCCATACAATGTCATCCCCTGGCTGCTGTGTCTGTCTACAAGAAAGGTAGATTTTTAACTTAGAATAGTCTGAACTGAGCAGTTCTTGGCCTGGAAAAAGTGGTTTGTGTTTTTTTTTTTAATCCTAATAAAATGGATGTGCGAATTATTTCCTGATTATTCAAATAACTCCCTCATGAGGACTTCTTGATAACCATGAAACATCTTAAAGGATATATGTTGTGAGCAACTCTTCTCATCTCCCAAAATGTAAAACTGAGTAGGAAAAATGAATATACTGATATTCCTGCATATGTGAAAATCAGGGTACAACTTCACTGTTGTTGACCCCCAATCACTCATCTGTCTTTTCTACCACCTTTTGGCTGTACTGGTACCACCACCACCCACTACACCAGGTCAGTGACTTGATCTGGGTTAAAAACAAATCCTCCCCTTCTTAGTTAAGTTCTTTAACTAGGGTCTGTTAACCAGCCCATATATGTGGGAAAGTGGAGGGAATCGAAGGCCTACAGAGTTTTTCCCCTACAAAACTCTTAAGTGGAATTGTACCCTGGTAAGTCCCTTCTGGAACCACATCTGAAGAAGGTCTCTTCTTGTACCCACTGGAAAATTTTTTCCCCCCATCAGTTCTTTTAAAATTCCTGTATCAAATATAAGCACTTGGCAGATGGAGCCCCATCTGTCTTGATAGCATTATCTGTTGTATTTCTAAATTTGCTCTAAATTTTACTTTGGCATTGTTCTTAATTGTTTCTTGTACTGCTTGCAAAGTTATAACCTTGAATGGTGAATTAACTCTTGGGAAACCGCATAATTTATTAGATGATTTTATGTAAGACAATACACTTTCCCCTATCCTTTATTCTTTCACTTTCATATATGTATGTTATGCAACTTTTTTTTAAATTATTTTTTAATGAGGCTGACTTTGTCACTTTCTTGCCAATCTGCTGTATCGAGCCAATGCCAAAGGCAAGTACAATGTTAGATACAGTAGTGGCCCGATCTGGTGTGGCAAATCCTATTCCCATTCTTTAATGAATGTATTTTTAAAATTGTATCTGTTAGCATAAAGTCTGATTTACCTAAGTCCAAACCACAGTGAAATATTGCTAATTACTTTGTAATAATTGTGTATTTTGAGGCTGAGTGTAAATTAAGCTGTGTCTAAGRGCATAAAGGAGTGTATGGCCTTTGGGAGTGTCAACATAATGGTTTAATCAGGTGAATAGGTTTAATTATTTCAGTAGTCACACTAGTAAATTCCAGAACCCAACAAAAGATAATGCAGTTTATAGGATCACTGGTTCAAGTTCAGCCCATATACATCATTCAGGAGTCCCTGATCTGTAAAGTAATATTTGCTGCTACCATAAAAAAACACCCAAAGTGCCCAAAGGCACATTCTAGTGGTTCAGCATCATTTCCCAGCTTTGATACTTGGTTTTAGTCAAAGCGGTGACTGAGTTCTGTCACAGAGGATCTATCAGGTGGACTGTACATACCCTCTGGCTTTGGATAACCCTAAATTTGTATGGCTAAAACCCATCTCAAGCACACAAACAGAAATCAATGGATTAGTCAATTCTCTGCCTGGCTTGTTGTCAGTTAAAGGACACTGTACGTACCCTGCATTGTAGTAGGGGAATGATTGGCAAATGTTTGTTTTGTTGAGGACAATACAGTCCTATTCTTCAAAAAGTTCATTCAATAGTGGAGTTGGTTTACTTCTAATATTTTGCATCATTTTTGTTAATATCTTGACAAATGTAAAATGACTGACCAGTTAAGAGGATATCTGCTTTTAAGTGGTTAGTTGAGGAGGTTGATGATAATTCATACTCTGTCGCAGATGTTGCTTTTGCTGTCAAGATGTAACTTACCATGCTTGACAATGACTCACATCAAACTTGATTGCTACAGTCCAAGAACTGCCTGCGGGGTAGTTTTCTTACTAGTTTTTTTTGTTTTGAGAAAAAGCCCATTTCAAACATCTTATGGCTCAAGAGGCTACAACCTTCCTCTGGTTCAGTGCCTGGAACTGGGATGTCCAGTTGTCTCCTTACACCAGCAAATGTGTTCATTTTATGCTCTTTCTAACCTGCTGAAGATATATTCACTGGCAAGATGATTAGGACGTGTACAATATGGAAAAGTTGATACTTAAAGTCACTAAAACAACTCTAATGACTCATAACAGGGACGTGAATCTACAGAGTAGACATGTGAGGACTATGGATAAATTTTTATCTGTGTAACTCAGCAAAGGTGCAGCCCATCCGGCACTTTTTCAGACTCTTCTCTGTCTGATAACCAGACAAAGATGCGAGTTAAAAGTTACTGAAGTTAATTGTAATGACTGTTCATCTGCCCATCCATGCAACTGCTTGGGTCTTTTGTAGCTCTGGTGGATAGACTGTAGATATTGCAGTGATACTGAGCTCCATCTTGTCACTTTGTAATGTACATGTACCTAAAGTAGAGAAATTGGACTTTCTTTGCAGAATCAACACCAGGGAAGTAGCAATCTGAGTAAAACCAAGGAAGAGCTGAACTCTTTGCTGCTTTTTTATTTAAATGATTGCTAAAAAGTAGAAAAAAAATAGCTCAGATAGTTGGACATAAGAAGAGAGAGGAAATAGATCTTTCTATCTGGAAAAAAATGAAGGATCTTTAGACCCGAGTCAGAATCTCATCTGGAACGTCACAAAGGTCATCATGCCATCAGTATTCATAGTGGGTTTCCCTCCTTCTTTGCCCCCCTACATAAACTCACTCTCACTCACTCTTTCTAGTAAGAAGCCAGGGCTTTGAAAAAGTAATAACGGGCATTCCTGAATCCAAGATGTAGAGCTCTCCTCGTAGCGTTACTTCCTGTAGAGTTGGAGAATCACTTCATAGGATCGTGAGGCTACTAAAAGGATAAATGTCTTTATTTTAAGTACCCATAAATATTAACATTCTTAATGGAGTTTTTCTGCTCCGATCCAGACAGTATAGCCATACTCAGCATTGATAAAGTTACAGAGCAAGACAGGTGCTGAATGGACAGGCCTGCAGACCCTCTAGATCTTTCCCAGCAAGCTTCCTTTAGAGAAAAGGACTGCATTAATCGTTCATTTTCTTGATGTTCTTCCTTTCTGTGGTGTGTGTTGCCTGATCTGGAGTCCCAAACTGGATGGCATCTGTGTGCTATTGCAGAAGGAACTCAGAATAGTTCTGATACAGCCAAATATGGGGTTCTGTCCATTACAAGTTAACTTGCTTAAAATGCCAGTTGGGTTTGTACTTACCTGTCATCAATATCTTGGAGAAAAAACGTGACCAGTTTAAAAAATGGGAAAATAATTGAATTATACCTCAAAGTCCTGTGTGCTTTGCTTCCATGTGATAATTGCATCAATGCTGTTTTCCAGTGGTGCATGCCAAGAGGAGGTTTCTGTCCTCTGGAGAAGGAAACTGTGCACATTCTTTCCTTTTGTCCTTTTCCCCAACCCAATGCACAAAGGCAGACCGAGGGATAAGGGGTTGAGAGCTACAGTACTCTTGTATGTTGTATACCTAGGAAAAAACATTCTTTCAGTCAAATGTTCATGCAGATCATTGAAGACATTTTCTGAAGATTTAAATTTGCTCTTTCTTCACTCACGTAGCTTTTTTTTTCCCCTCTTCCAAAAGTAGGTTGTCTGAAGTCACGTGTACTGTGTAGCTTATAAACGCCAGCTAATGTGGTTAGTGAGCCTTTTCTACATTTAGCAAGAAAGTCTAATTGAAGGCATTCATCCAAAAACTTTCCTAAATATTTACCAAAATTGTGGAAGTTTTTGTCATTTACCTTAATGCTTAAATCAGCTAACAGCCGCAAAAAAGAAACTTTTTAAAAAGCCCACAAAAAACAAGGTAGTGATGTAAGCCAATTTAAGTAGGCTAAATGTGAAAGACTATATGCAGTGTTTGGAAAAAATACAGTTAAGCAGTGTGGGTTTGATTTATGTTATTCTTGGCCGGTAACTGGTGTTGCTTTTGCATCACCATATTGCCTTTTTGCTTGCTTGTATCATGTTGACTTGTGAGCAGCCATATTAGCTTTACTTGAAAGTGAACATTTCATTGCTCTTTAAGCCCTGTTTGTGCAAAACATGCTTTTAATGAGCACGCGCATTTAACTGTAACAGATTGAAAACAGGAGGACTCTCACAGTAGAAGAATTTGTATATTGAAAGCTTGCCCACTACTGTCCTTTGTTTCGAACGCTATGGTRAACTAATGCAGTCTTACAGCTCTGGCTTCTGCTTGTGGTTGGGCTTTTTTTTTTGTTTAGGGCGAGGGGGGGGAATTGGCTGTAATTAGGGGATATATCTATTATATTCACATATAGGAAGTGTTAAGTAAGGTGCTTTTACCTTCAACAAACATTTAATGTGTATGTTAACTCAAATGTCAAATGAAATTGAGGTGCAAATGCAGTCATTATTGAAAAGATCTTGAGGAGGCATCAGGAATGAAAGCACTCCAAGGAGAAATAGAATCCAATTGATTTTAAAAAGTGGATTGATGATGATAATGTTCTCTGTTAAGCATGGAGGAAAAACAGATTGCTTTTTAAACCAATTTCCATGCTGCTTTAGTGTTATGTCTTTTCTGTAGTACTCTTTCACTGTATTTTCTCAAAGGACATCTTTCAGCAAGATCACTCTTTCAAGAGGGTTTAGAATAAGATAATTTATTGCAGCACAATTTGAGTGAGGAGCATTTCTTGCTATATGAAATCATACAGCGTCCACTTTGCGTTCTCTTTCAAACACAATGGACAGCAGGCAAAAACATATGGTTGCAAGATATGGGACATCTAAACTAAAATCTCAACACTATTCTTTTCTAGGTGCAACTAAAAGGAGAGGGGAGCATGTAAAATGCAGGAGTCCTAATTTTGTAGGCAGGCTTGTTTGTTATCAATATGTTTGTGGATTGACTTAATGTAGATTCTACAAAAGCTGGAATTGGAGCATCTGAAAACTAGAATATCACTTAATTTCATTACCTCAGTGTATTGTCTTAATTAGGAGATTATTTTCCTAGAAAACTGTGGTTTTTATGCATTGCTTTCACCCTCATAATGGTATCAGTATTGATAACAGGCTTATTAACTACATTTTTAGTGACTTTGTAGTGGTCAGAAAGCAAAGGGAGATAATACCACTGAGGGTTAAAGATTGGTTTGTGAAATTGCTCTAAACTGACAAATAATGGTTTGCTGTCTTTGACATCTGTTAAATAAATGAATGCAGCTGAATTTAAGTCAGCTAAAGGGAACACTGCTCTGTTAATCAGTCTCCCTTTCCCCTTTGCTTACCAAGTACTTCTTGGAGAGACAGTTTGACTACAAACTTTTTTTTCCAATAGCCACGTGATTTTGCTGCATAAATCTTCATGTAGGTACATGGAATGTTTTTCCATATCAGTTTTAAGCTAGTATGGGCATTTAACTTGCTTGCAAATTGAAATACCAAAATAAGCATGCTGTATTATTTGCATTATCACTGAGAAATGGTGACCTTCCCTAGAGGTATTGGATTTGAATGCTTCTGGCAGCCTAAACCAGATTATATTAAAAAGCCCTCATTATGTCTCCACTGCAGGATTTTTACACTCGTAGAGCTTTATCTGATAATTGCAGCACTTTTGATCTGCAAAGAAGTCAGAATAAGATAAAAGAGCTGAAGGGCAAGTCAAATGCCAGGGAGTAGCAGTCCTGCATTGAACAATCCTGTTGCTTTCTTCTGGTGGTGCAACCTCCAGAGCCCCTGAGGAGCTGTAGTCATGGGGAACAACCTCAGCAGACCTGGAGGGTAGCTGAAGACCGCTGTGGTACAGTCGTCCTGCTCACGGCACTGTCTGTCAACCGCCGGTACATGGTGTCTGGTTGACAAGGGGGAAATGTGGATCTTCACAGAGTTCTGCTTCTGGCTCTGTCGCTGTAGGATTTTACATTGAGGTCATTTTTTTATCAGTGGGCATGCTGTGCATGGATGGTGTGATTCAAGCAGCCACACCACATTGCTGGATCCATTCTGAGGTGTGACATATTTCAATTCTTAAACATATTGTGTTCATACGGTACTGAACAAATATTTCTGGTTTTGAGCTACAATCCTGAGAACCTTCCAGTCCTCAGAATGACAGCTACAATAAGTTTTTGCTTGCCACTTAAATTAAACAACCGCCAGACTGAATGGTGCTGAACTAAGGTTTGTCTAAAATCGTAGTATTATTATGGCCTTTCTGGTCATGTTTCTTGGCTCTGTATTAGTACCATATGATGAAGTGTTCTAGCCCTGAAACAAAGCCCACGTGAAGTGGAAACTGTGGTTTCTTGATTTAACTGCAAGGAAGTTAGTCCTCGCTCTTCTTTATGCATCTGAGCCAATACTTCTATTAAAGATGTAATGCATAAGGAGTGTAATGCATAAAACCCACAAAGTTTTGTAGGAAAATAATCTCCTAATTAAGAGAATACAGTGAGGCAGTGAAATTAAGTGATATTCTGATTTTCAGATGTTTCAATTCTACCTTGTCTAGGCTGAAGAAAATTACAAACTTCCCATTTAATTGTTTCCTTTTTATTAAATGACTCATCTTAAACATTCTTTCCTTCTTCTGCACAAAAATATGATTTTGAGATAGGCAACGTGGTAGTATCACTAATAACTGTAAACTGTATGAAGATGTATACTAATAAAATAGGTTGAATTCCTGTGGTGGCCAAGTTTTACTCTGCCTCTGGCGCAGAGCGTGACAAAAGCACTTGGTGTGCAGCAGTGGGCTGTTAGTGCCTGTCCTGCTGTGGTGAACTGTTGCCTTCTCCTCCCTGTAACCACAGGTGCCATAGTAACCTTCTCAGAAGGGAAACTGCTGCTTTTGAAACACCACCCACAGACTGAATTTTCTACATTGCAAAAATCTCAGCAACCTATTATCTGTTTCACTAGCTGACAAGGTATTGACTGTGAAAGTTCATAATGCAAAATTAAAAACTCTGTATCCTTGTAGACTTGTCAAAAAACTGCAAATCTATTACAAGTAAAAAAAGCAAAGCATAATTGGATGTCTCGGTGATCTGCATGGCCTTTCTTTGCTCTCCACCATTTCTTTTTGTTTGGTTGGTTTTGGGTGTTTTTGTTTTGTGGGGTTTTGTTTGTTTGTTTGTTTGCTTTTTGTGAAATGAAAAGAGGCAGCAGCATCTCCTAGCCCAAACCCCAATAGCAACCTTTGTTTTCCATTGAGGTGCTGTGTAAGTTTATAGGTCTTCCAGTCAGCCTGAGGCCCTGCTGAGAAAGCAATAATCTCCTCAAAGGAGAATAAAAGGCAAGAGTATTTTTCTTGTCTAGTACGGCCTTGGCTTCAGGATGCTGTTTCCTTTTGACTGGTTTTGCAGTGTAACCTGGGGCTCCATGTGAGAGAGTCAGCAATTCATCCTTGCCCACAAGTCAGACAATAACGACTGATCAAAATGAACCCAGTCTAAAACATTACCATGTAGAAATCAACTTAGTAGATTTTTTACATTGGTGGGGGGGGGGGGGGGGGGGGGGGGCAGGCGTGTGTGTGTGTGTTTGTTTTAAGGCTGAATAAGGAGAAGAGCCTCAAACTGTGTCTTTAGGACTCGAGCGTGGTGAGCCCAGAAGTAGTAGAAGAGTGGTTCTTGGTTCACCGTCTGCTGCTGGGTCTCTTGGTTCCAGTAATGCAAGGAAATCCGTTTTCAGCACTCCCACATGATGGTTCCTGTGTTGCTGTGGTAGCAAAGCAGGGTGAGAGCTGGCTTCCGAAACAGGCACATGAGGAGTTCTGAAGTGAAAAATCAAGGCAGTGATTAGTGCGTCACCAGATTCCTGCTTGTTCTCGCAAGGAGGTTGTCATCCTCAGCCCACTCACCCCATTGAGAGCCCTCTTGAGCTAGCTTTGAATAAAAGAGACATTGTGAACGTACTTGCCAGGGAGGCAGTCTCCCCTTCAGCACAATGAAGAAATATTTCCATGTGTTCGCCACGCAGTTCACAAAATATCAAACCATTATCAATCTCTTTTATTAAAAACTAAAAAAAAGAGGTTAGTAGAAACATCCATTCCTCCGCAGTCACCTGGTTCTCTGTTGGTCCCATGTGTCATACTGTAGCATCTCTGTCACACTTCCCTGGAGGAGCAATGTGGGAAAGAGCATGTTGGCTTGATGTGCAATACAGCCAGGCTCCTTGGCATGAGGAGTGCCTAGAACTGAGAAACTTCTCCCATGCCTGCTCATGGTCTATTCCCTCAAACCCATGGAGTGCTTGTCATCCTTTCTTCCTTATAAAACTTTAGCCAGTCACCTTCCTACCTGACTCTGTCTCTAAGTCTGGGCAGAACCCAGGCTGGAAACTGGAGGGGTCTGGTCACTTGGTGAACTTCACAGCTGGTTCTCCTACATTAAAACTACTATTAAAGTGGTATTTTTGGAATTAAGTTTCATACACATCAGATGACTTAGGGTTTTTATTATTTTTTAAAGAGTAAGTTCTGTGAAGAAACGACTCTTTTTTTATTAGATGTGAATTGTAAAGATGAATGTAGGATTTTTCAGACCAGATATAAGTAAGAATAATTTTAAGTACTCTATTTTGTGTGGTTTTTTGAAGCTCTTTTGTAAACTATGAATTTATTGTGTATGTTCTATTTAAAAACACAGGTTGATAAATCTTCAGATTGTAGTGCATAAGGCTTGAATTACATCTCTGTTTATTAATAAGATGTCCTCAGTAATGGTGCTTTTGAATCTCTCAAAAATCCTAGTGTAGCAGAAGCCAAAATACTGCAAATTGAAGCCTCTGAGTCTGTAGAACGCAGGTATGATAGGCAACGCTACTCACACTTCTAATGCTGTTGACCTTGGTGGTGGTGTCCATGTGCTTGCACCTTAAAAGCTTGTTTTTCTGGGTGCTCATTTATGGCGGTCAGGCAGCTGGACGTGAGTAGGGTGTAGAACCAAACAACTGCCTGGTAAACACTTTCTGTATTCTGTATGGTCTCTGGCCCTTCAAAGTAAAATTGGATTAGTATTAAGAACTAATTACTTTTTTCAGGTACTAACCATTTGAACAATTCAGAACTGGTTTGTTAGATGTATACAGGCCAGAGCATTCAAAAATAGGAGCCTAACCTTACACTCCAAACGTTGCTTGACTTTTTCCCAAAGGTATACTGGTGACATAGGAGTGTGAATCCCTACAGTGGAATCGTGGAGGTGTATGCAGACTACTCAGAAAACTTCATTTTCCAGACTTGCTAAAGCTTATGGTTTCTGAAGTAGCTTAACCTGAAAGTGAGAGAGTCCTGCAGTTGTCCTTTGCAGCACCAGTGAGCATTTCAAATAAAACTCTAGTGGAAAATTTCTGTGTAAAGGATAGCAAAAATTTTGCTGGCCATGAGGAACATAATTAAACTAATTTAAAAAAAAAATCATCATCTGTAGTCATTTAACATCCAAAAAAACACAAAGCTTTTTGGAGTTAAGGTAGGATAGAAAAAGCAGCTATGACACACATTTTGCATTTAAGCATACTATTTTTACTAGTTTTCACTTTAAGTATTGCTTCATATCTGATTGCTGATGTGTTTCAAAGATGTATAGGTGTCCTCCATCGCCATTCGTCGCTGCAAGTGACAAATCTGTTCCATTTGACTTTTTTTTTTTTCCCGTAAAGCAATGTGCAGATCATCTTCTAGCACTTACTTAGCTGCTAACCTGTGGTTCACTTAAGTGTTTGCAAGAGCCATGTGAGATGCCTTTCTCATTGCAACTTGCTCTGGTTTTATCTTGCAAACTGCAGCAAGCGCCCCACATGCTGAGTGCTGTCACACAAGCTATGCCAAAGCTTCGGGGGGGAGAGGGGTCCATCATGTGCCTTGCCGTTCTGGCCAGGGCGGGACCCAGATGGTTTACAGCTATTCCAAAATTTCATCTTGTGGTGAGCAAGTTGCAGGAGTCAGAGGGGATGGCAATACTCCTAGGTCTCATCCCAGCACAGGACTGGGATCAGCTGAAGCAGTGCATACAGACCCGAAAGCCAAGAAATTTCCCTAGGTCCCATAGCAGAAGTCTGGAGTTGGTGTTTTTGCACAACTCRGGTGGTTTGAGGGCACGCTGTTCGATACACCTCCCCGCACCCCCTGATACYCTACTGCTGGTTTTGATGCTTGCATGATGGGAAGTCAGCGCTTGTATGAGTCACTCTGTGCCTCTGGGGGGAAGGAGGGAGGGAGGGATGGGGAGAGGGGTGTAATATTCCTGCAGTCCCTGAGCAGCGTTAGAGCACAACGTGTGGGTGGAGAAGCGTTTCTATCTCTTAGAGCCTGTCTTGACTGCTGCGAAGGGAGAAGGCAGTGCCTTGGATGATTTTTTTCTCCCCTCTCCACCTCACTTCCTTACCAGCTAGCTAACAGCCCTGAGATGGCGGGGTGAGGGTGGTATCTGTGGGAGGTGAGAGGCCAAAACAACCGGTGGGCCTGCAGGAGAGTATGCCGGCTGCTGAGCAGAGCTGCCCTGTTCCGCGCCCTGGCTCCGCAACAGCACGGCTGCGTGCAGCCCTTGGACCGAAGCCTCTTGGGATGCAGCAGTAATGTAGTCCTGTGCAAATCAAAGGGAGCAGCCTGAAATACTCAAATTTGCTTTTTTTTTTTGTTTTGTTTTGTTTTGTTCCAACACTCCCACATCCAGGGGGAGATGATACTTTGCATATACAAACCCCACATGCGTAGGAGGATCTTAAACTTGAACAGCCAGCTGCTGTAATAAATAAAATTTAACAAATGATCCCAAAGAGAAAGGGGAAATGGGAGTCAAAAGGCCAAGGTGTTCCGGCCTAAAGCAGATGTTGGCAGTGTCTGGGGTGGATGTTCTGGAAGAGGAGTGAATTTGGATGATGTCAATGAAGTGTGTAGGTCCAGCGATGGGGGATGGGGCAGCCCCCCCGCAGAGCCCTGAGGAAGCCCAGCTGCTCTTTGCTAGCTGTGGGGAGCGTGGCTGTGCGCTGCCTCTGCTGCCTTACACCTCGGTCCTGAAGAACTTGGCAGGTAAGGAAAGCGGAGCGATGGGTGTATCAGCGAGCGGGGCCTGTGGCACTGTGTGGGTGTTATACTTCCACTACCGCACCAAGGGAAAAAATTTTCTCTGCATCTTGCTACTTTTCATACTCTTGGATCAATTTTAAGGCAAGTCCAAGTAAGAGCAAATTGCAACAGCCAGATCTAGAACTGATAGGAATTACTGGAATAGGAATTACTGGAATATGATAAAGACTTACAAAGGAAGGAGGCTCCAATATTCAGGGAGAAAATCCCCCCTTTTTTTTTAAATACTCCAGCGAGACAGAGGGACAGCATCTGCAGACCTATGACTTTCCCATAAGCATCTCTCGTCATTCTCATTTCCTTGTTGCAGCGGATGGAGAATGTCCACCTCTTCCCATGTCTTCCTGTCCCTTCCCATCCTACCCAAGCTGACAGACATGGCAGGTAACCGGGCGGGCTCCCAGCTGTGTTAGCTGTCTCTGCCTGTGGTGTTAAAGTCCATTTACTGCTCACTCCAACTCAGCCCAAAGGCCTTTCCCTTCACAAGGATACATTCACTCATCTTTTTTTATCTAATATGAGGTGAAAGTCCCACTGAACACGAAACCTTGTGTGGATTCTCTGCAAGCTAACAAATTGTTAGAGTAAGTTTATTCATAGATTTTAACTCATGCGAAAGCTGGATGCTGCCCTATCTTCATTATATCTTTACCTTCTGTTATTGCACAATTTTTCTTTCTGCTAATTTGGAGCTCCTTTTCCTAAATAGAGTCTGTGAGTATCTGCTTCTTAAGAACCCCAAACCAAGAAGCAACCCCACTGTTATCTTAATAGACTTCCGTTATGATTCAGCAATAGTTTTCAGCCTTTGTGCTTTTATGGATCCTATTAAAAATATAAAAAAAAAATCCAGTAACAGTAAAAATGCCAGTATAACATCAGTAAGCCTTATGGCTTGCTTTTTTAAGACTTGCTCTTTTTCAAGTGTCATTTGTGAATCTCTTGATGTAACCTGTAGGTTCAAGGGCCTTGTACGGAGCCTGAAAAATACTGCAATGGAAAACAAAATAGACGGTAGGTGATTGCTTTCCTTGAAAGGGAGTAGGTCAAGTGCCCATCTGTTAACTGTTGCAAATGAGTGATATACAAGAGTAACAGGGCTGCCCGCACAAAATGAGAGGAAGATGCTGTTTTTGTTGTGAGTCTGCTGGAACCTGTGTTTTCCTCACCCTAGATGTGGGAGCTCCAGGACTCTGGTATATCAAGTGGCTTTCCTGCTGCTCTGAACTTCATGGTCATACCATGTTCCAAATATTCAAAGTATTGTGCTACATTTTATAGGGTTCTTTTAACTCTGGATTTCATTGATTTGGGAAAAACGTTTGTTAACTTCAGAACTGAGCTGTCACACTTGCTGGAATCAGTGTGCCTGCTGTCACTGCACTAAGCGATTTAAAAAGGATGCATATTTTCAAGAGGACTCTTTTTGGGAGCAGAGTTAGCAAGGGTTGCAATTAAGCTGTTGAAAAATGAGTAGTCTTAATTTAAAAAGCAATTCCAAATTTCTGTGCACTTTGTAGGATGAACTTCTGAAGCCTATTTTTCTCTGCAGGTTGGTACAATCTCATGTGAAACTTGGGATGGGTTGTCTCAAACTTTTGCGAAGATAAAAATATAAGAAGTATAGAAGTAAAAGTATAAAAGTAAAATATATGTGTTTTGTTAGTTTGTTTTTTTTTAACTGTGGCAGGACTGCTGTTTAAACATATTTGCTATAATTGGCTATAACTGCTATTAAAATAAAACTAAGCTTAAACAAGATGTGTTGCTTTAGTGTAAATGCATTTTTTTCAGATTTTTAATTTTAATCGATTGATTGAATTCACCTTTAGCAGAACTTTCTCTTTTTCCTTTTAAAAACATGTATGTCAGTAAATGATGGAGTGTTGGAGTGGGAGGATAGCAGGGCAAAGGTGCCTAAATATGAAGCAAGGTGTTTGACAAACAGCTCTGAAAATTCATAGCTAAGGTACTAAATACGTCTTGTCATCTTGTCCAAGTTATTTCAGCAGTAGCCCATCAGGCCAAAGAGGCGGTTGTTTTAAGCCAAGGTTGGTTTAAGACTTCAGCACAAGAGTGGATCCGCAGATCGGGATTCATGGGTGAGACCATCAGCCTCGTGTGCCTCCTTATGCTGCAGCAGGAACCTGGGCTGGGGAAGATGCTCTGCAGCGGCTCTGCCGGCCAGAGGGGCTTCCTGGCTTGGAGTACAGCTGCCTTTCGCAGACCTTTTCCCCATGCCCTCTGATGTAGCCTGGGCAGCAGAAACCAGAGAACCATCAAGGCCAAGGCCTCATGTCTTCAGAGTCCAGGCTTTGTTACGGCTGCTGTAACAGGCAGCCCCGAGGGCGTTTTGCCAGGAAACCCCTCTAATTTGTGGAAAAGGATAGGCGTGGTACAAAAGTAGCTTATGGCCCACAAAGCCATCTGCTCCTACTACTGTCTGTGTTGATGGCAAGTTTAGCACTGCATCCCTAAGTGAATCATGACATTTCACCCATTATGCTTCACAGGTTTGAATTTGGTTTTCTGAAAGTCCTCTCTACCAAGGGAATTGGAGCAGTGGCTCTAGAAGATACGTTTGCTGAGGTTCCTAGTTGAAAAGAGTTTTTAAGAAATTCCACCCACCTCACTTCAGTCTTAACATGGCAGTAACAAAAATGAATTTCACAAGTAGCCTTCAAAGTAGACAGCAATATTTTATATGTAAGCATATTCATTTAAAAGAATACAAAACATATTTTGCTTGGCTTTGGTACTGCAGGTAACATAAGAATCACCTAACTGAATTATTATCTTGCATATTGCATGCTACTTATGATCCCAAATTTTTTGTGGTCCATATGAATATAACCACAAAATAATTTCAGCCCAATTTTAATATTCATTTAATGGCCAGAAAGATGAACTTAAAGTTCAAATATTAAAGGTCGTTTCATTCACATTAACTATTGATGATTGTTACTTGCCACCCTTTTTCTTTAGTTAACTACCCACTCAGGTGGGAGTATCTGATTGAATGGTCCAAAGCCGAAGTTAAAATCCTTCTTGCTCACATTGAACATCTTGGCATTAGCGTAACTTGGCCATTTCTGGGAGGAACTTGAGTCTGCAGATTTGCTGTTTTACATTGCCATTTAAGGCAATTTGAAATTGATTTTTAATTATTTTCTCTCTCCTATACTGCATCCACATGTATGTCGGTAGAGGATGTTAATGTGCCTGTATAATTTTGTTGTAACTACATAGAATCAGAACTGTCACTGTTTTGCTGCGTTGCATTGGCTGGTACTGTACTAGAGCAGTGGACCCAAAGTCCTTTTCTCTTCGTAAACATCTAAGGCAACTCAGCTGATCGTCAGCATCCTTGGAGTAGATATCCAGTTCCTACTGGATGAGTGCTGCTAGATTTCTGACCTCTCTACTTTGAAAGCTCTTTAAAACGATGCATATTGTGCTCTGCCAGCTGATGGATAGAAGTCTCTGTAGTGCTAGTACAGTAGCACGAGGCTGCCTGGGAATTTGGGCTGGCTTTGAGCAATAATAGCAATCTCCTGTCCTTTCACTCTTCCCTTAAGTGATTCTGTAACCTCAAGAGAACAACTAGCCACTTGGGTTATTAGACCAGTTGTTGAAAAGCAGTAAAACTGCTTGCTGCCGGTTGTGAGTCTGTATATGCACACATACGTACATTGGGTTATGTGTTTAGTTTTTTTTTTCCCAGGGCCTAATGTGAAGAGGGGAAAAAAAAAGTGAAGAGCAATTTTTATTTAGAACATATGCTCAGTAAAGCAGGAAGAATACCTTATTTTTGTATTGCAGAATGTTAATTTCCCACATCCGAGGACATGTTGAAATTATCTGAACTTTAAAATTAAGTGTATAGTAGTTCAGAGAAGTGGATGTCAAATAAAATAAGATGTAGCATGATACTGCTAAGAATTGGTATTTATAGATTTCCTAAAGCTGTTAAACTTCAGAAGGAAAGGTGAGGATTCTGGTAGCTCAGTTTTACTTATCACAAGGTTGTTGGTGCTCCTGTGGTACTCGCTGGAATTGTGTTTATGACTAAATATGGTAGAATAGGTTTTAAATCTATTGGGCTGGTTCCTTTAAAATATTGGTTAACTGTTGTATACTGGTATTTTTCTTAGCAGTTCCTTTGTAAGTCTGAGAACAGAATTAATTGCAAACAAAAAAAAATAGAGATTATATCCCTGCGTGAAATACATATTATCTTAACTTTAAGAAAGTATCTGTAAACTTCTTTTTAGAATGGATGTGATATGGACTGATAGCGTTGAGGAAACTTTTAAGTAAATGCTGTAATTTTTAGTGTGACTAGCTGTACCTTGTCTTTTCAGTTTAATTTAGCATACATATATGTGTACATGTATGCATAACATACACGAACTCTTCATCTGCTAACCATATATTCATCTTAGGCACAACATAATAGAGCGTATTTTGCCCTTTACTTGATTAGGTCTTGTATAGGTACTTTTTCATTTGCTTCCCAGAAAATTTCCCCAGCACATCCTGTTAATGCAGCTTCTGTATAGAAGTTTAGCATCTGTATGATTTGGTTATTTAGAAATTCCTTCCTCCTGCTTCCCCATTAAACATTGCTTGTATGCAGTAGATCACTTTCCAAACATTCAGCTGTTTGTTTAAACATGTATAATACTTTAAAATGCTCACTTAATGCATAGACTAAATGGCCTACAAAATATTCATGTTGATGTCTGCGCCAAGGAAGCAGAGAGTGCTGCTGGAATGTTTTCAGTTCTACGTATCTGCGTGTTAATGGGAAAGCGGACGTATTTGTCAAACTAGGAATGCCAGCAGCCCTGTGTGATAGTGTTACTTTTAAACAGATGTGTGCTTTGCAGTGTAAGAAACAGAAGAGGTAAAATGAAAGAATGAGGGATTCTGTGCTGTGGGAGAGAGCTTAAGCAGAGGGATGTTTACAGCTGTAAATATTATCTAAAACAGGTTTATGCCAGAATGTAAGCAATAACCCCTTTCTGTTGTCAAATGGACAAACTAGTAAATAATAAGAGCATTTGTCAGAGTCCAGTACTTTCTAACTGGGCTCTTTTAGGTAGGCCACATGTGCAGGGTATAATGTTTAATATCAAATGTACTTATTTGAAGATATTTAATGTTACATGGGATTTTTGATTTAGCACAGTGACACACAATCACAATACCAGTGTAACTTGCACTTGGCAAATAGGAAATGTGGCAATGGCAGTAGTAGTTAAATCACAACACCGATGTGATCCCTGGTGCTGATCTCTGTAATATGCTCAGCATCATGACACTGGGCAATACCAGCCACCGGGAAGGAATACCTGGGTTGAAACCAGCTCAAGCCCATTGCTCTCTTCGAATTTATTTATTTCTTTTGTTAGTTGTTCAGTTTTTATACTCTTTGCTGGGCTGAGCTGCATGTACACCCCCTCCCCGTGCTGGTCTGGTAGACATTCTCTCTCTTTCAATGAACTCGGGGAGAAAGATTTGATCCACTCAACTGTGGTGTAGTCAGCTGATCCACTCAACTGATACAGCTGTTCATCTAAAACAAAGGCCACCCTCGGGTCCCATTTGTGTTGAGATGAAGTCAGCTCTGTTTGCAGCAGCTGTGTCAGTCACACCCTGCATTATCCCCTGAGCTTCAGGGCACGTTGCCCTCGCCCATCTCCTCTCAGCCTTCTCCCATCGTTTATTGGCCAGTCGCAGCATTTTACGTTGAGATTTATCTCTAAAGAGAACAGATAATTCACTGATTTGTTTGATCAGCCGTTTCTGATGTGGTTCGTTGGTTTTCAACATTCGGATCTGTGAACGCCAGGAGTCCTTCAGCAGAGTGCCATCCGCTTCAGGCCCCCCTAGGCAGGCAATTATACGACCTGAACAACCTTGCTTCTCCAAGTCACTTTCACACATTCCCAAAGCCTGGACCACGGACCTCCAGGTTGAAAACCTTTGTCTCCTAGCTGTAGAGGTAGTCATGGGACTGTGGTAAGCACCACTGGGAAGCAGAGCTGGGAAGTGACCAAGAAATACAAAGGTATGCTCTAGCATTCTTCCCAATCATGGAAGGCAATACAAGCTGGATGAGCAGCATATCAAAACCCTGGTCGTTGTCGCTCATATAAAATGAGTCTGTAAGAAAGATGAATGTTGCAAGTGTAACTATAACTGTACTTTCCAATTATGATTGTGAATTTGTGGAAGAGCCAGTAACTTCTGATTTACATAACTGACTTCCAGTGTAGGGGAATAGAAAGTAATTTTTTTAAATTCACAATTTTAGTCTGATTAGAATTTTTTTTCTCATGAAATCTTAGCAGCCCTAAAATTAATCCCCTGTCAAGAATTAAGATCACCATGGCTGTTATGATAATTCAAACTGGAGCAAGTTTTGGTCGCTGAGTCAGTTCTTATGCTCAGCATATATATGCAGTCATCACAGCTGAAATACAGGCAGTACAGCAGCCTGGTTCAAAAATATTAATTGAAAAATTAATTGACTTGGGTGAGAAGGCGGCTTCTGCGTGACTGAGATTGGATGAAGGAGTAAACAAAGGGTAATGACAAATGGCCGTGTGTCAAGCTGGGGATGCTTTACAGTGTTAGGATGAAGGGAATGGTAGTGGGTCCTATTTTATGTAAAGTCTTCATTCATTATCTAGAAGATGACCCAGATCACAGGTTAATTAATTTTTTTTTAGTTATTTCAAATGAGGAAATAAAAACATTGTTTTGAACAGAAAAATCTCAAAAACTTGGAAATATAATAAATATTTTTGGAGGATAAGAAAGTTTCAATATAGACAAGTTGGGGGGGGGGGGAGATTAATCCTAGTGCTATAGTGAGAAGAAAACAGAAGTCACAGCAACTGGCATGTGGAGATGTTAATGAAAGCATGCTTTTTAGGGTCAGGAGGAACCAGCAGTAACCTCTTCCTTCCACCCAGATGGAAATGCCAACTGTGGCTGTAGAGATTTTTGGGTCTTCAAGAGCTGTTGTAAACCCTGCATAGTGCCCGTGCGAAAGTCCTTACTGCTCCAAATCAAGCCCTTATCGTCACAAGCATCCTGTCCTTATGGACCCAGGTGATTGTACTGCTGCGGTGCCCGTATGCAGTGGTAGAGGTACCATAGCCGGGAATTTTTTTGGGGATTCAGTTTGGGATTTGGGGCTAACGCAGAATAAAGGTCTACAAAAACTGTTCATGTCAAATACTGACCTAAAGCTTGTCTAAGGAGAGGGACAGGCGGCCTTCCAAAGCAACCGTAGGGGTGCAGTTACTTGAGGAGGACTCTCGGGGTATGGTTTGGTGGTACAGCTGAGCCGACCTAATTGCCCATGCACCAGCAGGGGTGGTCCCGATTCCCTTCTTTTCCTCTGCCAGTGTTGCACTTGGCCAGAAGACTTCATGCTTCTCTGCCCCCACACCTGCCCGTTCTGCTGATTTTGGCACTTGGGGCCGCATTGCTTCAGCAGTTCGACCTGATAACCTGGCAACAAGCCATTCGTTTTGTTAGGCTGGTGCTGTGCTGGGTTAGTAAATGGAACCGACACGATGACAGGTCCAAGGAGCAGCAGAGCAGCACAAGAGAAGGAACAGGAGACCACAGCCAGGCCACGAAGGTGGGAGGGGAAGGGATGCTCCTGCTTTTGCCCTGGAGTAGCTGAGCAGCAGTGCTGAGCTCCTCGTCACCCTGCAGAGCTCTCTGCTCAGGCCGGCTGGGCTGGAGGAATGAGCTTGTTACCATGTGTAGCTTCACCTATGCTTAATTTTCCTGTCTGCCAGCTGGGGATAACCTCTTGAAGGAGTGAAGCGAATATGAATTGACTATTTAGTTATTTGAAAAAAGAGAATGTGCAAGTGCCTAGATAAAACTGTAACGCGAGAATTTGCCTCTGTACCTTTATTAGCTTACGTCAGTGGGGTACTGAGATGAAAGTGGAAGTCTGCACTGCAGACTGCAATGGGAATGTAGAGAGTCACTTGAGTTGGGTTTGTTTGAATTGCTACAGTGGTTTGTTAAAAAAAAGACAAGTAAAAATACTCTTCCAAAGTGACACCTAGCTTTGCTTTCACAACAGGTTGTGGAAATAAGTAGAGATTAAACCTAAGATTAAAGCTACTTGGAAATAAGAAGAAAAAAAAAAAAAGTGCTTGTCTCCTCCCTCGCCCATTGCACATACACTGGTTCACTTAAATGTAGAATACATCTGCTTTAAATTGTTTTCATCAGATGCATACTGTTATTAATAGAGTTAGGAAAAAGTTGTTCCAAGAAAATGTAACACATCCATTCATGGCTAAGCAAATCCAAGCTTTCCCTTTCTGCTCTCCCCCAAACTAGACTGGTGATGCAGTAGGTATAAAGTTGGCTTAAAATCCCTGCGAGCTGTGCAGCGGCTGAGCTCAATGCGTTGTTATCCTCAGAGCTGATGTCGCAAAATCAGCTGTGGCCTTGTTTGAGTCAGTGGAGAACTCTAATGCTCAGCAGCTGAAAAATATCGGTGCATTAACTTTTCATTCCATATTGATCTCCAAACAGAGTTTCAAAGAACTCTATTAGGAGAAAAAGAGGGTTTTAAGCAGGGATTACTTTTTCATGTCTTGTAAAGAATGCATTATGTGTGTGGCAAGCTGAAGCTTTGAAACTCAACTTCCATCTGCGCTCCATGACAGTATCTTTATATAATTCCATGTCTAAAAGACAAGGTTTGGAAATGAAATTAGTTTGTGTCATGCACAGTTCCTGTAGAGATCAAAGGCAGACCTGTTAATGCAACTATTGCTATTCATGAGTTTCATAGCTGTGCGAGTTTCAAGTTAATTATAAATGCTTGTTTAATCACTTAACAATAGGGTATCAGTGTCTCATCTGGGCATTATGCGTGTAGCTCTCACTTTTTTTAATCAAAGCAAATTCCTACCTTTTTTCCCAAGAAATTCGTTTTGGCGGTAATGCTCTAGGCTCTAGCAGGTCAGGATATACAAATCCTCTTTTAAATGTTGGACAGTTGTGTGATGAATGTCTTTATTTTATTATCCTTTAACTGCCCCTCCCTCCCCCTTGAGTATATGGTTGTGTAGTAGCCTGATTGTCATTGGAGATGGCTCTAGTTCTTATACTAGAGTTCCTTTCATGACATTTTATTAAAAATTGTGTTTTAGATAGAAGATAATGTATTTTGAGATAAACAAATGTATTTATCGTTTAGTTTCCAAATGCTTTGTTTAATAGATTTTAAACCTGAAGAGGTAAGTAGGGCACCTGTCTGACCTTCGTATCACAGACCACTGTGCTTTATTTGAATATTGAGGATTGAGTTTAATTATTTTAGTTCAGATAAGCCATTTCAGTCCCTTGGAAATTAAATTCTTGTGCACTAGAGGAAGCAGCCACAGTGCCAGCAATGCCTGAGGCACTTGCAGTGGCAAGGAATATTAGAGGAGAAATGCAGATGAATCAAACTGTTGCAGAGAAGGACGAAAAAGCCTCAAGTGCCATCCGAGAGCAGCCTCTTCCACAACCCAGGATCCTGCTTGTCCACTGAGATGAGGTGAGAAAGATGCATTGATCGGGCATCACAGAGGGGCTTCTCTGCACCAGCTAAGAGATTTGACTATGCGGCTCCCGTTGCATCAGATCTCTGCTATTTCTGAGGAAGAGCAAGGAAGAGGAATAAAATAAAAACTCAGAAATCACAGTTAGTTGTGCATTTGGGGAAAAAAAGTTCCTCTTGGCTTCTGAGGAGTGAGAGTTAATTATAGTCATCACACTACAGGTGCTCAGAGTGTGCAGAGGACCATACTGATAGTCTTCCCCATGACCTGTAAAGCAGAAAAATGTTTAGCAAATTCAGATTGCAGTGCTAAAAAGAAGCACTGCAGACAACCATTTGGGCTGGCTTCATAAATGTTCTAGAATCAAACATTATTTTTCTTAACTCCAGAATTAAACATTAATTGTAAGCCTTAATTAAACATCTAGAACTAAAATTAAAGCTATTTAAAAAAAAAAAAAGAAAATAAATCTTCCCATAGTCTGTCAGCATGAGTGAATCTGCCATCTAATAAGCTGTTCTCTTGTTGCTAAGAAATGACACCTGAATTTGCTTAAGTTCAGCATACAGCTGTTGGGTCATACTGTATCTCTGTCAGCAAGACTAGAGGTCCTCAGCTGACTTGTTTTTTGCAGTTTCCCCCAGGTTTATGCACTGTGATCCATCCTTCTCTTGCAATAACTGAAGAGGCCGTGTTCTTCAGATGGCCAGTCCCAAGGCTGCTTCCCTGCCTCATGGATTTTTATGTGGCTCTTCTCTGAACTCCTCTGCTTTCTAAATCCTTGAAGTCTGGGCCTGAGAACCAAGCCCTGTTGTGTGGTCCTTACTAGAGTTCTGACCAGTGCTGTGGACAGAAGTAATGATCTTTCTGCTTGATGCCAGGGACTGCAGCAGCCCTGGTATAATCTCGAGAATAGCTGAACAGGCAACGAGCAAAAGCAGACCTCTCGCATCCCACCCTCTGCATGGTTGGGTTCCCTGGAAATCAGCAGCAGACACTCACCCCAACCTTGGTCACCTGTGGTGGAGGGCAAGGCTGTGTAGCACCACTGGTTTTCCTGTAACGTGGACAAGAGCCTGTTCTGAACATAGGATGCCATCGTCTTTGCTGTGAATCTTCTACAAGTACGCCTAGTTTGCTATTTGAGGTGGTACTTGTGAACTTACTTTTCAGGTGACAGCATCAATGAAGATCAGAGTCTGCGTGCTTCTGGAGGGATTTTACATACACATCTCTTCATATTCTTCATATTAACTTACTCTGCTACTATTTTGAAGCATGGTTGTCAGTAGGGCCTTCTTGATGTAGTACATTAGAAAGATATGACGATATGTAAATGCTTGAGTTGGCATCTGTGGCTAGGGGATGGGAAACGCTCCTTTTTCTAGGAAAATGTTTTCCTTTAGATAAATGAAAATCCTATTGTTCGGCTGAGGAGTGACCTTGCACATGGGCGAAAGGTTAAGAGGCAGAAAGGCTTATCCATTTGGCATGTAGGATTCAAAACCAGGCATGTTGCCAGTAAGCTCAATCAGAGCGGAGGATACAATTTTAAATGAAGTTCATAATGGCATTTTTTAAATGAGCAGGAAGTTTTCTTTCTCTAATCAAAACCTAGATACTTTAAATATCTCTTTCTTTGGTAATATCCTGACATTGTCCATGGATAGGGGACCCCAAGAGGAAAAGATAAGTGATAATGGCTGCCTGTGTCAGCTTGTTCCCAAAAGAGCTCATCTGTCCAGCAGACGTCAGTGGGAGTCTGTCTGACAGAGAGGTGTGTGCACAGAAACCAAATTGCAGGATTGGGATCTAAATAAGATTGCGATCTTTGACTTCCCGTCTGTGTCATAACTTTTCTTTGTTTATTTCAGTATTTGAGATCTGACAGTGTGCCATCACTCAGATCGCTCTATTCTTTCTATGTAACATTATTGGCTTTTTTTTTTTTTAAAAAAAAAAAACACAAAAAAACCAACAACAACAAACCAAACAACAGTACTTTTCACTTTTGGGGAGTTTGGTTATAGAAGACAGCGCTGATGATACCAGTTCTGAAGGAAACCATTCCCAAACTGGGAGTTCACAGCAATGTAAAGAGCAGTTGTGAGTCTAAGAGGGGTTGCGACTGCTGAAATAGTTGTCGTAAGGTTAATTGTATTTCAGAGGAGGTAGTATGGGTATAAAGCAGATGGCACAGGAAGGATTGCTCAGAGAAAGTTTAGACTTAGTAAAATCTCAAAAATCAGATTAAGAAGACAGATGGGATTCTGGATTGGAATGCTAACATGTAAGGGTTTTTTTTGCCTTTTTTAATTTCACTTTCCCATATTATAACCTTGGAGAATTTGGGGGTTTTTATATAGCTGACAATAAATTTAGTGCTAGAAAACCAGGAGGAAGTTACACTTAAGCAGCTGTTTTCACTGTAACTAGTAGTTTTGGTTTGTGAAAAACAAGTAAGATGTGATTGTTGAAAGAAGACAAAGGAATATAACTATAAGAAAAGAGATTTAGGCTAGACTGACTTGCTTGAGCATACACATACAGCAACCCTGATCTCTTTGTGGAATGTAACCCTGTATTTGCTATTTTCCCACTAACCTCCTTTTCCCACTTTGTTTTGGAATTCTTGAAGCAGAGTTGCAGGGTTTCCCAGATGGCTTGCATGATTTAATGTTTGCGAGTGGCCCATTCCTAGCTGCACTTTTAGACAGGAACACACAGTCTTTTTGCCCATCCAGACAGGATATCGTTGCCCATGATTTACCTGGAAATGAACAGTTATCATAAGTAGCTCTTGCTTTGGACACGAAATATTCCTGTAAGAATATAATGGCAAGGCATGCGCTAGTGGTGCAGGCAAATTACTCTGGCTCTACCTGTGCCCACCTGCGTTGCGCTGCAAGCCGACAGGGAACCATGTGCCAGACAGCCCAGGTCTGAAAGAGTCACATTCACACCACACTGGTCAAGAGCCAGGTACATTAGACAGGGCTGGCGGCTCAGGCATAGCCTGTCCTGAGTGTGGCTGGTCTGTCTGGGGAGGGGAGAGAGATCACAGCTGCCCTGGGTGAATTCATCAGCCCCGGCTCTGTCACCTCAGCCGCCTCTGCTTTGCTCTGCAGGGAGGAAACCTCAGCACTGTGCACCTTTGTGTCCTCTTCCTTCCTCCGGGACCTCACTAGTAGCACAGAGCAAAGCTCTTTCAGAACTTAGTAATMGAATATTCCCGCTGTAGTACATAATGGAAAGCACAACAGTGTCACAGATCTGTGGAAGAATGAAGCACGCTTCTCTTTAGCAGTTCACATTCCTGGAGTTCAGCTTCTGCAGTGCTTTCGGTTCCCTGCCTCCATCACGTTCCCCACTTACTGCAGATGTCCTTCCTTCTCTGAGTCCATGTGTCTTTAATTCTGTGTGAGCTCCTTGCTGTGGTAGGCTGTAAAACTCAGGARTAATGTATCTGCTTTATCCCCACTGTTTTGCTGAGAGTACCAACTAAAAAGTTTGCCAGATATTTTAAAGACGCTATTCCTTAGCTAATAATGAGTCTTCTAAGCAGCTTTTTCTCATTAAATACTGCTTTTAGTGTACCTAATGCTTCGGTCTGAGACCTCCCTATTAATTTGAGGTCAGACTGATCTTGGATCACTTGGTGTCCTTACTCTGCTCTCTTCTTTCCCTTCTTCAGTCCTCCTGTACTTCAAGAAGTGCCTGAATATCTCCTAACAATTCTGAAACTTACTGTATAGCTTTAAGTTTTCATAGTAGTCTCTCTTTCTAGATTGTTCTCATCAGCCTCTCTGTTTGAGAGGAGGTTTTCTTCAACAATTTCTCTCCAGTTAAAAGCTTGTAATCATTCTGTTGCTGTGTAAATTATTGTAATAATGTAGGTCTAGTGTTCATGACTTCACTGCTGCATTAGATAAGAAGAAAAAGGAGCTGTTGCGTGGGAGAGAGCCCTGAATTAAGCAAGTTGTATACATTTCACATGTGCATCAGGGAAGATAACACATGAAAAGGAATTAGGGTTGTTCAGGCTGCTAGGATTTTCTCTGTCTTCTCAGGAAAAAACGAGTCTAAATATTAAAAAGGAGGAAAAAAAAAAAAAAACCCAGTGTCTGATCTAGGGACTGCGGTTTGGAACAGCAGTTCCAAGTCTGTTGCCTTTCAGGACATCATCTTGGGTGATGGCCTTTGTTGTTTCCATTTGGAAACAGGATTTTGGAAACCCTTATCCTTCCTTATCAGAAAGAGAGAAGGATGCAGACAAAAGCCCTTATATAGCTGTAGAGTGAAGGATAAAGGAATTTCCTACTGGAGATACCCATGGCCAGCTCTCTTGTTTGGGAAGAGAGAACTGGATTTGTGTATACAGGAAAATTTTTGTTTATTTTTTCTCTTGATCAATTTTTAGTAGTAGTCTCTATTCTAGAATTTTTGATGTCTATAAGGAATTAAATAGATTTGATACTTCTGTTGTTTTCTTATCCTCTTCCTTGATTAGTATTTAATATTCCAGAGCTTCTTGGTTCCTTCTAACATGTGGTTGTTTTAGAAAAGTCTAAACTTTCATGTTACTGAAATTGCTAACCACAATGTTCGGCTTGTCCTGTTTCCTTGCTTTTTCTTTAATGCATGACCCATTATTCTTAACCGCATCTGTTCTTCAGCATTCTTTGCTAGGCAATTCAAAGTGGGAAACATTAACAGCACAGCTATCTGGCTTTGGATCTAAGCGTATTGTTCCTGCACATTTTGAAAATAAAAACTTATATTGCTTTTTGCCTTCACGTTTGTAAATACATGAACAGTTCATAAATACATAAATACATATGCCTTCCTCYTTCGATTAATGTGGCTGCCTTTCACATGCACAAGATTTCACAAGTTGCTTGGTGGTCAAGGTAAGGTTTCTAAGGCAGCATTCTGTACGTGCACACCAGACCGAATGAACGCAGTTTTTCAATATACGTTGTTTTCTTTGACTATTAAATGCAAAACTGGGAACAAGTCCAGAATCTTTAATAGCTAGAATGTATTTCATGCTGATCCCCTCTAAATTGGCATCCTTCATTGCTAAGTTCTAAAGTGAGGGCTGCAATGATGATGAATTTCTCTAATGGGGTTTTTGTTCAGGGCTGCCTGATATCTATATTTTCTGTACTGTAGGATTCAGACAGAAGGTCTCTGCTTATAAAAGGGCCCGATATCTTTCTGGCTGAAATGCCCTTAGGACAGAGGTGCTGATATTTTTGTATTAGATCCTGACATCCTCTTAGAATTTTATATTGTTACAGTATGTTTCTCAGCATACTCAGCTGTGTCGTTTCACTATTGAAATTCACAACAGAGATTTTGTTAAGTTTTGTTGTTCTTCTTGGTGTTATGTCTTGCTGGCTCAGGGCTTACACCAAAATAAGTTCTTAAAATCCTAATGCACAGTAATAATACAACAGAACTGTACCACCAATACTGTTATGTAGAAATCATTGTGTAGTTTTTAAATATATATGAAAAGGAGGTCATGCTCTCTTTTCTGGGCAGCACATGAAGAAATGAGTTGCACGTGGAGTGTGAGCATCTTGCTTGTTAGCAGCTGAATTCCCCTGACACAAAAAGGGAGTTTGCAAAATATCGTCTATTACCTTGGGGAATGGAGTAAGCTGAGGTAGGGTACTTCATGCAGTTTCCAAAGATGAGGGTGAGAACGAGAGAAAGGGGAGAGTGGGAGAGAAAAGAGGGAGGTAGGTACTCATTTAGGAGAACAAGGCGACTGTAAACGAAAAAATCCAAGGAGTGGCTTGGTGGAGGCATTGGACTGTTGCTGGGTCTTTTCAACACAGCATTGCATTTAAGTCATAGTTACTGAAGAAAGGCAAGAGCTGCTACTTTAGAGCATGAGGCAGAGGAACTATTGGAGGGGCAGAAAAATATTCGTAGATATAGAGGAATGCCTTCCAGAGGGACTGTCTTGCACAAGCCGCTCCACTTTATGTAACAAAAGCCTGGTGACACAATGCATGGTTTAGTCATAGGAGTGCCCCGGAGTGGACAAATATTGTACATCTGGAAATGTTTAAACAAGTAATTAGTTTCTGGAAAAATGGCAAATTACTCAAGGAAAATGTAGTCCATTGTGTTAGCTTCTGACTGCATGTCTACAAGATGTATGATTCTCCTGACTGCCTTAACCATCACTTCTTTGCTTCTCATACCCACCAGTTGTATGTGGGGACAGGTAATACGGTAGTGTCAGAGCTGACAAGCAGATATCAGTAGGGGCTGAGACATTTTTGTCCCTTCAGATAAAGGGCCAGTGAACAGGGAGGCAAGGAGGGAAGTGTTCCTCTCTTCCTCACTGCTAGCACTCTGCATCCGACCTGGTTGTCCTGTGCTTTGAGGACAAGCACCTGATCCTGTGGGATTTCACCATCTTGGTTAGACATCACCATGGAAGTCCTGTGCCAGCTGGGGCAACCTCTCCCACCAGGGTTCAAAATCTCCAACTGTAACACAGCCCGCTCCATTGCCCACTTTCTTCCCGGGCTTCCATCACAGCAGATTTCCTCTGTTCCTTTGCTACACAAGAAGATAAATGTTTTGGGGAGGGGGTGAGGGAGCACAGCCCACTTCCAGCCTTTCCCTCTCCTCGCTGCTGGTGGAGAAGGCTGGCTGGAGCAGAGGCACAGCAAGGCGGGGACCTTACAGAGAGTTACGATGCCGTGCTATCTGTGACTAATACATGATGTTTGATAGCACACACATTTAGAAGTATGTGAGATTGAAATGTTGCCCATCAAAGGGAATATTACTTGCCCCTGGTGATGTGCTGCCCAGCTGCATGTGGGTTATAGGTGGAATATAGATGCCTCCACAGCTGGAGTTAGCAGTAGGGCAATAATTCAGGACCTGGTCTGGCTTGTGGCAGAATCTGCGGTGTCTCTAAAAAGTGACTGCCCGAAATGGAGAACTTCAGGCCAGGACAAGAGGTCGTACTTGGCACTGAAGTGTCAGAGGTTAGCACTGSGCCCCGTGTCTTTTTGGTCATTGGTGTGCTAGCATGTTCTAACTGCTGCCTCCTGCAGAAGCTTTTCGGACGATAATTGCTGTGGTTGTTTGTCATTACAGAAGTAACGCTGAAGGTCCATGTAAGCGATGCCAGCACACATCAGCCAGTAACTGAAGCCTTCATTGAGATTTTTACCAACCAGATCTCCATTGCATCTGGAACCTCAGGAGCAGATGGCACTGCCTTCCTCAAGTTTCAGTATAAGTTGGGCAATCAGCTGATAGTGACTGCTAGTAAACATGCATATGTGCCAAATTCTGCACCATGGAAACCTGTAAGATTGCCTGGTAAGAGATCTTTATTTTTGTTCTGAGGTAAGATTTTGCATCTAAAGGAAGTTACACAGTTTTGTATGATGTGTTTTAATGCTTGCAATCCTGGGTGGGAGGAAGAACATCTGCGCATTTTAAAAAAAGCAAGGTTTCTTCCTCAGTTAAACTGTGGCATCAGGGCTGTGCAGAGATTCACTCTCCTCCTGGCTGTCAGTGATACAGTGCGATGTCAGTTTTCAAATAACTGTTGGTGCTCTTACAGCTCCACAGAAAATAAAACTTTATTCCAGATCTTTTTCTTTATGGGAACTCTGTTTCCAAGTGCTTTGTTTCAGCAGCTGTGATGTATTTGTTTGTTTTTCTCCCAAGGTGTAGCAACAACTGGTGCACCGTAGGCTGTGATGTACAAAAAAAGTCCCAGCCTTTCAGTTCTTGGCCATGTCCATAGGACAGTTTTAATCTGCAGTTATGTTATCCAGATGTAAGGATTTTTTTCTGACTTAATTAGCAGTCTTTTTCTTCTGTAGGCAAACAAATGTATCAATAATACTTGCATGTTAGTTTTTATCAAAATGCTTCAAAATTTTATGGGAAGTGGGAGACTTTACATTAGTTGTACAGGAGGGGAAACTAAGTCGTGACGACTATTTCTGTACTGTTAAAAGAACAGATTGAGGGTGGCTTTCAGATCTTGAGTCGTAACATCTAGATGAAGGTCACATCCCCAGTTTTCATCTGCCTTTCCTCTAATCCCCAGCCACAATTACAGTCCAAATAGTTTGGGAATGGTCCCAGGCTTGTATTATACCTAAATCACACCTAAATATCACCTCAGATTTGAGAATTAGCCCAGGCCAAAGCCATGCCAGGTTTTAAGTGCACTAATGTTTAAATAGTATAAATGATCACTGAGCAGTGTTCAGTCCCATGCCTTGGCTCCATTTTATTTATTAATATCAACATAGCCAGAGGGACTGTGTGACTTGCCGCAAGGTCAAGCAGCAAATGTATTTTCAGATGGGGAGAGGAACTTGAATCTCTTCAAACCCAGAATTATGCTTTAGGAATTTCAGCATCCTCTTTACTTATCTGCATTCGCTTGCTTCAGATAAGATAGACTGACTTCTTCCACATTTCCTCTACTGTATTCTGCCACGTTTTCCAGCTACTTAACGGAGCTATAGCGAAGACTAAGCCAGGCTCTTAGGTGCATAGTGAAACAATAAGAAGCAACTGAAATGAGTTGCAGCAAGGAGAGTTTCAAATAAATAAAAGGGAATAAATCTTTACAGCAGCAGTAGTCAAAGATTGGAACAGGTTGCCCAGAAAGGTTGTGAAATCTCCATCTTTAAAGGTATTCGAAACTCAACTGGACACCACCCTGCTTGCCTGAAGCAGGTGACCTGCAGAGGTCCCTGCCAACCGTAATTGTTCTGTGACTCTGTTTAGAAACTTCCTTGATGTTTTTTCTGTTTAAATAAGATGAGGTGCAACTTCCTCAGTATACTTCATGTACTTCCTTAAGACACAATCATATATGATTAAAGCATGCAATAACCTTTTCTTGCCTGAGCCTTTTCTTGCCTTGTGTCTCATATCTTTCTGACTCATACCCTAGATCTTTCGAATGCAACCTACTCTTCCATGGCCTGGAGTTTGTTTGGTTAGGTTTTTTGCTTGTTGCATTTTCTTAAATATTGATTTTGAAGGAAGGGAATCGAACATGGCATTATTGTTTTGGTAAGTCATTGAAGTTTAAAGAGCAGTAATTGTATACAGTTTCCACAAAATCTTTCTTTCCACGGCTGAAATGTGAGCTTAACTCAGAAAATAGATTCCTTTCACCTCTGATCTTCCCTCATTGAAACTGGTAGATAGTTTGCCATTGATTTAATTGGGAGTAGAATCCTTTCTTTTGTTTTCTGTACCTTGAACTTAGTCCTTTCTTTGATTAAAGAAACAAGTTACAAGTTGATACACCCCACGTAGTTTTAATAAGGTGGTTCTTTGAATTACTCCTTAAAAGGGACATGACATAAAAGTTCAGGCCCAAGATACTTAGGCTGTTATTTTTTGTATTGACTAAGATGCCTACAGTCTTTAAAAAACTCCAAGAAGTGTTTGTATTTAAATGCCCTGTATTTAAATGCCTATCATGCTTGTAAGCAGCACAGTATAGAAGTTTTGAAAACCGTGGAAGTGTTGTTGTTGTTGTTATTTTTAATCTGGGATGAATGGTGGGGAACAGGCAGCATATTTAAATCTTGATTCTGCAGTGTGCTGTCTGGGCACACGCATACAGCGGGATCCTCATTTCCCGAAAATGCCTTTTTAACAGTACTAGTAGTTGTCACCCGACAGAGCAGATACACCATTCTGAGCAGCGTTCCACCCAGGGCAGTGCTTTAAGCTAATGTGCTGTCCTGTGTGCTGTGGTGAATGAACTATGGACACATTTACTTCAAATGTGGAAATGATAACCATGAGCAGGGAGTAGGCTTGAGAACTATAGGGTGGTAATGTTTAAAGTGCTGTAACAGGACCTTGCCGAAGGATCAGGATTCTTCCATCACAGTCAATATGCATTAGTTACAATCTTATGCTGAAAAGCTGTGCAGCCACTGAACTCATGATATTATTGTAATAGCTTTCAGGAGTAAGCATCGAGGGTTTTCTGTTCTCATAATTTGGCAGAAATGAACTTTTCTTATATTAACCAAAATAATTACTAGCTCTTTACCACTTAAGCAGGAGGATTATTTATTTACATAGTGATAAATGGTAGGAGGAAAAGATTAAGATCTCTTTTTCCATTAAACTATTTATCAACAGAGCCATGACTCCACTTATTAACAGTTCATTAATTTAAGATCACTTGAGCTGTTGAAGTGTTCATGATGGAAGATGTGCTCATCTATCTGCTCTTAGCTACACATAGGTTTTTCTTTGTAAATAATTTGGAAGAAAAAAATTTGTGACTGGTAGTCCATATTTAAGAGGATGTTTTTGGAGTGTGTGCAATGAAGAGAGGGAAGTTGCTGAGGCAGTACAGTTCAGACTAGCTGGTTGGGTCAGTCAAAGCAAACCATGGTATTCACTGTGGTGAAATGTAGTTCTAGGAGCAGAGGATGCTCGTGGTATTTCTGGGAGAGAAAAGCTCATCTGGAAAGCAGTGACTCTGCAGAAGACATGTGAGTGATGGTAGATGAATGGTTGAAAATAACCTCCCAGAGAAAGCAGAATAATCTGATCCTTAGCTGTAAAATAAGGTAAAGAAGGAGAAGGCGGAGTATAGTATTTCAGAACTTGTCCTTGGTGCGGCCACTCAGGGAAATGTGTGTCCAGTTCTGGATCCACGCTTCAAGAAAAATGTTTAAAACTGCAGGGTTATATCAGGACTGATTAAAAGATCAGAAAATACAGCTTACAGGGAAAGACTTGGAAGTGCTTAATTTATTTTGTTCACCAGAGAGAAAGTTCATGGGTAATTTGATCGTAGTCCATCAGTACTCGCGCAGAGAACAGGAAACGGGTAAGAGAGAATTCTTCTGTCTAGCAGGCTTGTATAAAAAGAAGATCAAATGGCTGAGAGTCTAACCTCAATAAATTTTGATGGGTGAAAAGGCACATAGTTTAAGTGACCTCATGATTATTTATTAGAACATTGATGTTGCGGTGTGTTCTTCACCACTGGACACCTTTAAAAGAAAATTGGATAGTTTTTCTACAACATATTTTCTAGTTTAAGCACGGCTATTGGATCTGAAGCAGTAATTAATTCAGGGAAGGCTGTAGTTATACAGGAGTAAGGCTGGATCATCACAGTCATACTTCTGGCCTTAAGAACTATGACTTTCTGTCTTTGTCATGCTGAGAAAAGATGGTGCAGAAAAGCCCAAGGGAAGTTTAGAGGTTATATATGCATTATAGTCTGTCATATATGGAAGAAGATGTTGGCACTGTTTATTGTATTGAGCTCCCCAGAGTGTCTAAATTATATTAGCTTTYTTCGTACAAATTAAGTTATTGGAGTAAAGACAAACAAGTTTTGTAATTGTGTGGCCTTAATGCTACTTACACCAGGCTGTCTTACTTATGTTGTAGATCTGTTTCACATGTAGAGAAAGCATTAGAAAGAAAATTCTCAGTTGTACTTGCAATAACATGGTTTTTTATTTTTTTTTAATGTTCATATATGTTGTTAAGACCATCTTTTAGATCGTGGTTCTTATCAGTGTGTTTCTCCTAGTTTCTTCTCCTTTCTCCGGTATTTCTCCCAAATACTAAAATTTCTGATCTTTAAAAAGAGAATACATTTCTTAAAACAGAAATAGTGTACAATCTCCTTATTTGTAGCTAACATCTATATGGTCTCTTGGATTAAGTAATACATGTTAATTTAGAGGAAAGTTATGAAACTTCAGAAAATCAGAAGAGCTTGCGCTGTTCTCTAATTAATCGGTTCTGGAAATGTCTTCCTCAGTTTGTGGTCACTTCAGAACGGGGTGAGTACTTTCCAGGTGCAAATGTGGGATGCTGCCCAGTTACCAAAAATTACTAGTCTGCATTAATCTCCTCCTCTCCTTCTATCTTTGAAAGCCATGCATGGACTGCAGGCAGGTCTACTTCTTACTGGTTTTGTGGGTGCGGGAGTCAGGTGTGCTCGGTGGCTAATTCCATACATATTTCTGGTCTGGGTCTGAAGAACTTGGCATGAAATTATATCACGTTCTTCACTCTCCAAAGATCTGTGTGCATACAGACACAGTCCCCTGTAAGGAATGTCAGTACTCAGTGGCAAAGAAGGTCCTTGCAGGCAGATTTCTTGCAGCAAATACCATTTATCTGTCCCCTTTCGCATCACTGGTAGAATGACAGTAGTTCTGCTATATATAGCACTTCTGTAGTGTAGGTGGTGACTCAGTAAGGGCATGCTGTATTTTAAAGCAAATTATTCAGACTTATTCATCATACTTTGCCTTTCTGTATGACTTTTTATGTAAGCATCTCAAACTATTTAAAAGTTAAGTTTCATTAAAATCTTTCTAAGGTAAGAAGTATAGTCATTCCACAGAAAAATAATTCAGTCAGACTGAGTTAGTGTTTCACTCCTCTTTATGTAATGACAAGTCTTTCTGTGGAGCTGGGAATTATAACCTGAAACCCTGCTTTACACTGCACTCTTCTGTACTTTGAGCTACCATGCATGACTTGTGGGAGTCAAAGCGTAGAACATGTTGTTTAGTTCAGTAATAATTACCCTCGCAATTTAATTATTTGATTTAGAAAACGTGTGTGGTTTCTGTCACGTATACAATATGATTTTAATAGTTTGGGTGGCCTGCTTTTGCAAAAATGTAGAAGAAAGTAAGTGCTGTTGTTGTTGGGTTGTGTTTATAAGAATTCAAATATATCCCACTTAAACCACTTCTCTCCCACAGTGTTCTCTTCACTGAGCCTCGGCCTTCTTCCTGAACGCTCAGCTACTCTAATGGTCTATGACGATGTAGTCCAGATAGTCTCAGGATTTCAAGGTATGCTGGTTTTTGGAAGTGGGAGTTGAAATTTGAGTGACACTAAACAAAAAGCCTGACAGCCCAATACTTTCTGAACTCTATCCCGTGGGTGAGACTGGTATCTCGTGGGGAGCTCTTCTGAGTTCCCCGAGCAATGCTCCTCTGTGGGATGGTTTTACCAAACTGATTAATAGCTAAATTCATTCCTAACTGCTGTGACTAGGGAATTCGAGTTACTTGGTAATAAACAAGTTTGGACTTTAGTGTGCCATCTGAGAGGTAGAGATTAAATTTCTTTCGCTATCTGTTGGATGTTTTTTCATCTAGCCTCATTTAACCATCCTTGCAGTAACCATCTTCTGGTGTGGTTCTTATTGTCTAAGAATTTTCTCTGTTTTTATTTTGTTTCTTGCTTTCTATTGTGAATGCCTTAGAAATTTAGGGCATAGAAAAATTGAAAATTGCATACCCTATATAAACTTGCCTTTCTTAAGTACTTTCTGTGGACATTTTATCAGACTGCTTGCAAACCCACATACTACAGGATGAAACCCACTGTATTAGAAGAATAAAGTTCAAATCACCTTTTCATAAGGCCAAACACAGAAGTTAAAGCAACTGTAGTATCAGTCAGATGAACACTGTGTTTTCTGAATTGCACAGTAAAGAATAAAATGTTCATCTGTCCTAGGGATCTGACCTAACTTAGCCCAGTTGATGTGATAGCTGAGGTAAGTCTGTTAACAAAAGAACAGAAGTTTTTAAAGATACCTTGATGAGCCAAAACAAGGGGACATCCTTCCTGTGAGCACTCCTGCTGTGCATAAACTGTGTCTTATTCCCATGTGTTATTATTACCATTATTTTAAACTCTACCAGATAGTTAATAAACAGGGGAATGCTACCTTCAATAAGATTCCAAGATAACCTTGTTTTATCTGAGGAAAAATAATACAATTATGCCTTCCTGACCTCTTTTTTTATGGTTAGAAACCATCTAGACACAATAGGCTTTTCATTAATGATAGCACTAGATACAACTGGAGCTGAAAAAGCACTAAACAAATTAGGTAGCTGATAGAACGCTCAGAAGGAGCTGTAGAACAGCACAGCTGCCGTACGTATATTCTGCAGTTTGAGAGCTGACATTATCTAATGGGGTAAATTAGATGGACGGTGAACTGTGTTAAATCACAAGGGATTSCATTAGACAAAACATGAAATGTTGTTTACCAACAGTATTCTACTAGCATGGTGTATTAAATACTCTTATTCTTATGCAAATGTGCTACTATTATGCAATTAACTTTAAAAGAACAATCTTYTCATGTTTACGGCTGCCTTTCTTCAAAAAAATGGGGGATGTTAAAGGGCTAGAAGGACATTTAACAGCCAAGTGACACTCATAAATGTTTTCCACATAATCTTGCTCCCTTCAGTGAATTGATCCAGGGTGTTCCCAATATATTTAAATTAGAATAATRTAACTGGTTCTGCTAGTATAGCAGAGAAAGAGGGTAAAGGAAGAAGGTGGTACCCGGAGTATTGTAAGGGTTGGGATTTGAACTCTCTGTCTTGCCCATTAAAAACTATTTTATGGGACCAGCCCACGCTCCTTTTCTTGGGAATTCTCTTGTGATGAAACCTAAATGAAAGACAGCGTAGACATTGTACCAGCACTTGAATGGTGTCTCTAGTCTTGATCCAAAATCCTTGTGACCTAGTTTTTTCTCTGTTACTTCTCCAATTTATTTTCCAGTAACTTTGCGCTGCTTCAAAAGAGCTGATCAGGAGTTACCTTAGTGCAAAAACGAGCGCAAAACAGAACTCATTATACCAGAAACAGACTGGGAACACTGGTGTTTGAAGCACCAGTCAAAGGGAGAGAAAGGCCTGTCTAGTGCAATAAGTTACCAGTTGCTTTTGAATAATTAATCAAGCAAGCGACTTATTATCCAATTGAGAAGTTTGTCTGAGTTGATGCAGCCAGCTTCGTTTTCATGGTGGCATTACAGTACGCTGCTGTGCTGTGTCAGTAATTGTGAGGGATGAAGCTTGCCAGCCATTGGGTCATTTAAGTTATTTAATACCAGCGCAGTGACAAGCTGAACTTCAGCAGTCAGTGAACGGGAGCTGTATGGGTACCCTCTATCTGCCTCTGACATATGAGCAATCAGAGCATGAATTGATGATACTTCAGATGTTACTTCACATAGATTGGAGCTCAGATGCCGGTGTGGTGCCATGTGTCACTGACAAGAGGTGCCTTACAGGGACTCCTTGAGATGGTTACGTCTTCAGGTGTGCGCTGACAAACTGGAGCTGACAGCGTTTGAATCATGGCCGGTGTGTTGACAAAAGGATGTTTAGAGAAGATAAGATCAGTGCTCAGCAGTCCTTTACCTCATGGCACTCGCCAGGTGGAGAGAGCTCACATGCCGATTTTATACTTGAATGTGTTTGGGTTTTGTTTGGGTTTTATAAGTCAAAACTAGATATCTTCAGTAATAGAAGCAATAATAATAATCCGCTCCCAGTGACAAGTGTTGACTTGTTGAAAAATACTCTTAAGAGTCTGGTCAGCACAAGTCTTTCTCTCCATTTTACCATTTCCAATTCCCTCAATAAGTCTATTCCCAGACATATGCCCCAAAATCCTCTATGACCTCTGCTAAAGGAGTACATTGGATTATCTTCTAGCAAGGTGGTAAGAGAAGGCGAAAGCCTTGGTAGCTGCTTCCCTCACAAGCCTTTCGCTGGTAGCTCCCAGTCTTCTGCCCCTTTGAAGTTTCTTGACGGATTTAGGGAGACCCAACAGAGGAGCCAAGGGGAGAGTCGGGGTGAGTGGCAGGTTTTGGGTGAATATCAATATTAAGGAGTTTGTTAATCTAGGGTGTGAATTAGCTATTCTGCACTGATTTATTGTATGTATATGCACTATCTACAGAGGAAGCTGGTTTTTCCACCTTAAAACTTGCATCCGAGTTGATCGCTGCGCAGGTTTCCTGCCAGGTTTGGGGCTCAGACACAGGAACGCTTTGCATTGCCTGTAGGCTCAAGAAACTGAGGTTGGCTTTCTGAGTCCTCCCTCTCCTGTTAAAATTTGGCAGCTCATGGCTTTCCCAGTGCTACAAAACAACCATTTTTTTATAGAAAACCCCAGAGCCTCCGCAGTAGCTACTGTGTTACAGACTCAACAGCAGTTACTTTGTTTTTAATTCTTAATTAGTTCCCATCTTCAGAAATACAATACTGATTCTTGGCGACTTGAACAATTCATCTTAACCAGAGATTTAGGCAGCAGAAAATCCTACAGCTTTACATTGAACTATTAGTGATAATCCTAATACCGGTTTCTTTGTTGTGGTTTTTTTTCTGTTTTGTTACTGTGGATGCTTATCCCTACGGGCCGTAGGAGCCTGCTCAGCAGTGTAGTCAGAGGTTCCCGAGTGCTTGAGCAGGTCTGTCCCTGAGGTACAGCAAACTAGTACAGTATTGCAGAGCACTCGGGAGATAAGTCTTCCTCGAGTTCATTGCAGTCAATTTATTTAGTCTTTTATGTTGTTTTCCATTTAAGCCTAGAAATTGGGTAAGGGAGATTTCTTCCCGTTTCACAGGGGTGTTGTTTAATGACTATCTTAAACACTCAAGGATACTGCCAGTCTTGAGAGCCTCTTGTAAATACTTAAATGTTTCAGAAATTAAAAAAGAAAAGTGGTTTTATAGCTTTTTCTTGCAGAATTACCATAGAAATGACAGATAAACAATGATCAGATCTTTGGAGATACTTGCCCGCCTACATAGCAATTTTTGTTGGTCAATACAAAGTTTGTTCTGTGGAATTTTATGCTTTCACATAGCTAGAGCTCCTGCTAGAAAATAATGCAAGGAAAGATTCCAGTCTCCTGGTTAATGGCATTGGCAGTTATAAAGCTTAGGAGTTGTGAGTCAAGCTCTTTAATCTTTCTTGCAGTGAAGTTACATATAACCTAAAAGTGCTGCCAGAGACTAATAGGGGAAAAGAAGCAAAATTGGTTTGAGTTGACATCTTTGAACTACATAGTCAAATGTGAATTAAGAAAAAAAAAACCTGCTTGCCTCTTGACTTTGTGCTGCGTGGGGAGTGTCTGTGAGTATTCAAAATGAGCTCTGGAGAATACAATAGCTTTTGATTTAAAAATTAATTTGCATGTTGCACACACAAACTTGCAGATGGAGTCTTGCTGTGTGTTGCTAAACAGTATTAATGGCGAGCATCCATTGAAAAAGACTATTGACTTCATAAACTGGGATTTAAATGAGACATGAAATGCAATAGTACATGACAGTCTTAAATCATGTTGCAGCAAAGACCCTTCAATTAACACCTAGTGATCTTGAAAAAAACAACTAAAACTGTACAAGACAGAGGAGAAGAGAGAAATCTTACATGCCAAGTAATCTGGTTCTGTTTAGATATGTTCTTTGCATGGGAAAATATGGAAACTCTTCTCACCCAGGCTTTGTCAAGTGAATCTTTTTATCCAGTAACTTTTTAAATAAAAAGTTACTATTATCTCAGTACTAGTGATAGTTAATGTGTCCAAAGCTTTGTAAAAATTAAACACAGAAATTACACAAGTTAATTGGGACTACAGGTAGAATTGTAGTCTCTTAGAAAATCACTTTAAAGAGTTTAAGATAAATTTATCTTGCTTTTTCAAGAAAAACAGAATTTAAACAAAAATGGTGAAGTGGATGCTTTTCTAAGCTTTTACATGCCCTACCTCTGAACTCAGTTTTAGTTTCAGCTATATTCACTATAAGAAGTATGTAATGAAATTTGAGGCGATCCTGGGAAATAACTTCTGACATTAGATGCTTTCACAGTTTTGCTCAGTGGCACTTGTGGAAAAATAATGGCAACTGCAAAATAAATGTAAAAATACTGTTTTTCCTCCTCTTTTGTAATAACCTTCTGATGTTTCTGTCCTTCTCAAGCTATTTCAATTTATAATGAAAAAAACTGTAAATGTGATTCCATAAATACAAACACCTCAATATTCTGCCCGCCTTGAATATAAAGTCACTTTTAATTTTTTTAGGTGCACGGACTCAGCCACAAGTTCACTTTCAGAGAAGATCTGTGAAATTACCAGAGAACACTAGCTACAGCGATTTGACAGCATATCTAACTGCAGCCAGTTCACCCTGGGAAGTGGACAGTTTTCCTTATTTGCAGGGATTAGATGGAAATGGAACAGGTAACCCACTACTTTGTTTTTGCTCTGATTTCATTTTGGTCCAGGGATCAACTTTTGACCATATCATTTTTTCCATTCCCTGTTCCAGCAAACATTCTTTAAAATTTGGATGACATGATAGGTTCAAATGCCCTACCAAAATGCTGTTCCAATAAGCAAGAGACCAAGATCTGCTATTCCTTAAATGGGGCCAGTGAATAGCAAAGATGATGATTCCTTGGCCTTGGGAGATCAGAAAAGTTTGTTACACTTGTAGTTTAGAGTTAAGTCTCCAAATGTGTTGCGTGTGCACATACAAAAATGGAGATTAATGTGAAGGGACGAAAGAAAATTTAACTTGAGAATGCCATAAATTCTTGTTCATTTTTTTTCTAAAAATAAGTAAAATGCTTATATGTCAAGGATTTAATACTCTCTTGTTTCAGCTAAGAGTTGTTTCAATGGCTTTGTTGATTAATTTAGCACCAAAGGGAAAACAATGAAAATTCATAGTAGAAACACAACCACTGTTAAATTCAAAGCTGTAATACATTTTTATGACTGCAACTGCCTGTTACTCTTCTTCCACTTCTCATTTAGTCTTCACTGAAATAATTGCTGTTCTGTAGGCTACAGAAAAATAGAAGAATTGGGCACAGAAGTCTTCAAATTCTTAAAATGGTGCTGTGAAAAGAGAGTAATGTTTTCTCTGTGTCTGTATTGGGTTAGAAAGCAAGCAGTGGACTTTGCAGTGCAGCGAGAGAGATTCAGACTAGTGATGAGGAAAACCTTGCTATGGTGAGGATAGTTTAAGCTTGAGTAGAATCAATTGCTTGAGTGTGTTGGACAGAGACAATCACCTCTGAGGATGGCATAGGCGTAGCCGAGCCTGATTTGAAGCAGGCTAAATAACCCCTTGAGGTCCCTCCCTGCTGTTTCTCAGGATGCATTAATTGTGATATGTTGATCTAGATGACTTTGAATGCTAGGTCATGTGTATAAACGGTATGTACTGAGCTTGCTAGCTTTTCCTTGGGGGGAAAAAAAAAAAAAAAAGGCAGAATAAACTGCCCCTTCCCTTTGTACAAATCTGAATATATCTCCTTTTCTATTACAATTAGAAATGTGTCTGCTACCTTACTCCAATCCTTTTGTCTGCTCCAGTGAGTACATCTCATCCTATCTCATTCTATATCTCTGTCATTTCCCTATTCTCATCTTCAACCTTAAGTTTTCTCTTGGCTCTTCATACTCAGACATGATCAAATATCTCTTATCTTTTTTAAAATGAAGGAATGCACTTGATCTCATTCTCCTGTCTACTTCCTCATCTCCTTTCTTTTATCTCTAAACCAACTGAACAAACTGTTGACAATGTGTGTGGGATTCCTCTCCCAAATCTTTCCTTAGTACTCAGCAACCCAACTTCCCACCCTTGCATTTATTTAGTGAAAACAGGTCTTGCCAAGATTTCAGATGATCACCTGTCATGGGAACTACACAACCAGGACATCATCTTTCTCCTGTTTTACCTCCTGGCCTCCTACAAAACAGATGAATGCACCCTTGGTTTTTTAATCTTCTGTATGCTTGCGTGACGGGAGCTTTTCTACTTGAGCGTGGGGGCCCTGGATTTGACTTTTATTAGCCTTCAAGTAAAAGTATGTCACAAAAGACCAAAATGACCAGCAAAGAAATGGGGTTTAAAGACCAAGAAAAGCCTTGTTTTCTGAATACCACAGTATTCAGTATGGTGTAGTACAGACTACAAATACAATATATTTGTATATGCACTGTAGTATAGTTGAAATATCCTCTATTTTTAGTAGAAGTTTCTCCTGCTGTGGAAGCATTAACCTTTAAAATCCTAAACTTTGATTGACTTCTTTTTCTTCATCTCCAAGCGACTTGGTGAAGATTTCACCCGAAAAACTTTCGAAGGAATAAAAAATGAGATCACCACCTGCTGGGGATTTTTGAATATTTCTGTTCTCAAAAGAAAAAGAGAAATATGTAAGAATTTTAAAATTCTGAAAAAACGTAGTATTAATTTGCATGGGAAATCTTGAAGTGTTCCTGAACACTGCCCCTTCTCCCCTCTCTCCCACCTCTCCCCCTCACCAATTACTCTTCTGTTCTTTCATAGTTTATTTACATGTCTGTAGAGTTTTGGAGAGGTCCTCCTTTTTGTTTCAATCAGCTCAGTTCTCTGGCTAGTATTTCTCCAGAGTGACTTTACAGTTGTTTTGACTAAAACCTGTTCTCTATGAGTTCAACAGTTTTCACAAAATCCCAACTGGGTGTTAAAGTAGTAATATGGAGCAGTGAAAATTCATTGCATGAATCAGCATGTTCCAAACATAAAAATTCAAAGAATTCAGCTGCAAGTAGTGACAAGCCTGTATAGTGTTAGCTTGTTGTTTGTATTAATCACCAGTTGGAGAGCAGTAGGATGGTTTCACAAAATCTTGTCCTTTTAACCAAACTAAGCAAAACTTTCCATCATCTGCAGTAATGGACCAAGCTGGCTAATAACCATTACTCCTGCTGGTTTTGTAGGCTGTTTGTTTATTTATGAAGAGTCAAGTCTAAGTCACGATGCATTTTCCATTGATTATTGTTAGAGCTCTTCACAGGTCACCAGATGTCAAAAATAACAAGAAATAATTGAAAGCTGACATTTATTGAAGTCCATTCCCATTTAATCTGTGCATGTGCTTATCAGTTTTATAGCATGTGAGAGTTCCATAAGCATTGATTTTAATTTACCTTCACAACAGAAAAGAGAAAAATTTATCTTTTTAATGAGCATTTACGTACTGTGCAAGATGGCAAACTGAAGGATAATTTCTTCTTGCCAGCAGTCACTGAATTTCAGAAATTTCTTCATCTTCTAATATAACTTGTTCAGCCCAGTACTGAGCAAAGCGTCAGTGCAAGTAAAACAGATGCAAACAATGTTTCACCATTAGAATGCTCTTTCTGGGGCTGAAAACTCATTTTTACGGGTATTAGGCAGATATGCTTTATCAAGACAGTAATGAAAGAAAAATTAAAAACTCTAAATATCTAAAAATAAGTAAAATATAAAACATAATTTAATCTTAGTTATTAATCTATATGTTTCTAAAATCTGAATTTATACCTTTTGTCATTAGGAATTTGTATATGCCAGAACGTGGTCAGGTTATGATACCTAGCAACAGGAATTTATTTCTCTGATACCAGCCTGAGAAACTTAGTGGCCCAAGTCCGGTGACTTGAGGACAAGCATCAATGTGATGGAAGTTATAGGTGCATGGCAGAGGCAGTGGACTGAACTATCAGGAATAAAGGAACAACTTTTCCCCCCACCAATTCCGACCTCTGTCTCTCTGTTTTATATTCTCAGGCTGTAAGGGGATGATACTGTACACCATTGGAGCCTGTAATACAAATGCTTGGGTAGGCCAGCAACCTTCCCCTACACCCTAGCTGAATTTCCAAACCTTATTTTTCTGTTTTTTCTCTCAGTTAGCTCTGTGGCTCTTTTCAATGGCCATCTTCAGAGTGCCTGTTTTCTCAGCACTTTAATCCCTCTGGAAGATATGCTTCTGCCCTTCAGTTCACAGTAGATGAAAGCAGAGTGTGTGCCCTTGCGTGTGCTTTCATCCGCCCTTGGCCTGTCAGCTGTGCAGCAGTGACACTCGCCTTGAAATCTGGGGAAAATGTGCGTCAGAGTAGATGTTACAGTAAATAAGCCACATGCAAAGTTACTTCTGGTTATTTTCCATGTCTTCAGTTTGGCACCTCTTGCAAAGTCCAAAGAATTTACAATTCTGAGGAGTTTTGTCTCTTTTTTTTCCTCCCCTTTGCCACCAACCCCACCCCCCACCCCCCCCTTTCCTGGTGGTGTCTTAACTTTGGTGAGCTGTTACTCAGAGATAACAAATTTAATAAAGGCCATTCCTTGAGACTTGCTCACTGTCCAGAGAAGTCATAAAGGTCTTAATGCTTTCCCACTGTTCCCTCCCTCCATCCTGGTGAACATTGGCGCTGAGATACTGCATATTCCTCAGGACCCCTTGTCGTGCCTTAGTGTGGCAGGTGCCATACCACTGTTGGGTGCGAATGTGCTTTTACAGGCAGTTTATGCGGACGTAAGGCACCAGGGTTACAGGAGGGGCGGCACCCCGCTCTCCGCCAGCCAGGCACCCCCGTTCCTTCTCTCGGATTAGCCCCGTAGCAGGAGGAGTGGCTGCACAACCCCCGGGGCCAGCCCGAAGGAGGCGGCAGGGCTGCTGCCCTTAGCAGCACTGTGGACTCGGGTGGCTCAAGCCCCTTGCAAAACTGGAAGCTCCATCTCTTCTGATTTAAACTACTACTGCTATTGCTTTGAGCTCCAGATCTCCTTGGTTTTAAACCTCGAGGTTTTATTCCCCTGAATACATACATATATATATCTCTCTGTGGTACTTTTCCCTGTCATTGATTCATTTGGTTAAATGGTTGAAGGGTTATAACACTTCTTTGAATTGTGTTGTCATAAAGTAACATCCATTGGCATGCAGTTTAAACATAAAGAATAATTATTATCTTACATAGATAAGAAGATAACACTGTGTATTCTAATGATCCATTTATCTTGGTTTATTTCAGTAAAAGGCCAAAGGAAATACATCCTGGCATTCTTAAACATATGAGTGATCATCCTTGCAGTGTCACTGCATGTTTGGGTGTTCGTTAGTTATGATATGGGCATGTGAGGCTGTAATAAAGGCTTGTGAATTTTTTTTTTTGCCATGATTATGGCTGTGGTACTTGTACATATTTATTTAAGATGAATTAAGATGAGAAAATATATGCAGGAGATTTTTGCATTGTAGTTTTCTTGTCTTCAGAATTTTCCAAAATTAAGTGAAAAATACAGGAGCATATACGTCTTGCTTGTTGTGAATTTTGTAAGGCAGGGAGGATTACTACTACCATACCTTGAAAAATATGTTGGTGCAGTACTGCGGTGTTGAGCCACATGGGTGTATCTTAAATTCCGGGAAATTCTGTAGTCACAATGTTCGTTCATTCTCTCGGTAGGAAACAGCACTAGGTATGACCTCACCCCTGTCACTGCAGTCAGTGTTCATCTCCTCAACAGCGATGGGACTCCAATCCCCGTGAATGGCCCCATCTATGTAACAGTGCCTCTGCCAACAAACAGCAACTTGAAGCACAATGCACACGTTCCAGCGTGGAGGTTTGACCAAAAATTTGGTAGGTAACACCAAATTGTGATTCACTAGATGGCTTCGTTTGTCTGAGACTAATGTCTCACTGCATTTATTATGTTAATATAGCAAGTTCTTCATTGGAGTGTACAGAAATCTGTTTTCTGTCTAAAAGGAGAGAAGACTGAGTTTTATTGATCAAGTAATATATAATGTATACGCAAATATACTTGAGTAGCATTGTGTGCCACTTCTAGACAAAATTTTTTTGTAAATGTAACATTTTGCAATTATTAAATATTTTATGTAAAAACTAGCTTGAGAGAACTTGATTTCAGCCGGAGACTGAGCAGCAGAGCGATGTATTTGCTGCGGCATTGAATTGGAAATCTGCAGAAATGAAAACTAGCCTTATCTTTGCCAGCAGCCAGCTATCTGACCTTTGGTCCATCTCTTGTCTCTAGCTCAGTTTCCTGCCTGTCCGATAGGAAACGTAATACTGACTTCTTTTGTAAATCACTTTGAGATTGACTAATACTATCAAGAAGGAAAGTACATGTAAATGATTAAAAAAAAAAAGCAGCAGCAAGCAAAATTCATGAAATATTTTGAGAGGACAGAATGACTAATCAACATAAGCTGTAAAATGCACTCAATTTTTTACGTTGCAGGACAACTTTTGCTGTTGTGAACAGGAATTTTTCCAGAAATAGGTGGTTTAGGCTCTCTATTTTTGTTTTGGCTTGTATTTTTCATTGCTAGTTGGTATACCGTGCTGGCCGCCTTCACACCTTCAAAGTGTAAAGGATTAAGGGGTGCATAAGTCTTGTCCTGGTGATTCCCCTTCAGTTATTCCATCCACTGTGCCCTCTGAAGTATATACCAGATGGTTGTTAAGAAGAAGTAGTCAAAAAAGAAGAATGGAAGGTGAGAAAGGCAGAGACTGTGAGGAAGAGAGGAAGAAAAAGGAGCCAGAAATGTGGATCTGTGTAGACGGTTGGTGGGGTTTTGTCCCTGCAAGGCAAACGTTTTGAGCCAGTTTATGGTCACATCCAAAAGTAGAACAACGAGCATGAAACCGGCGTATTGGAGGGAGGGGAGGGGAGAAGAGAGAGGTGGAGGGGGAAATAACGGTTCTGCTTCCTTCCTGCCTCTGTTTGCTGAAAAAGATGTATTTTCAAACAGTATGCCTGATAAATCTTTCGTCAGAAGTTGGCTGTATTAGAGAGTAAAGCAGTAGGATTTAATAAAGAATAAATTTGAATATCATATAAAATTGAGTAGTAGAATAAGAGTGCGATGAATGGATTTGGGGTTTCCCTTAACTGTGGAAACATCAGGTTTTCTTGTGGTGCAGTAAGTTTTGTTACATTCTTCCTGAAACTGACTTTGGTTTGTGATTTTAGATACTATTTTGTTTTCCCTCCTTCAAAAAAACATGTGGAAGACTGACTCATGTTTACTTTCTCTACAAGAAGCAGTCCATCCCCAACCCTTCCTGTCAGCTGTGTTATAGCTGCAGCCCACCTCATTGTTAGTTACTCACTGCTAGTAAAATGGTTCTGATTTTGATTATGGAGCTTTCTCATTTATGACCAAATTTCCATGCCCCTGCGATGGGGCCACAAAAGCTCTCTCTTACTGTGGAATATGTTTTTTTACTGTTGCATATAAAGAGCTAGTTACCCTATTGTGTGCAGTACATATTAGTATAGATCAATACAGATTAGTTAATTAGTGCTGCAGGCTTGAGGCTCCCGATCTTGAGACCAGTTCAACCTTGTTTGCTTCATGACAAACTGCTGGAGCACTTGTGTTGTTGGGAGGGAAAGGCATGAGGACCATTAAACAAAGAGGGTTTTTGTCAGGCCACTTAGCTTTACCAAGCCATGGAGAGGAAGATGTTGAAGACGTTACGCTTAGGTTCCAGCTCACACTTCAGCTGAAGTAAGCATCTTTCCGTGCAGCTGAAGATGTTGAACAAAGATGCATTTAAGCCCTGACTGCAGTGTGCCCATTCTAGCAGAATTTTGGCCACATCCCAACCAATTTAAATTAGTCTAATTTAATAAGTAGAGCAGCCACTCTATCTTGTGCGGGCTACATTAGCACTGTAAGGGCTGTCAAACTAGCCATATGTAGCGTGAACATGGTGGTACCCTGTCATTCCCCATCCCTGTTGTGCTTGGGCTGTGAAGGGAGGAGGATGGATGATGACTGGGATGGCTCCATGCTGGAGAAATCCTTAACTGGCAAATAAGTTGTTGTAACCCATTTGCACTGCCAGATCTGTGCCTTGTCAGGATAAGCCCTCTAACCTCATTATTCTGATTTTGTCTTTCATTTCAGGAGCTGCTTTTTTCAGTGCTAGTTATGTTGCGGTCTCTCCATAATAGATTTTCAGTGGCTTAAATTTTCACAATTGTATCTGAAAATTGGGTAAATGCCAGAGATGGAAAACTATGACTATATTACCAGGCAATAATGCGGAGCTTCTCTCTAGTGCATTAGCAGTACAGTGGGCGCTTGTTCGTGCAAGCCATTGTTTTTGTTTAGAATCCATGTGGTTGTCATCATTACTGCATGAAGTATAATTTCTGCTCTAAAAAGCAGAAATACTTTTCACTTTTAGGGGAGGTAGTGAAGAAGGGGCAGAAATACTAAAAATATGTTTTAATCCTTAGAATCTCATACATTTTGCTGAGCTCATGATGTACTAATATAAACCCCGTGGCATCTGACAGGGAAGTGCAGAGATTTTCATAGTTTCTACAGAAATTATGCGTATTTGCATATTACGGCAGCCAAAAATAATTAATGGCTTTTTAGGATGTTTACCATAAACAATCTGTTTTTTCATTACCACAGTTTCTGTCCTTGAGAGAGAACTGGGAAGAGAAGGGGGAGAAGCAGCATAGTCCTCTTAAGGCTGAGGGTGGCTCCATTGACACTGATGAAACAGGCAGCCAGAAGAAGCAGGCTGACATCAAAATAAGACAATCTGCTGCATCTATTTTATACTGTTCCAAATGAGATTTTTCGTTGCAAAACAAACTTGCTGCCTTGCGTGCATAGCAAGCAAATTAAAGCAGTAATACCTTTTTGAATAATTAATAAAATGAAGAGCAACTATTTATGCCCTGGAGAAGTTTTAGGGTAAACGAATACRTCCAACCTTGCTCTTGTGTTGGAGATGCACTCCACCACCTTTCTCTGCAGCATTTCTTAGTGTTGGTAATAATAAGCACAGATGCATTGATGTTATGGAGACTTATACACTAAAACCCAACGTAATCATTCCGTGCTGTTGACATACCCATCTCTCTTGTGTTTTGCAACTGTGGGAGAGTGGTTTTATTTCATAGTACACGCTTAAAGATTTGAACATAAGAGAGGTGGATTCTCATTTTTATAATCAGGATTGCTCAGTGAGGTTTTCTGGGTTGTTGGCTTTTTTTTTTTCCCCAAGTGCTGTCTTGTTTTTCTCAAAATCTGAAGGGGCTGAAAAACTTTTTTTTTCTTTATCCATAAACAGATGGTTGGGATCATGACTTCCTCCCTGTATATTTGCCTTGATGTCAGTAGGATTTACAGCAATATAATTAATCTCTCTATTCTTGGACACCAAATTTCTGTCCAAGACTTCTTTCTAGCCTTGTCCTCTTCAGTCAGAAATGAATACTACAGATCCCAGTAGAAATGAAACTTTGTACCTCCTGTATCATTTCCAGCTCCCGCCAGCTGGACTGAATAACACAGCACTTGCTCAGCTGTATTCTCCTCAGCCCCCATTTAAATGGTTTATGCTTTATGTTAAGGTGTCTGTTTTTCATTGGATTCAGGAAGCAAAACTGTAAGACCAGCATTCTCCATTTTAAGTCCTCAGTTTCATCCCGTGTAATATGGAGGCATTATGTTGCACCTAGACCTCTAGATCCACATCTAAAGCTGTATGAAGGACTTTAAAATATTACCAAGTATTCCAGAGTGCATAATATGGAAATGGGATTTATTCTTCAGTGACAATATCAATGCATCTGCTAGTTTATTAATCCCACCAAATAACAGGAAAATATTTTTCAACACTATTTTCAACCTTGAGTGGCAAAGGACTCTGGAGTGAAGGGGTTAAACCTCCACCCTTTTGCTCCTCCTCCTTAAAATGTGTTATTTCTTGTGCACTGTGTGTAAATGAAGTTCAGAGTACTGTTTCTCTGTTCTTCCTCCTCCCTGAACACTTGGTGTACATCTTTGATGTGACCTTGTTGTCTTTAAATTACTAGCTTCTTCGCAGAGGAGGATGTTTCCCCAGTGCCTGAAATCTCAACCATGTATTAATTTAAAGTGATGGCAGAATATGGAGAAGAGTGTCTTGGGGAACTCTTTTTATAGCTTTATAAAGTACAATACTTTATGTACTCTGCTGTGCTTGGTCAGTGCTTTCTGACTGCATTTAATGCCATAATAGATTTCTAAATACATTTGGAAGTCTGGTACTTACTTTTTCTGGGTGACATCCTGCTTCAGTGCTAAAATTTCCATTGATTTTTGTAGAGTCAGAATTTCCTGATGTTCCTTCCTCAGCAAAATGAAGATAATGTTTTCTGTGCTCAAAAGAAGTCATAAGGATATACTTATGTATAAACAGTATCTGTGCCTACTTAAACTTGACTGCAATATGGTTTTGCTGTATTTCATGGAGGTGAAATGATGCTTGGTTTTTGTTCATAGTGTTTATAGGGAGCTACTGTCAGGCAGAAACTGTAAGCGGGTTACTGTACATCTACCTGTCTAGTTCACTGCACATTATTTGTAAATAAGATGATTTGTAAAAGTCTCTGATTTAAGCTTCCCATGTGGTAGCAATGATTATCCACCCAAAGAAAAGATTGACTTATATCTTCATAGTTTAAAAATAAAACGTATTCCTTTTTGTTGTGAATTTGGTTAACGTCTGATTGCCACCACATTCATATGCTGCATGACAGACAGAATTTAACAAAAACATTTAACAAAAACATTTGCAGTCGGTTGCTTGGTCTGACACTGGGTATGAGTACATGCCTCTGAACTTGAGTGGATGGCCTGCATTTGGACTACCTGCAGCTGCACACATGGCCTGAGACTTCATGCACTTCTCCATGGGTTTTACTGGGTTTTCTATGCATGAGAAATGGACATGTTCAGGAAAACACATTCCCTGCCCCCAAAAGTTTGAATTTAATATAATCAGATCCAGAACATTTGGTTCTAGATCAGATTCACTGGTAATATGGAGATTTATTTGCAATTTGCAAGGAGAAAACCAAGCCTCCACAAAGTTCACAGTTACACTATTTCTGTAGTTTACAAGTTCCTTGACAATTTGATTTTGACTTCCTTTTAACCTTCACAGCTGAGATAAAAATTATTCTTAAAGACTAAATACACTGAGGAATACCAATTTTTAACTAACTGCTTTCAAAGAATTTCAGATTTTGTGTGTTGCCATAGAAATGGCAGCTACCAAACCCAGCTTTTTACCATGTACGATGTCTACATAATAGGTGCAGATATAATTGCAGAGTAGTAGCAGACCTCAGCATTGAAAGGAAAAGAAGCTCTTCCTCCGATGCTTCACAGCATAGCTCACTGAGGTATGTTCTCACTATCATGATTGCTCTGGAGAGGTGTAGTGGATCACAGGAGGCAGTTGTGCTTGTTTATCAATATATATATTGTTTTTAAAATGGATGTTGTGGCTTACACATGTGAAAGTGATGTGAATGGATTGTTTGATCCTCTCCCCACCTTATATACCATCTGAGTTGCATTTGTGGCAAAGCAGACACGGTATGGCACGATGGTGGAGCTTAAGAGGACAGTGTAGTGATATATGCAAATAATCTACTGTTATGTAGTCAAGGAAGTAAAACTGGAAACAAATAGTATGGCTTCTGGGAGCAAATTTTAATAACAGACTATACATGGTATCATGTAGATGGCCCTGGAGCTCCACCTACAGAAGCCGTGCAGTAGAAGGTGGCAAGAGGTGGACATCAAAATTCAGGAAGTGGAGAAAAGACTGTTGTGCTTGTGCAGCTGCTTGAGTTGGAGAGGACTTGGAGATTGGTGGAAATACAGGCAGGAGTGCATAGAGTGGGAGTGTGAAGTGCTTGGGTGGGGCTGGAAGAAGCTGAGGAGGACCTGGGACAGCCTTCCTCTGCAGCCTTGGGATGGTCGATCAAATCCCAATGTGCATTTGCTTCCACTCCCAGCTTGAAAAATAGAAACTCAACGTGAGCGTGATGTGAGGCTGAATGAAGGAAAAGGCATGCAGTGTTTTGAATTGCCTTGTGCTTTTATTACTTGTTCTAATAATTTTGTCAATAACTGACTGAATGTGATTAATAGTGTGATAAAGTGAATATTAAAGACAGTATCTTTCACATACACAGGTAACTAGGGATGGTGGTCCAGCAAGCATAACTAAGCTTTTCTTTTTGAAATATAATTATTAACCAGTAATTACATGTGGAAGTAATTTTCTTTAATAAGTCTCTTCTGTTTTGGCATTCTGGAAGGAAATGCTGAGGGGAGCAGAGCAATGCAAGCAGTTCTCTGTACAATGTGCCCTGCCTTCTGCCCAGATGTAATTAAAATTATTAAATAATGAAAACTGGCACGTTCTTTTGTTAAACACTTGACAGGTGATTTAAGGGGAAAAATGAGTAGAGATGGCAAAAACTTCAAAGCTTCTCAGACACTAGTAATAAATTGAACCATTAGACTTCCTTGCAAAAATCTTCAAGGTATGGTGTTAAAAACGTTTCCCTTACAGTACACCAAATAATGGTGGTGCTGCTAAAACAGTAGCAGGATTTAGCCCTGGGAGGCTTGTGTAACAAATTCTGTGAGAGTGGGAGAATAATGAGCTCAGAGCAGGGACGTTTATTTTTTGATGTTGCCTAGCGACTCCAAAACCAAAATTATAATATTAACTTAAATACTATGAATTTTTAAACCTGTGTGTACTGGGGGGAGGGGAGGAGGAGAGTAATCTCTACCAATATTCAAGAAGGAATTTTTCAGCTTTCAATTTCAGTGGCTTTTAGCTTTTTAGAAAATGAACACAAGTAAAACCAAAATGCCATTCTTTTGTAGTAAAACTTCCCATGCTGATACAGATTAGAGGTGATTTTTGGTTGGAAGAAGAAATCTGATAAGCAGCTTTCAGCTGGTAGGATGAAAAGCTAMAATTTATGTATGTCAGAACATGCTTTAGGAAGTTATTTTCACAAACTTGCCCTTGATTAACTCTCCATAATAACATTGCCATTTGAAGTGTCTAAATCAATTACTTCTGGAAGCACTGTTAGTATGTTTTGAATATCCTTTGCTGTCCCACACTCTGTCTGATAACCTGCCTCATTCCTTTTGACACGTATATACGTTTAACTGTGAATCTCTGCCTAAGCAGGGCAATCTTACAAGACATCGCAGACATCACAGAAGAGATCTGTCCTGAAAGAAAAGCACTTCTCATTAAGAAATATTTATTTAAAACATCTATGCTATTAAGTAGTACGGTTAAAAGTATCTTTCTTTTCTTTCCAAAACTCTCTTGTCCAGGGAAGATAATCTTGTGAATAAAAATAAATTCATATAATGGGATTATGCTTAATTTGCTCTCTGGCTAATTAAATCCTCTTATTTGTCAAACCTGTTGGATGGAAATAATTCATGCTGTAAATAGCACAATTTTCATTCCCCGCTTGAGCGGGATTGGATGATCCTATTGCCAGTTGAAAGAAACAAAATAAAAAGCAATCAGTATTTGATCAGTGGAAGAGTTTCCTACCAAAAGCTCACTTGTAAAAGTAATTTATGGAAAAAAAACCCACCATAGCTACCATATATTTAAACACTAGCAATATTTAGACTTTATGACTGTCCTTCGGGGAAGTTGCTGGCTACAGCACACTCCCCTGACAGTCATTTACCAGAACTGTTTTGATGGGTGATAGGAAGAATACACCATCAAAGTAAGCAGAAGTCACTGCAGCAGTAATGACCTGGGAGGCTCTGAAATGGTCACCTTGGACAGTTAAACCTGAAGTAAGCGGTGTTATACATCCTCCCAGAGAGCCGAGTTCTGTGCTGGGGTGCCAGCGTGCAAACTCCCCTTGCAGCCAGCACAGGGCTACGAGGGGAATTTGTCTCCCTTCTTCTTGACTTAAATCGGAGTCACATGGGTCTCTGGGGCAGGTGGCCTGGTGTGGCAGTCCTGCCTGAACCAAGCGCCGTCCTGCCGCGCGTTGGCCAGGAGGACGTTTGCCATTTGCTTGAGCTGGAGCAGCGCGGGATTGTCAGCATGCACGGGCACACATGTGGAAGCCAGAGGCGCGGTCGATTCCCTGGATTTCACTACAGATTAATTTAAAATAATAAGGTCTAGATTCAAAATATGGAAGTAATGTCTTATTCAGAGGCATCGTGCATCTAGACTACAAAAGCAGACCCGTTCGTGCTGCCTGGATCCAGCAAGCTGTCACATTGAAAGCTGTCTTTGAAGACAATAGGATGTCTCTTTTCTGGGCAGACTGGCTGTACGTGCAGTGACCTGACTGTGCAGGGAAGGAGTCTAGAATAGCTGTTCTGTACTGGCTTGTCTGCAATAGCCATCTGGACACTCTCCTTGCTGAAAGTGCCATTTTTCAATCTGATTTAGAAGTAAACTAAATTAAATTACAAAAAGGCATTTTTAGTGCAGAATGTGTGTTGAAACAGAGATTTAATGTGCAAACCCTTTGCTGTTAAATTTACTCATGATAACCCCCTCTTGCCCCCATTGGCAAGTCCTAAAATCTGCCTGAGACAAATAAGCATGTTCGTTATAATCAAAGTTACTGCAAAGTATTAAGATGCTTCTCTAACAGAATTTATTTCTCCTGCTCTGCTGAAATCTTCAATTTGTCTCTGATATTTGGGTATTTTTGTAGCCAGATGGAGCTCAGCTTTCTTTATCTGATTGTTTTTTGATTTGTATTTCTTTTAAAGTACTCTCATTTTTATATTCTTTGTAGTGTTAATGATGGTAGTTCTCTTACCTTGCTTTTAAGTTACATATACGAAGGAGTGCTGTATAGCTGTTTTATAAACTTTTTAAGAAGAAATTTGTTAATTCACACCATTTATTCCAAAAAGTGAGGAACACTAAGTATTGTTTTGGTGAGGAAAGAGTTAAGAAACTTCTTGGTTCTCCCCCTGCCATTAGTTTGAGCCAGGAGACAGCTCCCCTGACTTGAATCCTGGATCAGCATGTTGGCTCCACTGAGCAGTAATAGAGGAAAAAGAGGAAGAGAAATGTAAAAATGATCTATAAGCAAGAATGTCTCTATATATAGAAGTTTTCCATGGAGCACCAGACACTCTTTAAGAAGTAATGGCAAATTGGCCCAAATCATGCAGTGCTTACAAACGATACTGAACTTGCTGTTTCTGCTCCAAAGATGCATTGACATGTTTTCTTTGGAACTGCACAATCAGTCTTGGACAAAAATGATCAGTTGCATTACATCCAGTTATTTGTACTGCTTTTTATTTATAATCCTATATTGCTTGTTACTTAACAATTATTGCACATCACATATAAAACTTAATAAGCAGTGAAGCTAGTTGCTGGCTTGGGCGGGGGGAAGAAGTAGATGTTATAGGATATTTGGAGAATAACAGATTAAATTATCATAACACTTAGCCATGCAGGGAGGTAAGACCTCTCTTCCCTCCTAAATCCTTCTGCTTACTTCTCCTGCAGTTGTAATCCTGCCTGCACAGAAAAAAATGAACGCTGCTTGCACTTACTCCATTCACAGGGTAGTGGATAGGAAAGGACAGAAAAAATGGAAGTTCTTTACTCACTGCCCCTCAGTCTCCTCCCTTGCTTACAAGAGCAAGTATGTGAGGACACAGAAGAAGGTAATTAGCTGCATTTTTAGAACAGGAAAACATCTTGCTTCCCACTGCAAGGAAGAATCTGGGATGGGATAGGGAATTCATTCCTGAGGCTGCACAGCAATGAACTCTTGCTTACTCAAGGTAGCTTGAAACCCTAGGAGCATAGCCAGTAAATACAATGCAATTGGGTTTTGCACGGTAGAAGGTCTGACATTAGTCATTACAGCAAGGCATTGCATGCAGAGAGCTACAAGAACACTGCTTGGTGTTTAATGATAGTTGAAAAGTAACCAGGATACTAGAACCTATAAAGGATGAAATATGAGAGAGACCTGGGAACGCCCCGATGGATTTGCAGAATACTGGAGGCACATCAGTTCCCTCCAGTAATACTATGTTGGCTTTTGGCTATTTGACCACACAAGAAACAATACAGGACTTTGCGTTTCAACTGTTTCCACTTAAACCTGTTTTGCTGCTGCTGTTGTGAAGGATGGAGTTCTGTATTCTCTTCATCCCACCACGCGGGAGGATGCTCTGTTTTATTAGTGGACTGTTGGTAAGAGATTGTAGAAGTATAAGAGGCGAATTTATCACCAAAGTTTGGACCAGGAAAGTATTAAAAAAGGCAGCTGATGAGACTGTGTATCTGTGGTTCCCAGGAACCCGCACTTGGTGTTGTCCTGATGAAAGAACTTGGGACAGTGCCATTTAAAAAATAATTCTTTTCTAGCTGTCATCACATAGTAATGTGTAGGGTATGGTCAACAAAAGCTTCATCACTCTTGTTTAAAGATGACCAATATCGGGTATATCTGTTACGCTTTTGAAATTCTTAACTTTCCATAACAGAGAGAGGGCATTACATTTTTCCCTACGTTTATACAGACCAATACGTTTCCTCGAGTATATCCAGTGGTTACCAAAAACGGGTGACCTAAATGAGCAGAAGACAAGCATGAAACCTGACTGACCTTGTGCAGTAGACTCTATTGCTTGCTTCCATTGCAAATAAAGGGATTCCTTTCGTTGCTAAAATATGAGCAATCTGAGCTGCTGCTTGTTTGGCAGGATGACAGCTGAGCTCTGCTTGCAGCGATAAGAGTGCAGCCTCTGTTAGCTTCTTGATCGCTGCATTATGCAAGCAGAGTATTACTGAGCAAAAGGCTTTTAAAGAGGCATTAGGAGGATTGTGTTCATTAGAATGCAGTGTAATGTGAATAAGGCAAGCTGGACACAAGTTCCCCCTAGTGAGGGAATCAATAATAGCTTCTACTCAGGAGGTAACTATAAAAATAGACTACGAAGATAACGAACTTTGCTAAATTACATACGTATGTGTTCTGCTTGTGTGTGAATTTAAAGGGCTTAGAGACAGTAAGAGAAGTATGGGAAGCACRGTGAATTCATCACCCAGGTCCTTCCATTCTTTTTTTTTAATCAGCACTTTTATATCAATTTTAGTCTTAAAGTTTTGTTTCACGTAGTTGCATATTTGAATAGTTGGAGCATATTCTCATTGTCCGAACCTTGCAGAAGAAAAATGACAAATTTTAAGCTCACAGGAGTTTTCTTACCAAATGGCATTTTAGGCACAAGATAGAAGCAGTTTTTGACCCTATGGGCTATTTTTCACCTTGTGGTTCATCTTCCCTGAAATTGCATGGGTAGAAGATCTGAAGGGATAGTGGCTGTCTTAGTGGAGAAAATGAATCTACTTTTGCTAGTTTTTCCAGAAACTTTACACATAACTGTGGACAATTCAATGCTATTCTTCCTGATAATGTTTCCCTAAAAGAGGCAAACTAATAGCTACATCAAGGTGTTCTGATACGACARTTATGGATGCCATATGTGCAAATTTGTGTACACAGATTTTGGTCCTTTTGGTACTGTGAATCAAAATTACTTGTCTTGTGTGACTTTCTTTGTGAAGTAACAGATTATTGCTACCCTATACAGACTGGAAATGATATTTGGAAAACTGAAAATTTCTCAGTAATTCCTTTCCCCTGTTGCCCACAAATTCAGTTTGGTTGCAAATACAGAGTCACTATCTGGCAATAATAGTCACCTAGATCTAGAAATCCTCTCAAACGTGTATTTTTCTAAGCCTTTCACTATATTCAGATGGGTTTATTATTAGCCAACGATGGTGGACTTTACAGATGTACTTACATAAGAAAAATCAGTAGTAGAGAGGAAATAAATACTCAGAAAAGCCATTCTCATATGTACAGGGTTTGCACAGATGGATAATCTAAGGAACACAGAGGAAATCATCGGGATCTCGGTGATATTAAAAAACCAAAACAACAGCAGCATCTCTTCTGTGTGTTCTGCACTCACTGCTAAGTGTTCAGGCGACTGTCATCCAGAAATGCTCGCGCTTAGTCCCGAGTGACATCTGATGAAAAGCACCATTTCGGGAATTACATGCAGGAGACTATTTAAAGGAAAGGGACTCACAAGTACAAGATGCAGCTTGCCTTTAAAGTGAGCATTTGAAGCTGAGTGAGGTAAATGCAGCATTCTGTCCCCCCTTTGCACAGAAATACAGAGCTGCGCCACAGAAGTGCAGAGGGGTTTATCCCTTCGTGGTACACAGATCAGCTGTCCTGGCAGTGGCCACCAAAGCGCGTGAAGAACCTCCTTAGTGGGTTAATGGCCTCTGGTACGGCACCCGCTGGAGATGCCAAGCCAGGGCTGCAGCTTCAGGAGACGCTGCTTGGCGCCGGGGTGGCTTCCCAGCGACTGCTTGTCCAGGCCAGCAATTCTGTGTTTCTTTCAAAGAGAATAAATATGGCAGCAGTCTACAAGCCATACTGGACATTTAATATATCAGAAACTAAGGTGAGTTGTTTCTCCTACAGCCCCAGAATCAGGGGTCTTAATGAATTACAAAAAGGCATACAGCTGATTCAGGCATAAAGGTTTTTTGTAGCTCAATTCTTGCAACAAAATTTATCTTCTGAAAGTAGAACAGCTCTCAACTAGTGCAGTTTGCCAATCTGGACTACTTAAGAGTTATGTGCGCTTAAACACACTGCTTTAAAATTGTCAGTCTTATTTATTTTGAAATGATCATTTGATAATTCTAAAAAATCTATTACATTTCATTTGAGAAACATGTTTTAAAAAAAATCAACATCCATTACCAAACAGTATTCCTGGATGTATACATATTCTGAATGACTAACGTTGCTGAATGAAAGATGGTGCAACTTAATTCTGCATTTATTGGCAATAACATTTATAAGATGATTTTCTGTATAAGAAAATCAACATTTTGAGGAAGTAGTTTCTTCAGTCTTCTAGAAGTTGACAGCCAGAGCTGATAGAAAGGTGATGTGCAGAACTCACGTGTGGTCTGGGAGGTGCGACGTCCCTTGAAATACAGTTTTTAAGTGGGCTGTCTACATATAATCAGCTTCAGGAATATCCTTCTTTAAAGAAGGGGACTCTAATATGACAATAATTTTTTTCTTTTAACCTTTTTTGAGGATTTATTAGTTTTATTTAATCTTGATAGTTTTTTGTGTACAAAGCTTCTGAGAAGGCCACGGGGACGACTGCTTGCGGGAGCTCTCAAATGCCAGTGACAAAAAGGCACGATCTCCCACTTCACAGCAATGCAGCCAACCCCTACAGCACATCGATAGGTTTTGTTACTGCTTGCTTTTCCACTTGTTTGCAGAGGAAGGTGTGAGTATGTCTGTAACACCTTCCTACAACCTTTACATTTACAGGGACATGGCTGAAGAGTAGTTTGGGCCTTGTACAACAAGAAGGAAATCAGTTGACTTGGACTTACATTGCACCTCAGCTGGGCTACTGGGTTGCAGCTATGTCACCTACTATCCCAGGTAAGATGGAATTGAATTTTATTGATAGGCACAGCATTAAGTAATTATTTATTCATATATAATGTTTATATTTTTCAGAATGACCTCATCTGAGATGCCACAGCTTGATCAATAATGGATTATTAGAAAACAGAAATCTGAAAGTAAAGGGCTAAAATCTTTTGGGGATTGTGAGGGGCAACCCTTGTGCTCAAAATCTCTGAGTCATTTCAATGGGAAACTTTTTAAAGTGTTACTGCTTTGATGCATTTATGTCACCACTGCCTGATAGAGCCATTGCTAGAAAATGAGGGGAGTTATAACATCGATGTATTGGTCTTCTAGCAGGTAGAAAAATATGTGCTGTGAAGGTTCTGTACAGAAACTCCCAAAGAAAAAGATTCACCCAAGACCAGCATCATCCTGGATTAGATGTTTACTAATGGATTGATTGATTGTAACTTTTTTTTCTTCTACGCTGAAGATGCCCATGTTTCCCTGACTTATGCTTTGCATCATCTTGGTGACTGATTAATTTACACTGTGAATAACTTAGCACAGAAGTTCTAGGAAGTGTATTAGCAGAGTGGCATTAGTAGATGAGCTGACTGGTTGCCATCTGCAAGCCTCTTGGCATAACCGTAGAAAATGACTTTGAACTAGGCATTATATGTACTTCTGTGCCTGTGGAGATTATTAATGTTGCAGCTTGCTCTTCCTTTTTTCTGTCTGTGGCTGCCTCAGATTTCTCAGTATTAGTTCTTCAGCCACCAATAATCAGAGATAACTCTGTGTATAAAAGAGCCAATCAATCACACAAAAAACTCCTCCTCTTACAGATTTTCTTTATTAGGTTTTCTGGATGAAAACCAAATACAGTAGGAATGAAAACATTCTTGCCTTGGCTGGGCAAGCTAAATAAACTGTATCTAACCAACAAAACAAACTCCAACATGAGGACTCTTTTTAAAGTCTGCTTGTATATGCCATGAAGTTGTTTCATGATATGCAAAGCATTTGAAGGTTTTTACTGTGTTACACCTTATGCAGGCTTTTTATCTGAGGTTATATTAAATGACACTGCTGGAATATTCAGCTGATTCATTGCTGAACAGAGTTTAGAGGCAGGTGCAGATCTGAATAAACTATCATACTGAATTTAATGGAATTTTACAAAATAATTGTACTTTAAGAAAAGGCAACTGCTCTGAGCCAGACATTTCCCAGTACAGCTCTGTCCCAGACTGCAAGGAAGTTAAACTAGTCATAAAATTGTGCCTGTAACTTCAAGGTTAGAAGGCCCATAACTCTAACAGCAGAAGGCTTATTTGTCCTTGCAGTTTAACTTGTGTGGCAGAATTTCTACTTGTATTTTATTTTTCCTTCTTTCTGAGGGCTAGATCTGGGTTCCTAAAACTTTGTTGCAATGGGAACAACATTTTAATGAAAAATTTAAGTGATTTATCTCTTCTTCTTTTTGCTTAATGTTCTGAAGCAACAGTATCAATCAATTATGCAAAGGTAATGRTGGGACAGAATGTATAAATATTTAGATTTCCCAAATGCAATATACTTGATGTTATTTTTAATCAGGTTAATGTCTTTTTGCTTATTTTATCTCCTCATTGAATCTATTTGATTTCTTATCTAAAAAAATGGACAAAAATGAGCTTTGTATTCCTAGCAGTGGCTCTACAGACCACTCAAGATCCACAGATGAGGTTTTATAAACCTCATGATCTCGAACCGTGATGCTGGCCAAGTTTGCTGTCCTTCACAGTACATGCATGTTACTCTGTCAGCTGGTGTGGTACCTTCTTGCCTGCAGATGAAAATTTGGGCCTTTATTTCAAAATCACAATAAGGATTTTACAAACCAACAGGGTTACACATGCATAATTGTGAACAGATCCTGTCCACATGTGTGCATTCTTTTGTATGTTAGGACATTTACTAAGCATTACTGAAACCTGGAGTTACAACTAGTGGCCTGTTTTTTAAAGCTAGTGCAGATGTGCTTGGCTTGGCTTGATCTAGACTTAAGAGCACCAACACATCTTCCAGTGAATCCTGTTCTGCACTGTATGTACTGTTTAGTGCAAAGCACCACAAATGTTGTTAAAGAGAAGTTGTTGGCCACACTGCTGGTACATGCAGTACAGTGCTGGAAGATGCTGTGATGGCTTTTCTCAGTGGTGAGAGCTTTGGCGCACTGTGTCGGCATCAGGACCTGGAAGGCAGCATTCACTGATGCATGCTCCCATTGAAACTAACTGCTTTTCCACAGAATGATCTATTTGGACTTGCAGTCATGAAAACCAGCACATGCTTTCTCCACAACTTGCTCCCTTTGCCAGAGATGGTCTTTTCAATAGGCCCCAGGGCTATGAGCAGCAGTGTTGCTCACTTCGCACCCTGATAACAGGGGAAGGTGTTCCTCTCTTTGTTTAAAGTGTTGTTCCTCTTCCTGTTTGCAGGTTGTTACAGGTCTAAATTCTCTTTTCTGGCCTTCCAGGTCCCGTTGTAACACACGACATTACCAGCTATCACACAATGTTTCTTTTGGCAATTTTAGGAGGGATGGCTCTCATACTTCTAGTCTTGCTGTGTCTGCTTTTGTATTATTGCAGGTAAGAGTCACCATCCTGGTTACTTAGTTCATGTTGGAAATGTAAGCTTTTTTGTGCTCATGAAATTAAAAGATTTTGTATTGAAACATTTTTACTTGGGGGGGTGGGAAAGGCAAGCAGACATCTGCAGAAGAAAGAAACAGATCAAATTTCATGTGTTCCTGGTTACATGAAGCATATACAGTCACTGCTTCTGGTAGGATGGTAGTTGGATGAATCGCACACACCTGTACCTGTGTTTTCCTTGTAAGATGTTCTAAAACCTCCTATTGAACATAGGCATAGGTCCAAGATCTCTGTTGTTGTACCTGTTCTGCACTTGCAAGTGATCTTTTTATTAGTCTTGTATTAAAATGAATGTTAAACTTCTATCAGCAAGTGTATATTAATGAGTGATTTTGTATTTGCCTCCTCCGGACATTTGCTCCAATTTGTAGTTGGTGCTTGAGATATTTCACAATTGACATTAGTTATTCTTTAATTCTATCTTCACTGTTGGGATAAGCTTTTAATTGTTAGGTTATATAATAAAAGCTCAATTCCCCTAATATTAATCACTGCTTAAAAATCTCCCATTAAGACACACTTGCTGTTCTTGTTTCTGTGTACAACAGTCATAAATGTGTAACTTCTTTTGTTACCGGCTTTTATAGAAGAAAATGTCTAAGACCACGTCAGCATCTTAAGAAACTGCAACTTTCCACAGCACTGGACGCTTCTAAGAAGGATCAAGCAACCTCTATGTCCCATATAAATTTAATATTTTCACGTCGCGAGTCAGAATTTCCTGGCGGGCTGTCTGTTGCTAGCAATGGACACACTGAAAACTCAGGTGCAAAGGAATTAATCAGTGCTGTCCACATGGAGATGGTATCACCTAGTGGAGAAGCAGATATGCATACACCTATGCTCAAACACTCATTCAGTACTTCCCAGGAGTTTAGCTCCCGAGAGGAACTGCTCTCTGACAAGGAGAAAGACAAGAGCAGAATTTCCTTGGATGACCTGACTCCCAGCGGGTCTCTAAGAAAAGACTACCACAAATCAGCAGATAGTTTTCCTTTAAAGCCAAGAAAATCTACAGAAACAGCTGAAGGCTATGAGTCCCCTATCAAAGATGAGTATAGGAGAAGTTACAATGCTATGCTGTCTCAGCCTTTATTTGAAAAGCAAGAGAGAGAAATTCAAGTATCTATGAACCATATTGCTACTGGAAGTAAATACAATATTCAGGAACAAATATACCCCACACCTTCAGCCCCTGAAAAAGAGCTGCTGGACTGCAGATCTACTGATTGTATGATGTCTCGTTCAGTTGATCACCTTGAAAGACCTACGTCTTTCCCTCGACCAGGTCAGTTAATCTGCTGCAATTCTGTTGACCAAGTCAATGACAGTGTTTACAGAAAAGTTTTGCCTGCGTTAGTCATCCCAGGCCATTACATGAAATTGCCAGGAGAACACCCTTTTGTTAGCCAGCCACTGGTTGTCCCAGCTGACCAGCAGATTGATATAGAAAGACTTCAGGCTGAGCTTCCTAACCCTCATGCACGCCTTTTTCCACACCCCCCCCAACAGCTGCAACCCCAACAGTTAGCATCCCAAGCAATATCTCAGCAACATTTGCAAGATGCAGGTGCAGCTGAGTGGAGTCAACAAAATGCTTCCATGTCTGAATCTATTTCCATTCCTGCCTCACTTAATGATGCATCCCTGGCTCAAATGAATAGCGAAGTGCAGCTTCTTACAGAAAAGGCTTTGATGGAATTAGGAGGTGGAAAGCCGTTGCCTCATCCTCGAGCATGGTTTGTTTCTCTAGATGGACGTTCAAATGCTCACGTTAGACATTCATACATCGATCTCCAAAGAGCTGGTAGGAATGGGAGTAACGATGCCAGTTTGGACTCTGGTGTTGACATGAATGAACCAAAATCTGCCCGAAAGGGAAGAGGAGATCATCTGTCCGCACCACAGAGTCACCCACCAGTGCAAGAGCACCAGCAGAGAGAGCGGAAGGTTTCAGATAGCACAGCTTACACACAACTTGTGTACTTGGATGATATGGACCAAAGTGGCAGCGAGTGTGGAACAGCAGTTTGTAGCCCTGAGGACAATGCTCTGCGATGCCTACTTGAAGGCACTAGTAAGAGAAGTGGTGTGCAGCTGCCCAGCCTGCAGGAGGAAACAAGAACTGTGGATACCAAACCAGAGCCATTAACTAGTCCTGAACACGGAACATCAGGTCAAGATGAGGAGGAGGATGAGGAGGATGAGGAAGATGACCAAGGTGAAGATAAGAAGAGTCCTTGGCAGAAACGAGAGGAAAGACCACTAATGACTTTCAATCTAAAGTGAGCTATTGTGAAAATCCACCATTCAGTGGAGTATAAAATTGCCAAATATTCTTTCTGTGGAAGTGCTTGATTTTTTTTTTCTTTTTTTTTTTGTTGTGGAGAGAAAAGAGAAAAACAAACTGTGGTGAGCAACATTTGAAAGAACTTAAATGCATTACTGTGTAAATGTTAGAAAAGAATTAAAATCATTCCTCTGATTTAACGGCTGCCTCCAGTGAGATAGCTGAACAAAGAGTGTGATTGTTATTCCATATACTTGATATTGGTCATCCAGGATGTTGAAAATACTGACAAATTTTTTTGGTTGGTTTATGACCTCAATCTCCTTATGAATGGGAGGTGGTAAAGCTTTTGTTTTGTAGGCCAATTTTATGTTGATAATGCTACTGAAAGTATCTTAAAAACAAGAGTTTGACACGTGGTGTCCAAAATTGTGCATTATCTCAATGAAAGGCTATGCATTGCTGCTTTTAGTAATATTTTGCTTATACTATGCTTTTCTTAATTTTACAAGTTGGTTGTAAACATTTTATGTCCTTTATTATAAACTACTCAGCAATTTATTTTAATGTAAAACTGCAGGAAACTTGAGTAGCATCCCTTAGCATTGAAGCCTTTTTATGAAACCAAACTGAACTTTGTGTCGACTAAGATTTCTCCAATTCTGGTCCCATTTACTCAAAGTGCCTTTTTTACAGTAACAATGAACAGTCCCTTCTTTTGCTAACTCCTTTTAATTGACCCCATTTGGGATTTTATAAACTTCTGAACTTCTACCTTTTATTTTAAGCTGCATGCCAAGAGTCCCATTTTGTGCTGAGCATTTCTCATTTCAAGACAGTGTATTCTGTAGCTATCATGTATATTGTGGATTCTGTTTAGCCAGGATAGACTTAGAAGACATTTTAAAGGGCCCAGAGTAGCCAAGAAGATAGTTTCATTGACTGTATATATTGTTAGTTTCCTCTGGAATCATATGAGCTAATCATGCTCATATAAAATGGACTATAGACCAAGCAAGTGAGCTGAATGTGTCTAGAAAAATTTTGGGAAAAAAAAAAAAAAAATTGTACTATCCAAAAGTGCCAGAATGACTCTTCTGTGCTTTCTCCATACAGAGCTGCTTGGTTATCCAAAAATTATAATTGAAAATAAACTGCAAAAAAGATCTTTGTGGATTATTTCCTCTGTTGGTGGTCATCACATTATTTGATATTATTTAATAAGAAAAATACTTTGGTTTCACTTTTGCTGTGCATATTTATGCTTGTGCGACTTACTAACACACTTTCTTATGCAGTTCTCATGAACTTCAATCAATACTGAAATTTAGACCCCTTTTCAGAAAAGCATCCTCCCTGTCTTGATAAATACATAGCTATTTGCATAAGTATCACTGAAGACTTTGGAAATGAAATCCTGGTGTCACCAAAATTCTCTATGGAGTCACGCTTCCTATGGGACCAGTTTTCTTTGTGACATTTCTGCGGGTACTCACACTTACTGCACACTTCCCACTTCTTCATGAATTGGGTTCAAAGAAGGGAAAGTACGTGACTTCCATTCGTGTGGAATCCTTTGTATACATTCAGTTTATCATGTTTCATTCAATTATTTTTACGCAGCACTAGCAGCAGTCATGCTTAATAAAGTTAATTTTTATGTAATCTCTGAAGTGATTAGAGAAAGTGTTACATAGTTCCTATTTAATTTTTAATAATAAGCCCTGACTCAGATTCATTGCTCTTTTTTTTCAGTAGATTTCAAGGTTTTCTTAGGAGGCCAGTGTTGTAATTTCCATCTTACAGAATGTCTTACCTGGGAGTCTGGGCTCCAGGAGCTGAATCCCAATTTCCTAGTTCCCAGTCCTGTGCTCCTCTCCATCCACAAAGCCACATCGCCTCTGTTTTGCTTTAATTCATGTTTGGGAGTGGTATGTGTCGTAAAAGAAATCTGAAATAATATTTGTGGAGTGTACTGAATATCGAAATCACCGTATTAGCAGTAAGTTGTGTTTTAGTCATCACATGTGTTCAGGTCCTTTCCTGTTCTGTTTAGGAATTTTGCTACTGACCACATGCAAACTGGCTCTGGGGTCTGGRTTACTTGTTGTCAGTCTGTGCAAAGTCACTGAACAGAAAAATACTACTTTAGAGGAATAGTATTTATCGGATGTCAGTGAGTGCTGGTAATACAGTGTCACTTATTAATCAGAATGCTGCATCAAGTAAACACTCTGGTTAAAATTTCCACATACTAGAATTATTATGCTATTTAATTTTCAATTTTCTGTTGTCTTAAATCTGTCATTTTCAATTACATTCTTTTTCAGATTCCTTTGCAAAGTTTCCATCGTTACTATCTTGTAAAGTGAAATTGTTGCTATTAAATTGCAGTGTTTTGTTTCTTTAATTGTGTTGGGTTTATGTTCAAAACACATAGTTTGATGGTTTGATGATTTGTGGTCCTAATACAGCAAATATATTTGAACAAACACAATGTGGGTATTTTGCAAATCTTCTTTAAAATAGTATTTTTTAAATTGCTGTGATATCACCAGCCATATAGTTGTTTGATTTTGCAGAATATATAGTTTATGAAATGTAATTCTCAGTATATCCAACACATCTGAGCCACATGTTAAATGAAATTGGAAGAGAGTAACACAGATCAGGTTATGGGTTGAGATTAGAGTGTGTCCATTGTACACTCTTTGTCTAATCTTACAGTCCAGTGACAAGTTCTGTGTTTTAATTTTCAAAAACATACTGAGGAAGATACTTTGGTAAAATATGAACAAATGTTGCTTCTATTTTGCAGTTGCACAGTGAAGCAAGTACCAATAAAGGTTATAAAACATAGAGAACAAAGTATAACTTAATAGGTCTTGGCATCAGCAGCTCCAAGTGATCTTAGTCCATGTAGAAAATAACCTAGAAAGGCAGTTGGTTTTCTTATTTTTTGATGGCAAGTATTAACGTGGAAAAAATGCAGAAGATAGTAACAACAAAGCTTACAAAAGTAATGAAAATATATTTGATTTAAAAAAATACTAGGAACAGGTCTTCAATTAGTCTATCAGCAATCAGGATTTTCAAATGGATAATGAGTGAAAGAGTAAAGATTATTTTTAAATCTTAGGTTTTAATATTATCGAAAGTCCATTTATATCATAGGGCCTGTTGGGAGTTAATACACTCATTAAGAGTCCATTCACTTCATGGTTTTCCCCCAGCTCCCACTTTGTTCCTGCTGAAATACTTGCTTCTCAAAGCTTATTAAACTGTCTGTAAAGCACCTTGACTTATTGTGATAATGACCTTTTATTATTTAATTAAGTGCTTTGTCAGGGTACCAGCATGCTAAAACCTCTACAAATAGAGAGAAAAAAATGGTTCCTGACTCAGAGCATTTGCAATCTAACACGTTACACAAATACACAAAATTGTAGTACTGGGCTTAGATGAACAGCTTACAAAGAAACCCCACCATTTAGAAATTGCTCGTGATGCTTTTCTCTCTTACAGGAAAGATTGAGTAGCTTTAGTAGAGTGAGTTAAGCACTCTTGAAATACCTTGGCAGTATTTTCATTTTCTGCCCTTCGTTCTCGTCGTGAATGCTCTGGAGGACCAATTTTATGTCAATATCCTAAACCAACATGGTTGAAATGGGTAAGAAATTACATGTCCCATGTAGGGTTTAGCCTATAAGGTGTAAATGAGCAAGTGTTGGATTACATATTTACTCTTTCTTTAGGAAGGTCTCTAGTGAACCAAAAAAAGGCATGATTTTTTTCTTAATCAAGGAGAATTCATCTGAGGATTAAAGTTTGTTATAACGCAGTACCTCTTAAACTATCAATAAGCTGTAACCTGGGGCATGGTAGCATCCATCCAGTACATCCTTGGACTTGGTCAAACGAAAAAAGAATGTCAGTTTGCTTTTCTAAAAGTGACAGGTAAGGGCTTTTTTAATCAGTGCTGCCATTTGGGTCTCTTCAGCATTTGAAATCTTAAAGTTGGAGTATCTGCCACCTGGTGGTGAACTGTTTCTCCCTATATACTGTGTATAAAACACAGTTTATAATTTCAATATAAGCACAGTTTATAACTTCAATAACACCAGTATGCAGCTGGCACAGGATCATCCGTTGTTTCATGGGCCTGCTGTCAGTCCAAGTGCAGAGATCTCTGTCAGCTTGAGTGACCTTGCCCAGCATCTTAGCTGGGGCAGTACTCAGCTTAAAACATCTCCATTCAAATCAAGATGCATCATCACTGATGGCAGTGTAGTGTGTTCAAGTGTAAATGTGCCCGTTTTCTCTCACCTTGTGAATAGCACCTTGGGTTTAGATTAAAATAAAATAATTTTTACTACTAATTGTTTCAAAAGTTGAGAAAAATAAGAGCAACTCAATTGTTCTTTTCCTTTCCCTCTGCTTACAGACAAATGTAAGGTGGCAGGTTCAGTGCTAACCTTATTCATATTTTTTATATATATATGATATAATATGATGGTATATCCTATATCATTACACACACACACATGATACTTTCATGATATCATGATATTTTCGTGATGTATGTCTGATATTTTCATTTCCAGGCTGCAAATCATTTGGAATTGGAGGAGCTTCGGGTAGACAAGTAGGCAGCAGCCAAGTGYCATTTTCAGACTAGAAGAGCATTTTTTCATGTTACTCATGTAATTCCAACTGATAAACTGACACCAGGTACTGTCTTCTATTTGACAGTAATAACAGAAAGAGTATCTAGTTCTTTTTAGCAGCAATCCTCTGGTATCCATAGATTATTGGCTTGCAAAATGTGGCGTCTAGTCTATTATCACTTAACTGAAGTACTTCTTGTTTTATTGATGTGCTTTGCTTCTAGGAATAAACAATGCCAGTTAGTATGTTTGATCATTAAATATCTCTTCTGCCTTGGAAACTTAGAGCCGCGGGGAAGGAAAATGTGATGACAACAGGGAGGTACAAATGAAATACTTGTTTACAGTTTATTTTTGTAATTCTGGAGAGAAGGACTTTGTGTTCACATGACTGGAGATACAGACTCCTGAATAAACCCACCTGAGGAATGGTCCTGCCAGTTTTGTATTATAAAGGTAGGAAATGGTGCTTGAAGTACTGCTGTGGGATGAGAAATCCCCCTTTCAAAGGAATGGCTGGTCCTGCTGCAAGAGATGTTGGGCATCAAAGCTGGAAGAAATTATTTCAAAGGGCTCCTGTTATAAGCAGTGGTTTTAAAGGGGTTTCGTGATTTAGTGGTTGTAGGGAGTTTAAAAAAGCCTCGGGACTGTCTTCTCCCCAGCCCTCACCAGATTTTCACAAGCATGCTCCCAGCAGTGTTGGCCCCTGAGCTTCTCCTCTCCCTGGGTAGAAACCCATTATTGTCCTACTCTTATGCTGGAGTTTACAGCTCTGGCTGTGGCATATGCACCATGAGCTACTCCAGGTAGCTTCTGTTCCCTACACATTTTTTCTGGAAGTTTTCCATCAACAAAGGAAGAGGCCAGAACCACATCTCAAACTTGCGAAAATCTACATGAAAAGAAAGTAACACAGCAGGAGATTTGCCCACATACTACCCTTACCTACATGCTTAGGGCAGGGCCTTTCTCCCAGTGTCCCCTGCCTCTGGAGATGAGAGAGGCTACGGGTCTTGGGGAATGCCCCATCTATAAACACAACTCCCTCATTCCACCTTCAGTCTTGGGCCATGCTGTATGAGGCCTACATTGATGGGACATACAATGTGACACTCCAATGACATTTCAGTAAAGCTATTTTTAGGTGTTGGTAAAGCTTGAGCTTTCTCAAGCTAGCTGCCTCTTTGTGTCTATGCYATTAGCTCTACCTTGATTTTAGCACCTCGTAATCCTATCTCAAACAACACAGTAACAATGAGGGAAGCAGAACGCGACAGCCAAGTTCCCCCATATGAGGAGTGTTTTTCTTTAGAGAGTTGGTCTTTTATTCCTTGAAATCAGCAAAGTATACCTACAGAAATGTATACATGCACGTGCACATGTATGTATATAAATGCATTTAATATAAAAGCTGGCTTAAATGCTAGTTTCAGCATTTCGACATCAAGCTATGCTGAAGTAAAAGTCACTTACCTAGGCTGACTGGAAGAACCGGCATAAGAGCTCATAAAGGCTTGTATTAATTAACTTAATTGTCCTTGTGGTCTGACATTGCAGGGTCAAAGCCATGCTTGATGCTGAGTTTCTGTTGTGCCTATGCCCCCAACTTCCATGAGATTTATTCACACTTGCCTACTAGCCTAGACCTGATGTCTAAATTTTGTGATTAAAGCTTGTCTAATGTCTGTATTTTAACTAATTTACTCTGCAATTGTTTCAACATTTGACAGAGGCTTTTCTTTTGCAGAAAGCTGTAAAATTCTGGAGGGTAGAATCTCCAAAAATTTTGCACAGAAATGGAAGAGTTATAATAGAGTCTGATTTCCCATTTTCCTCATAGGGAAGACATTGTGTCCATGAGACACTTCTTAATTCAATGTAATTCTTCATGCAGTAGGTGTGCATCCTGAACAACGCTGTTAATCTGCTTCTAACCACCCAGAAGGTATGCAGAAGCTTTATTGGCATTATCCATTTATCTGATTTGTAAGTTAATGGAATACTTCTAGTTGGAGCAACCTACAGAACATTGGAAATTATTTTCTGTTGGCGATCATGGAAATGTGGGAAATACAGCATCTACCCAGAAGTAACAACATACTGTCCCTGAGCAGATTGTCACCACAAGGAGCATTCTGTTTGTTGTAAAATACTATTTTCATCCAAAGTCTGGCTGTCTTTAGACTGCAATTTCCCAAGACTGGAAGAGCACCTTTCCAAATAAAAGTGGTTTATGCTAATGGAAATAGGTAATGAATACTAAAGTATTTGACAGACATACCATTTGTTTGGGGATAGCAAGACACTTAGGTTTCCTTCTATCTATCCTACTCAATATTCTCAAGGTTTCCAGACCATAGTCTCCATTTCAGGGTGTCTAACGGTGTTAAATATCCTAGGGCAAACAGGACATGTAAGAGCACCCCAATAGTTCTAGTCTGTTACAAATGCTCTGAGAGTTGTAGTCAGGCTGTAGCCTCTTCATTCTAGCAGGAGAAAATGTACATCTATCACAGGAAAGAGTCCCTTTTTGTTTGGGGAATAAGAACGATCAGAAACAAACAAAAAGAAAACTCTGAAAACTTTCATTTTGGAATAATACTGAAATGGTCGAGATGAAGATTAATTCATGTTATCTATTGCTCCCTCCATCCAGAATCAGGGAAAGAAAGCATCTTGGCTGTACCTGCAGTCTCCCTGCAAAGAAGAGGAATCAGCAGGCGCATTGATACAGGGGAACCGTAAACGGCTGATGGGAGAACTGATTTAGGACCTGACAGGGGTAAATTGAATTGATTTGGAGATTGGATATGCAGAAGTAATTGCTGATTATTGGTCAGAGCTCCTGCAGCACCAGTGTCAACACGATGTTTGTCAGTCTGTCACCACTAATTCTCATTCACATCTATAGTTTGAGAAGGGTCTGAAGGAGAAAAAAAAATAGACATAGAAATGCAAAGTATGTATATATTTGTAATAATCATTATTTAAGAGTCAGTTCTGATTATTAAATATCTTTTAATGTAAAACAAGATTTATTTATTTTTTACCTTTCRGGGCTAGAGACCCTAAGAACAGAGGAATTGCAATGCTGGAACCAGTTTGAACCTGTGTTTGATCTAAGTCTTGTATCCTGCTTCCAACAATCATCAAAAACAGATGCTTCAGAAAACTGGGGAAGAAATCTCTACTAGTGATAATAACCCCACAGGATAAAAGTCTTCCTACCCTTATCACTTATACCCTTAAGCATGAGGGTTTGCATTTATCATACACATTTTTTAATGCTACGGTATGTTTTCACTTTGCATGTAAATGTCTAACCCTTTTTTAATGCTGTGTAGCCCACGGCCCTTGTCGATGCAGGCACCAGCATGGAGAAGTAGATTCTTCAGTGCAAAAGGTAAGATGTAAAATAGAAGAGGTATGGTAGGAGCTGCATTTTAAAACAGAATTCGACAAAAAAAGTTGAATGTCAGAGTGCAGCAGAAAGAGTGGGCTGTTTTGAGAGTGCTTGTCCCCCAGTTTGAATGCTGCAGCCAACGCAGGCCAGCAGCAAGTGGGCTGTGGGGGACAGGCAAGGCTGCAGCTCACCGAGTGTGGTATGCAGCGGGAGGCTGAAAAGATGTAAAGTGGGTGAGACAAACCATACAGATCAGAGACGTGATCTCACCTGGATACAAGAGTGCAAGATATGCGATCACAAGCTCATTTCATTCCCTAACCATTTCTACCTACTCTGATGTTGGCTGTGACAACTATATAGATGTGTTTCGGTGCATTTGTTCAGTGTATTTTGAATCTGTATTCTCTTACCTTTGCATCTCATTCAGGATTGAAGGCGGCAATATTCAAGTTCTCAGCATAAAGAGCAGCCAATAAAAAAATTGTTGTGAGGTAGTACTAGTAGGCACTTGTACGAAGCGAAGTCTAAACATACTCGTTTGCTCCATAACTTTTTCTTTTAATATTTATTAGGAAAATAGAGAAAACACTAAACTATTAGCTAATTTTCAAACTGGCTCAGTTTTGCTTCCAATTTACAAGACTACAAAAAGCTCAGAGCAAGTTGTTTATTATTATTACTTGCAATATCAAATCCATTTTAAATTATAAATGCCATGAATATTTCAATGTGATGTGTAAATGTAGGAGCAGTCCTACGGCTGCATGAAAATTTCAGGCAGTTTTCTTCTGCAGTGTTTAATACTCAGAACACATAGACTGATCAGATGATGCCGATAGTCTGAATGCTGTATTATATATCACTAGCTCACTGGGATGTAATTAATACATATCACTAGGCAGGTAAACAAGTCTGGATTATGCCTGGCTGCTTGAGGGACATTGTATCTGTGACTGGCTGGCTTTCTTCTGTCGCAGAAGAGCGAAGAGAAGGGTACGATCCTGACCACGTACTAGACAGTCTCACTTGATGGTTAATCCAACAGGCGAGACCTGACAAGCCCCATACAGACGTGGGTGTGAAGGCTCAGTATTTCTTACCACCAAGCTTAGATGGCTCCTCCCTCGGTAGCCTAGGGTTGTTTTGAACCCATGTCGGCCACTGAAATGCCCAAAGTATTTGAGTGTTTGTAGGGCTTCATTTTGAGTCCTGGATTGTGCTGTAGGAGTCAACTAGGAAAAAGTTAAACGTGGCAACACCAAAGTCCATTTGTGGATCGGGGCCTATACTCATATGCTTGGATTCAAGCTGTCTCAAAGCCTCTTGGAATTGTAGGCACAGGTTAATTTTGTGTAGCCATGACAGGCCCATGACTGCATCTGTTATGGAAAGCAGAGACAGAACCTGGAAAAAGAAGTAGGATGGGGAAAGATCCAGAAAGCTGGGATTTGTGGTGGTCTAGAGGGTCCCCTATACACTGATCTGTTCCTCGGTGGCTGACAGTGGTGGGAGCAGCTAGGCAGAGCTACATCTGTAGTGTTCTATTGACCTTTCTCTCTTCCTTTCTCCCAATTTGTTGCCATAAGCAACTGGATATTTTGGCTACATCTAGCAGCAAACCTAGACTCACTACTAAAGCTCTAAAGAGACCTATGAAAATAACCAACCAACCAATGAGTAATTCATCAAATGCTGGAATTATTTTCATTGATTTCATGATATGCTGTTTAGTATTAAGTGTATTGCCTGATTAGGAAGTCTATTTTCCTTTATTATTCATTTTTTAGCTTTTGTGTAAAATGACTGTGCTTTCTTCTTTTTAATCTTCATAAAATAAAAGGCTTTTATCTTTCCGGTACATCTAGGAAGAGGTCTTTTTAATCAATTAAAAACAGTAAATTCACACCTTCACAAACACAGGCTCTTTACCTGGTAAGTTTAAAATGAAACATTTCTGATAGCTTTTGATGGTCTGCTTAGACTGGCGCGAGTGTGTGGGTTATATCTGCATCACTCATATGCAGCAGTTTGGGTAGTTCCCAGACATCCCTGCAACAACAGAGGTCTTGGAAGTACAGATGCCCACAGACAGCCTGTTTGGGCACATCAGGTGCCATCCATGCTACTTACTGTCCTAATGGTACATACTCCATTAACTCACTGTGGTTGAGCATGTGGGGTCCTGAAATTCAGAGGTACATTTTTTCACCTTGCTGSTCTATTTTGGGAAGACATTTATACATGTGATAGCCAACATCTATGAAGTAGTGCAACTGCTGAGCAGTGTCTGTAGAGTGAATTCGAACACACTGGGAATCTATCCGGTAACTTCAGAAATGCAAGGCTACAGCAGAAATCCTCAGTGCAGGACAGATGCATACTTCTTGCTTCTGGTCAACTTCTCTACTTATGGTATAAGCAAAAGTTGCATATTCATGAAATGCAAAGCACAATTCAGTGTTGTCATTTGGCCTTGTAACAGTCGAATCTGGAGTATAATCTCAGTTGTGCCTCTCAGGAGATAAACTGTAATATCCATAAGGATATTCTTCACGCATGCTATAAAGTCTAGAATAGCAGCCATTCTGCAGCTATACTCCTCCTGATCCCCTTTCCAGGGAGACCTTCTAGCAGGGGACAGCAAGTGGTAGCTTGCTGGGAGAGATTCATATTGCCTCTTTTATCATCACTGTGAACTGCAAGAAGAGTCAGGATCCTATACTCATTTGTCTCAATGAAGTGAGGAAAATTGTGGTAAAGGACGGAAGATGGTTAAACCCACAGTTTCTCCAACACAGTGATTCAATATAGCTGTTTAGTCATTGACATACTGTTCCTCACTTTCTCCTACACAATATTATGAAGGGGAAAAAAATCATTAGTAATTACTGGATAAACTTCTCTCCGGGCTGTGGGGCAGCTGTTCACAACTGTTTTTTGTTATTGAAAACTATTGGCTATTGTGCCTTTGTTTTGAGATTTCCTTTCTCTCCTATACATTACAACTGACTGACGGTTTACTTCTAAAGGTCATTTCAAACTATGCTAACATGGTAGGCACATTTCCCCTCTGAACTACAGCGTCGGCTTGACATTGGGAGGTCATGCTTGGCCAAGTGTTGATTACAGACTCCATCAGTTTTGCAATAGTTAACGGTAGGCCACCTGTCTAGAATTTTTTTCTCTCTTCCTTTACTCATTTGTGGAAGATCAACACCACCTTAACAATTTAGCCATATTCAGGAACAACTGCTGTTTTTAAAGATACATGTGCTATGTCACAGTTTATTTTATTTGGAATGTGCTGGTTGAATATTTTCTACCCGTATGGGTTTAGTACCCTTGAATTTTCCAGTCACCGCAGCTAGTATTTCAAAACTGTCAAGACAGAAAATGCCTGTCAGATGATGGAAGTCCAGCATAGATTGCAGTCTCGGAAGGTTTGAATGTAGTCATGAGACATCAGAGTGTACCATGATAGATCATACAGCTGATAAACCCATACTCCATTACGCATTCAGAATTGTCTTTCACTCTGTCCTTTCACAACAAAGCAGGAGAGGCTTCCACAAGTCCACCTGTGGCCGGAAACAAATATTCAGTAATTACCTGATAGCACGAGGGTAGCACTTTCTGTATGATACAACTGACTACTTGGTTAGACCAAGAGAAGTTGGGAGGTAGTTTAGGAGAATTGTTATAGACGAAGTACAGCTTGACAGGGTGACCTGGGCCTTGGATTTTTTATCATTACATTGCCTGCCTTTGGCTCTTCAAGAATCTTATGCATTTGAAGTACAAGTTCCTGTGGCAACTCGCATGTTGTAAAGGACCAAGTGCAGCAGGACACAGAGCAGCCCAGGGCTGGTACTCAATACGCATAGGTTCAGAGATTGACTGCGAGGGCACAGCTGGATGGGCATCTGGTTGTCTTCTGCTTGGCCTGAGATCTTTTACTTGACATGTCACCTGCAATGTCTGATAGAGCAAAGCATTACACCACCTTAAATCAAAAATAGGAAAAAGTGATCCAAATCACCACCTTGAATCAAAATGGGAGGAAGCAGTATCTTCCTCACATTGAATGACTTTCAAGAGGGCATAGGTGAAATTACAACTGATGTATACTATTCTTATGTTCTAATGGGATGTTCGGCACCACTGCCAAACCAAGCACTCAGAAATTCTGAATCTCATCCAGAAATCTTGATGTGACCCTGGAAATCATGAGAGTTCAAATAACTCATACAAGTTTCTCTTTATTTGTTTTCCTGGGTTCAAATCATTATCATTCGACTCCGGTTTTTCTAGCATGGAGCTTGTAAAAATACAAAAGGCTTTGGGAAAACACCAAGTGCTGCGAGAGCTGGTGGCCACGGTGGCCTCGGCAGCGTCTACCAGCGGCAGCTTTGGCGTCGAAGTATTTATGGTGTGAGAAGGAAACTCAGGGACCTGGGAAAACGCGCCCCGATGCTGCCGAGCCCCGGCAGCTGCTGCCTCACCGAGCGGGCCCCCGCCTGCCTGCTAGTCCCTCGGGCCTCCCCCGGCGGCGGGGGGCAGCGCCTTGGCTGCGGGGGCCGCGCCGATCCGGTCCGGGGACCTGAGGCCCGGGCAAGGCAGAGGGCGCGGGTTAGGTGCCACCTACGAGGGGGTCAGACGGCGGTTAAGCGCGGGGGCAGCGCCGCCGGGGTGTGAGGGGCAGGGCAGGGCGACCGAGCCCCCCGCGGCACATCGCGGCGCGGCGCGGCCCCGGCCCCCCGCGGGGCGGTGGGGAGCGGCAAGGCAGCCCCGGCGGCCTCCGCCTCCTCCACCAGCACGGGGGAGGACAGCAGCTAGAGGGAGCTCCTCCGGACTGCATCTGCCCGTGCGCCCCGGTTCCTTTCATAGGCTCCCCCGCCCCCTCCCCTCCCCTCTCCTCTCCTCCCCTCCCTCCTTCCCCCGTGATGGCGGAGGACAGCGAGTCTGCGGCCAGCCAGCAGAGCCTGGAGCTGGATGACCAGGACACCTGCGGCATAGACGGCGACAATGAGGAGGAGGCCGAGCACGCCAAGGGGTAGAGGCGCGCTGCGGGCCAGGCGGGCGGGCACAGCTCGGGAAGGCAGCCCCCGTGTCCGCCGCAGCGGCAGGGCTGGAGGTGCCGCCGCGGCCGCTGTGCGGGGCGGGCCGGGCCGGGCCGGGCTCCCTGCGCTGCCCGGAGCGGGCACCGCGGCGGGACGGGCAGCGGAGGTGGAGGGGGGTTGCGAGGCGCACTCCTGTCAGCCGGCGGGCGGCCTGCATGGCGCGGCCCGGCCCGCCGCTCCGCCGCGGCGCCTGCGCGTGTGCCGGCCGCGGCCGAGGGGGCCCCGCCGGCGGCACCCCGCGCCCTCCTCCCGGGCTGCCTTCCACCGCAGTTGGCAGCGTGCGGGCGTGGGAGGACCCCGCCGCCCCGCTGTGCCGCCCGGCTCGGCGCCCCTCGCTCCTCCGGGGGCGGCCTCCGGCGGAGGGAGAGGCGGGGGGCCGGGCCCCCGGCCTGAGGAGAGGGGGGCGGCGGGGCCGGCGCTTCCCCGCCGGACACCGGCCTTAAAAGGGGGCCTTAAGAGGGAGGGTGAATCCTGTTGTGTTGTCTGTGCTTTTTTAGGATTTGGGGGCTTTCCTTGGGTTCTGTGGCCGTTAGGAAGCCCCCCGTAGTGGGTCACGGCGCTCTGGGGAAGCGCCCCCGTGCTCCCTTGGTTGGTTCGGTTGGTGCCGGCRGAGCGGCTCCTCGGGTCAGCCCTCGCGGCGGGCGCCCTCTCGCACACCCGCTCACCCGCTCCCTTCCCGGCCTGGGGACCTGGCCGGGCATCGTCTGTGTCAGTCTGTCCTGCAGACACTCCTCCTCAACGTCACCTATTGTCCAAAAGGGAATATTACCTCTAAATCCACAGGCTGTAAAGAGTAGAGCGCGCGTTTTACCAAGGCATTAGCCGGAGCAGACGCTGTTGTTCTGGTTGTAGTTCCTTCTACGCTAATCTTGCGTCTTAAATCTTCCCACGCCGCGGATCAGGCGCTGTCTCCAGTTGCTTGGGGAGCTGACGGGAGAGGCAGCCGGCATAAACGCGGCCCCTTGCACCCGACCAGCGTTCAGCTGCGTGGCTCTGTCCGGGCATAAGGTGCCAAGTGTCAGGCTTGCTCTGCAGTTGGGGGCTTTTGGAGCAGGGAAGTGGGAGGAACGCATTTTAAAGATCGACTTCATTTAAATTTACTTTTTTGCTTTTTTGAGGGGTTAGAAAAATGTGATTGCAGAGAAAACACTTTGTTGTYGCAACTAGGAGTGGCTGGAGTAACCTGAAATAGAAATAGGTTAATCTATACACCGCTACACAAATATCTTCCTCATGAATTTCTGATTCATCTGGTTGAGAGCATTTCTGTAGGTGATTGATATTTGAGGATGTACGCTGTTTGTCATCTCCTGCCCCTAGGATTTGCTTGGCAACAAGCAGCTCTGCATCTTAAATGTGGCAAGAGAGATCTAAGAGACTTAGGAGGACTGACTTGTCTCAAAGGCAGGAAAGGGGAAAACTTCGATGCTTGCTGCTCTGTCAGTGAATTCGTGGCATGCCCGCTAAAATAGTGTCAAAAATAATTGTAATATAAATCTGGGATATTAAAAAGGGACAAAATAGTGTTTAATTATCTTGGGGCTTTTGTTATGTTTGTTTGCGTAAACATGCCACAGTTGATGATTCCCAAATATGTAAAAGTAACACTGCTAAGAGCAGAGAATGATTATTTATTGCTCTTTGTAGGAACCAACCTGATGTGCCGGGCGAGATTGTTTGATAGCTGGGTGATGCCTGTCTAGAATTCATTTGTACCTTATTCCTACTCCAGTTTCCTCTTCTGTTTGTGTGCATGACTGAGCTGTAGCTGCCCTCTGCAGTGTAGCTGGGCGTGCAGGTACATGCTTGGGCTACTGTGCCAGCGAGTGCAGAAGCAGTGTGTAAGAAGCAGCTGGGGAACAAAGAATTGCACTTTGGTGTGTTCTGAATCGCAGCTTGCTGCTCTACTCCAGCTTGGGTCTTGCTGAGCTCTGAAGGACAACTGCTGCGGCTGCGGGCTGTATGCTGTTCCGTTCAAAACTTGTTTTTGTTGAATATCGCAAATGTATTTTAATGAGTATTTCAAAGAAGCTGCTTTACTCGTCTCTGAATGAGAAAGTGAATGCTTCCAAGTAATGTGAAGTTTAATTAAATTAGTGGTAGATCATTCCAGTAGAAAAAGCCTCTAAGTATTAGTATCAGTTTTCTATCATGTTTCTGATGCACGAAGTCTAATATTGACTTTTGAATTACTTTATTTTCCTGTAATCTTTGAGAATCTTGTTTGCTACTATTTGTCTGCAGGCTGAAGTATTCAAACAAATTCCATCAAATGAAAAGAAAAATCTTATATTACAGCAAACACAAAGATGTACTCTTGATCTGGGAGATTAACCCATGGTAATAGGAGCCTAATTATTCCCTGTTTTCTCCTTATCATAGTATATTAATTTTGAGGTAGCTTTAAAGTTTGCTTTGAGCTTTTAGATGAGGTTTTATATACCTAAGCAATTTATGAGCATTCTTACTACTTGAGACTATGACTGTGTCAACTGACTTGCTAAATTCTGAATGGTCTCCATTGCTGCTGATCAATATTTAATCTCATGCTATTTTAACCCTCACTTTTTTAGAAGGAGGTAGAGTATGTGTTGCATGTCAGTCTCTAGTAGGATTGCTTTGTAAGTGAAATTACTTTCAAGCTGTTTCCTGACATTTGAAAATAGGTCCTTGTAATACTGACCACAAAAAACCATGGTTTGTATATGTATGACTTTGAATATTTTTTTTTTAATTTGCTATTTTTTTATGTGCTTGAGCACTGACTGACTGTAGCAGAAAGTATCATTTTATAGCTCTCAACTGTGCAAGTGTCTTTGTCCTCTGTTTCTGCTCCTGTTTTTTAGATGCAGGATTATGTATGTTGTGTGACTCATTGCTGTTCTCCTATTCTGTGTCTGCAGCTTGCTCCTGCTAGATGCTGTACTTGATCTGTTTCATAATAAAGTGTTGTTTACAAAATAGCTTTGTTAGTGTGTATGTAGAAAAAATGTATTTATTGCACCTGAATCCACCCTGCTGAGCCTAGCTTTGTAAGGTCTCTCAGTTCGTTCTAAATAGCTCCTTGTGCTCAATGGCAGAAAGACTTTGGGCGCAGAACATTTAGTAAACAGATGAGGAAAAAGTATGACCTTTAAACAACACTCCCAACCCTCACAAATTATTTACTTTGAATATTTTAGTAGTATACCCCTTTGATTATTGTTAAATGACAACTTTATAACCAGCACTATTTTTAGATTAAAAAAAAAAAATATTTTTAAGGTACTGGAGGCAGTGCTCAGTTTTAGCAGGCGAGATTTACACCTTGGAGTACAGCCTTACAGACTTGAAGGGGGAGGCAGAGGAAACATGCAGAGTTTTGAGGAATATCTGTTGGGTTAGGTTTTAAGGCATTGCTACTAGGTTTTCATGCTCAAAAAAATTGCATTTCCAAGTACTGAAATGTATGCAAATGAAATCTTCATCCAGAGAGGTTGTTAGTARTGGTAGTTTGTTAGTAAGTGGAATCTGAAGGACATAAGCCCTTCTGGTCAGGACCTTCTTATTCTCTTGAAGTGGTGGTAGTCTAATACATCAATGGGAAAGCCCTTTGCATCTAAGCCTCCGTTTTCTTTATGAACCAAGCACAGCCCTAGTATAAATAATACTACTTTGAAATTTTTTGGAGTCTTGCCCATATACATGAGAACTGATTTTTGTGATCAAGAAGATCTATATAATGTCTTCAGAAATGTAGTTTTGCAGCCTCACTTACTCACAGACAGAAGAAAAATACTGTGAAGGCAAAAACCCCACACAGGCCTAGGCCTTTGCAGCTTAAAAATAAACATCTGAAGTACATCTTTGGTTTTAAATTTGAGAAATTGCTAACTTAAAATTACCGTTCCATGTAATTTAAAACAGATGTTGATATTCCAGAAAGCTGTTTCTGTTGAAGCAGAATTTAGTGTCCAAAAAGACAATTAAAATAACACTGATGAATATTCAGTGGGAAAGATAATCTCAAATCAAAACCAAGGGAGCCAGAACAGTTTGACCACCTGAGTAGAGTAACTGTCACGCTCCTCCCGATTCTTCCATCTCAGCTTTTCATGGTTTTGCTCAGAGCTCCACAAAGTAAGTTTCTCTGCCTTTGCCACACTCCTCCCCAAATGCAGTAAGTATCCCCATTTTTCAGTTAAAAAACAAAACAAAACAAAAAAAAAAACAACACATGCAGGGGGAAGCAAAAGTCTTTTTTCACATTTATGCAAAACACCAGATGTGTGTACATAAGTGGAAAGGTATGTGGGTGGGATCATGGGCTTGCATTTGTAACTTGCAGACAAAATCATAAAACTGTGGGCCTAAGTGACTGTCTCAGAGTCATAGCCACAGCCTGTTTCAGTGGCAAGGTTAAGTCTTTTTGGGGCAGAAGAGGTCTTTTGACTCTTCTTTTGCCTCAGCTGAATTTTGATTTGCACATCACTTTTGTGCTGGCCTCACTTCTTTCTTATTCACCAGACTGAAAAAAACGTTGTTGTGGATGCGGTTAAAAATATCTTGGACCACGTCTGCGCTTAGGTACACCTCGCCCTCCTCTCGGTAATGTGGTCCTGGTATAAGTGTGTCTCTATTAGACTGACACAGTCAAAATCTTCCCCAAGTCTAACGTTGAATATTTTTCTCAGTATAACCACCTGTGGTCTGTGTGGTGGGCTGGACTGGGGCAGATGTGTTGATCTGATGTGTGGAAAGGTTATGTTTCCTGACCTGACAGCTAGCCGCAGCATCAGCCTGAGTTGCATCCTCTTCTTGCTTCCCGCGTGGGACCTGCGCTCAGAGTTGTGTCACTTCCACAGTAACACGGTAGTTCAGCAAGAGAGATTCATGCTTAAAGGTCAGCTTTCATAGAAGTGGGAAACTTTTTTTCCCTCCCCCCAAACTTCTAAGAGTGAGCTACGTTTCATAGTGTCATCATATAGGTATATCTGACCAGGCAAAGGAGGACTAAGATCTTAGTCAGCACACAAGAATGTTTAATTAAGAGAAAAGCTTTTAATAGGAGTGTTTGCTTTTAATCTTGTTACCTTTATATACCTTGTGCTGTGGTGTCCAGCATAGTTACTACAAGTTGAGCAACAAAGTTCCTCCCTTCCCAGCCGTTCTCACTCCCAGTTTCAGAGCCTTTCGGTTCTTTTCAAGGCAGGGTATGAGAAGGACTAAAAATCCTGAGATGTTTTGGGTTTACTTTTGCCCTAATGTGCTTGGTATCTCTGGTTGTAACTTGTGTTGGACAAACCTGTTTACTCAGTAGAAGTTTCTGTGTGCTGCCAAACCTCTGGGTTGCAGGCATGCCTAAATAGTTGAAGGACGAGTGGATCTCTCTTTAAAACCTCTTTTTACATTCTGTGGACTGTAACAGTAAAAGACGACTGACCTAAGCAGGGGACTGTGCATATAAATAACTGCCCTGAATGGTCCCTGGATAACCTGTCAGACAAAGATACCAGTATTTATTTTGCAAGAGGCAGTGTGAAAGCTCTAAACCTGAAGGTCATAAGCCGAGGACTGGGATTTTGGAAGATTTAAAAAAAAAAAAAAGTAGTTGTAAACACCATGTCTGTTTTACAGCAATGTAGTCCTGTCTTCCCTCTTTCCCAGCTAAAAAATACGCATTTCTATATGAAAAAGACCTTGAGCTGGTCAAAGAACAAACTAAGATTATCCTGGTAAAAGTACAGTTTAACCGGGGGTAACATCAGTAAAGCTTGGCAAAGCTGCTTTTTCTCCATAGCTGCCAAACTTTTTTTTTTTTAGTACAGTTGTTCGTTATTTCACCAAACTAAATAAAACATTGACCCTCAGGTAATCCCAGTGAGCAGAATTCCCCTGTGGTGTAACTGGGGCCGGCTCCTGCTGAAAGGCAAGAAGGCAAGTGAGCTGCACCGGTGCRACTCGGGGCTCGGTGCCTGCTGAAGGCATCTGTTCAAGAATGGTGTTTGCTGAAACTCCTGGTAGGCTTCTGTTCAACACAAAAGACCTTGGGAGTCAGCTCAAGGACACGGTGGCATCACTTGTTTGCTGTATCTGAGATGTTAGAGGAAAAGGCGAAAGTTTGTAGACAGTTCAAGAAAGTAGAAGAGTGCTTCATTAAATGAACCTTAGCAAAGGTGAAATCGCTCTCCCCAGTATTTTTGTCTCAGTTTTGCCAGATTTGATGAAGTCCTAGGTCTTGTACATGTTTGGTTTTTTACTCTTTTGTATTTATAACCCCTTACCAGGCCTCTAGGTCTGTTCTATGTTTAAATTCTGTACAAAATGTCAGCTTGGTATACAGACCTTCAAATAGATTTAAATTTGATTATTTTAAACTGAGAGTATAGAAATGGTTAACAGGATCATACAGGTGATCAGGCAGTATCTTCATTCTGCAACAGAAAATTTTCTCCCTGCCTCACTTATACAACTCCATCTTTTGCTTCTGCAGACTTCTAGTAAATACTACAAATTCTCTTCTCTCTCCTGTGTGAGTGTTTGGTCTGCTACACTGTTGTCCGTTGAGTAACTTCTTGGTCCGATCCCTGAGGGTGCTGCATTTATAACTCTCTCCCCTCTTTCTGGAAGCATAACTTAACCCAATGTAACTATGAATGTTAAGGACTTCTCGAGGTTGATCTTTCACTACAGGCTGTACTAGAGAACAGTAATGATCTCGCAAAAATGATTCTTTGTTTAGTTGCATGTTTGATTAGTTGCAGGCTTTTGGCCTCCCAATTGGACATTTGGGTGTTTTCTTGCCAACTTCAGCTCTGACAAGGTGTAGATGCGAAGACTGGGCATTGTAACCTTGAAAGTAAGCACGTTACAGTGAATAACATGGCCCTTGCAAACATGTTGAACTTAATAACTTCAGTTATGTTCTTCTGAGTTTTCTTTATTTTGGTTTGCCAGTATGATATCTGATTTTTTTTTCCCCTCCAGAATTAAAATAAACAATTGTTTGTTGCACTGACTTTTTTCTTTTCCAGTGAAAAACACCCAAGCCCCCCAAACCCCAGTCTCTGTCTTGAGATCCATTATGTATGTATAGTTTTRCTGGGAGATTAACCTCTTGAAGAGAATTCAGTTTTAACTGACTCATTGCTTCCTTATTTGCCTTCTGTCTGAAAGTTGCCAACACCTCCCACATTTTGAAAATTCTAATCTAATCTTGATTCTATATCTTGATTATTTGTCACATTAGAATCTCCTTAAAGGAGAATGGAGTTGTATTATCAATAGTCAAAATCTGTCAGAATCTGCAAGTGCAATGTATGCTTTGTTGTTTTGTTTGTTTGTTTGTTTTAATTAAAGTTGACCCCATTACTTACTGTTTTAAAGCACTAATATTTGGTTACTTTTGTGTTGTTTCTTACTGAGATTTCAGCAAGAATTTCATCACTACTTAAGTTAGAAACAAAATTCCGTGAAAATAGAATGTTTTTGTTTGGATTCTTCTCGAATTCAGATGTGCCTGATGGTTGAGCATGAAAGGGAAAAAAATACCGGGCTGCTAATAGTTACTGAATTTCCAAGGAGGTTACTTTCCTCAGTTCCTGCACTTTCCTGAGTTCCTCCAAACTCTGTTGGATTTGGTTGTTTCATGTAATAAACAACCAAATAGCCTGGAGAAAAGCACTGGCTGTTATATGTGTCACAGTTTGACACTAGTGTGTCAAAACGCCTGGTTGTGCTGGGGTCTGAGTATAAAACAAATTAGAAAGCACTTGCAGGAAGTTTTTCATCAATGCTCTCAGTTCCCCCCTTCCTTCCTTTCCCCTGCCTTTTCTTCACATTCAAACTGCTGTTAGATTTTTCAAATTAAAAAGCTGTTTTTTCCATATTTAACTTTTTTTTAATTATAAGCTTGGTGGCATTGATTTTTCTCATTGCACATTCTCTGAATCTCTGGCAGAAGTCCTGGAGGGGATTTGGGAGCGAAGAAGAAGAAAAAGAAGCAGAAGAGAAAAAAGGAGAAACCAAATTCTGGAGGCACCAAATCAGATTCTGCGTCTGACTCCCAGGAGATTAAAATTCAACAGCCTTCAAAAGTGAGAGCCTGGTTCTGCTTTAATTTGTGCTTGCTTTCTAATTTAATTTTAATTTGTTGCTTTTTGTAAATGCGAGTTGGTAGTTCTGCCTTAAGACGTCAGAATTAAGCAAATGGTTACTGTCCTGAATAGAGACAGAAGCAAGGTAAGACCTGGCATTTGCAGACTGTATGAAGTTAGCTGGAGAGTCATCGTCACCACCACGGTGGTGTACCGTGAGAAAAGCAGAGGAGGGGGTGTTTTGTCTTTCTTCTCCAGCAGTTAGAACTCAGGCTAGTGACAGCTTCATCACAGGGAATCTTAATCTGCAGCGGTAATGCTTTTAAACAGATTTTGTGTTTGATGAATTGGCTTTAGTTTAGCCACCATCTAACTTGGGTTAGTGCAGTTTCAGTAATTTGTACAGCATAATGCTATCTCATGGCGAGCATCAGCAGTAGRAGGGAAGGTGTACCTGCTGTGCTAACCAGAGTCTCATTTGGACAAACAAGCAGCATGTCATCTTACATAAAATGTGGTAATCTCTAACATGGAGATAAAGACTGAAGAAACTTTTTGCCATCTGAAAGGCCTCTGCTGTAAATAMGAATGCAAAATTACGTGAGGGGGTGTACAATCTTTGTGGGCTTTGTGATAAAATAGCATTGTCTATGTGCTTTTGACTACCACATTCTGAATGAACGGTGAATAATATGTATGATGTGGTGGCTTTCTAACATACAGCTTTTATCTCAAGAGAAATCTGAGCCTGAGAACTGAAGTTTATAACATGATGCTAAGAAAGTTTATGGACCATTAAGCACGTTGAAGTAGTTGTATTTGCTTTATCAGATTAATGTGGAGAAAGTTACACCGTTGTACCAGTAGTACTATTCATCCTGTAAGATTTGTCAAGTACATTGGGGCTACCAACTAATTTTAGGGAAAAAAGTTGTGTTCTGGCTCATTAACATACTGATTGATTTTGTGTTGTCCCTTTAGATCCTCTCTGTGTCACCCCCATTGCTTTGAATGGGCACATTTGGCACAGGGGACACTTTAAAATCTGTAGAGACATCTTAAGTACTTTCTGATCTCACCACGTGTTTTGATACTGTATTTCTATAAAGCATGTGGCATGAATTGCTAATACAAGACTGTTTGCAAGTGATAATCCAGTAGCCTCAAACTCTTTTACAATTGGAGTGAGGTCAACTTTAATGTTAACACAAAGACTAAGTTCATTGCTACGATATCCTGGGAATTCCTTGGTTGCCTGCTGACGAAACTTATTGTTGCATATGTTGCTTCTAATTGCATTAAAAGGAAGTTGCTTCATTTTTTTTGTTTTCATGTGCAAGATTTTAGTCCTCAGCACCTGCAGTCTTGCACACTATTTTTCTGGCGTGACGTGTTTTGCAAATGTGGAAGCCTATCCTTGTTCTAAGTTGTGTACCTAGAGTGGCACTCTTTGTGTTTATTTTACTGTCACAAGCAGTTTTGCCAGTTTGTTAGCAATGTTACAAAATTTCTTCTTTTATTGGCATAGAAGAAAAGCTCTTACTTGAGTCTTTCTCTCAAGCTCTAGGCAGCTAAACTATTTTACTATTCGTATATGGCTTCCACTTTTCTCTAGTTGCAAAAGCATCAGTGTTGGCTGGGTTTTTTTGCCTTCTCTGCTGTGTTCCAGGTGTACACACTGATAAGTAGATGAGTTTCTCTGTCTTGAACATCTTTCCTGTTTTAGATTTTTTTGAAAGCATCTTAGGCTGCTGATCTGGATCAGTGTGAAGAAGTATATTTATTTTCTCTGCTACTCAAGTGATATTTAGATTTGGTATTCCTGGTGCTATGTGAAATATATTATAGAAAAAAGGCTTTTAGCATTTGCTTGTTTTTGATTGAAGAGAGGTTTACAAAATATTTCAGAGGAAAGTGACATTGTACACCTTACCTCTAAGAGAATATATGCAGGATCATCAGGTAATACTCAGTGGGGCTTCTGAACTCATTGAAAATGATTTTGAAAAAAGATTTTGGGGTCAGGTGAGTTTGTAAACAGATGTATCAGTCTGGAGACGAGAAAAACAGAACAGTGAGTCTCCTTGGCTTCTCCCTCTCTTATTTGTGATATTGGACTTCTTGAACACTGGCATGAGTATAACCACAGCAATAAATGTTTGTTAGCATTGTACGCTTATGATGACCTTTAGGACACTTCACTGCCCATCTCACAAGACTTTGATCTCTCCCCATTACAAGTCCCAATGATGTAGACTGTCCACACTGACACAAATGAAGCTTGCCAGACCTGCAAGCTAATACAATATTATCAGTCATTATTGTAGCCACCAATGGCCTATACAACGTATTCAGAGAATAACTTAGATTGGAAGGGACCTCTGGAGGTCTTTTGACCAACCACCTGCTTAGAGCAGATCCAACTGGATCAGGTTGCTCAGGCCTAGATCAGGTTGTTTGGTCTCCAAGGATGGAGACTCCACAACCTCTGTGGGCAACCTATTCCAGTGTTTGACTACACTTGTGGTTAAAAAAATAGTAATTCCTTATATCTAAATGGATTCTGCTGTTTTGCAACTTGTGTCCATTGTTTCTTGTCCTATCATTGTGCTCCTCAGAAAAGACTTGGCTCAGTTTTCTTTACATCCTCCCATTAGGCAGCAATAACTTTTCTCCTACTCCCTTAACCTTTTCTTCTTAAGGCTGAACAAACCAAGGTCTCTCATCTTCATCTTATATGTCATGTGCTTCAGCCCCCCAGTCATCTTGGTGGCCCTCCATTGAACTCACTCCACTATGTCAATGTTTTCCTTGTAATGGGGAACCCAAAACTGTGAGATGTGATCTCAGGGGTGCCAGATAAAGGGAAAGACTTGCTGGCCAGTCTTATGGTACAACCCAGTATGCGTCTGTCCTTCTTTGCTGGCCAGCAAACTGCTGGCTCATGTTCAGCTCTCTGTCCACCAGGACCTCCAAGTTCTTTTCTGCAAAGCTGCTTCCTAGCCAGTCCATGCTGGCCTCTGCCACTGCATGGGATTTTTCTGTCCCAGATGCAGAACTTTGCRGTTGCCTTTGTCAAACTTCATGAAGTTTCTGTTTCCAGCCTGTCAAAGTAGCTTTGAATAGCAGCTCTGTGGTCCAGTGTATCAACCATTCTTCCCAACTAGGTATCATCTATGAACTTGCAGAGAAAGCACACTTTGTCACGTCCAGATTGGTAAACAGTATTGACCCCTGAGTTCTCAAAATCTTTCCCCTTGCCTTCTTGAAGATGAGTGTCACATTTCCCTTTTTCCACTCATAAGAAACCTCCACCAATTGCTATAACTTTTTAGACTTGATAGGTGCTAGTTGCAGTAACATCAGCCAGCTCCCTCAGCACCCTCAGGTGCATCCGATCTGTTCTTATGGACCTGTGCATTATTAGTTTTCGAAGTGGTCCCTAACTTTCTCTCCTGCTATGGTTAATGGGAGTCTCACAGACTATGCTACAAGGCTCAGGGACATCAAAGGTCTGAGGTCAGATCTTGTCACCAAAACTGAGGCAAAAAAAGCATTGAGTACCTCAGCCCTGTTGCACAACAGTGCCGTCTTGTGCTGTGAGGAGATATTTCCCCTAAACTGAAATTAAAATCACTTTTCTTTCTAATTCACATGAAGTTCTGTGTAGGTTTTTCTTGCTTTCCGTTAAAGGAAAACAAAAAGGGTTGAAAGTAAACTTCTTAGCCAGGCTGATCTCTGAACATTTTGAAAGGAGAGGAGATTCCTCCTGATGTCCCTAGCCATGTTGTATTTGGTACCAGAACATGAACTTTTTACTTTACATATGCTAGTAAGATCTTCTTAGAACCTGATATCTTTTTTTTAGATTTTCTGTTTTCTTCTTCTTAATGTAGTAAAAACATCAGAGACTTAAAATAAACATACTAAATAAATTACAGTATGTCAATATTTATGTATGATATAATATACTGATAAGATTTCGGAGTTTATCTAGTGGCATTAGAAGTATTTGTATCAGGCCAGTGTGTAGTAGACAAATTGATTTTTAGTTGAGAAAAGCAACTTATGTCACTGTAATCCGGATCTAGAAATAGGGTAGGGTTTTTTATGCTGCAATAGTATTGCTCTAAAGCGTGTAAATATGTTAATTCACAACTACTCAAATGAAAGGTGTTTAAAGCATGCTTACAGGTGAGATTTTGCAATACTTAAATTATTAAGAAAGAAATTGCATAATGTTTAGAGAGTAAAAGTTTTTATTATAAATAGAAAATGATGGCCTGTTTGAGCTACAGGCAGGGAGTTTTACTCCTTTTGTGACTGAGGATACCAGAGGCAGATGCCCATCCAAATGAAGCTTTACATCACTATTACATGTAATTTATAGTGGTTTTTCAACACATGAATCCTAGAAAGAAAGTGAAATACGGAAATAGTGATCATTGATATTCAGTAAAAAAAAATCTGGCTTGAAGTCTCTATGCAGAATTACTTAAAATTTTCCAATGCATTTGAGAGTATTCCTTCAAATGTATTTATTGCACTGCAATCTGGGAAAACCTGAGCACAAGCACGCTGTTAATATGCCTCAGAACAGGACTTATCACTGGGAGATAACAAAACAAAACAAATAAATAGATTTAAAAAGAGAGAGAAAAAAATCCCTTTAGATTTAGAAGTCTGTTACCATTATTCCTCTGTACTTTGCTATGCAGGTAAAATTCTCATTCCAGTTACGCTTACTCAGAGTGATCAAAAGTGAGGGTTTAAGAGCTCAGTTTAGAAATGCTTAGCCTTAGGTTTTATGCCTTTCAAATAACTTTTCTATAAAGATTTTTCAACTTGTAAGTGGAAAGTTGGTTTATTTTATGTCTGTCTGCTTCTATCAGTTAGAATTATCTTTAGTTGTGAGTGTTGGCACAGTTGGCATTAGTGGTAAGATGGTTAACTCCTGCATATAATACAATGCAGAAAGGTACCTACTATAATAATTGCAAGCTAACAGAAGGCAGATACAATATAACTAAGGTTAAAAAGTGGATATTTGTAACAATACAGTGTACCTGAAATACTAAACCATAGTGAATTTAAATATTATTTTATATTGTATAYGTAAAGTACAACTTCAGACATCTTTGTGTGTACCAGTGATATCTTTAGATTGTTAGATATCTAAGCTGATCTACTTTTTGCTGTTTTATTGTATTTTACCGGGGGTGGGGAAGGGGGGCAGGGAATATAAGAAGCTTTTTATTGTGATACTGGTATCCTGCCTTAATGCTGCAGTATTCGTGTTAAAAATGCTGAAGCTTCATGGTTAAACGCAAGAGCTACTCAAAACTATTAAGTATTTTGTGAAGTTGCTTCTCTATTGCCCACCTAACTTTCCACCCTCCTGCCTCCGAAGGTTGTACCTAAACTAACCATGATGAGAAGAGTACATGAAAGAATACATAACAGTAAAATAAATGAACATGTTTGTACAACTTGTTCAAAGTAAATGTGCTCAATAAGCTTCCTCTTCCATTTGTCTCTGTGTGCAGAATCCAGCCATTCCAATGCAGAAGCTTCAAGACATCCAGAGAGCGATGGAGCTGCTCTCTGCATGCCAAGGCCCAGCAAAGAATATTGATGAGGCTACCAAACGTAAATACCAGTTTTGGGATACACAACCTGTACCTAAACTTAGTAAGTTTAACTGGACCTGGGCATAAGATCTGTCTTACTGACCATTAAAAGAATGTGTGCCAGCTGTGTGGCCTGTTCTCTAAAACGGGTATGAAGTTGGACTGTGTGCAGTAGAGATCCTTAATCTTTTGTGTAGCTTATGTGGAATTCTTGTTGTTCTCTAGGAGAGTGCCTGCCCTCTCCCAAATGGTATGCACAAAATACAGTGTTAATAAATCTCATTCTGATGTTCTCTGTAAAAATGGGAAATGCTATTGAAATAGCATTCCATTGTATATTTTAGGTCTGAACTCTTGAACAACAGAATGTAGACGTCTCTTCCATTTCAGGGAAAGTAAAAACTCTAAGTGGTGACAAAGAGTAAACTTTGATTTCATTTATTTATTTATTTTCCCTTAATTTTTTTTTTCATTGGATAGATTTGCTATCACAGAGATAATGACTCTCCTGCTGTAGGTTACACTGTTTTCATGCAGCTTTAAGTGGATAGTGGTGCTTCTCTCATGCGTGAACACTTTTACTGCTGTGTGTTCACGTGCTTCCTCCACAATGTACACTACCTTGAAGACCGGCTTTCTCAGAGTCCGTTCTCTGTTCTTGGTACCAAGTGAGGTGGTGAGGTGACCTCTCCTTGCCTTTAATTTTGTAAGGAATTTGGCAGATTACTTTTTATATTGATCTGATCCCTGATAACACAGTTGGTAAAGATGATAGTTACTGACTCTCTTGCTTTTTCTGAATTGCTTTCTGAACCTTCTTCTTCCCCCTTCATTACCTTCAAGTTAGCCAATTGTAGCTCTTCAGTGCTAACAAAACTTGGGGACTCCACAAGTAAAACAGTCTCAGCGCAACAGCTGTCATTGTTCTGTTCTGCAGGTTTCTCTCCATGGCATTGGAGACTGGTGTAGAATAAGCAGAAATAAGGTAGAGTCTAAAGCACAGGAGCACTCTGCTCTCTCTTTCCACAGGGCAGCATTTCACGTTAATTCATTTCTATAGCTTAATCCACAGTGATCTCATTTCTCCCTGACTTCCTTGCATAGAGAAGTCCAGAGCAGAGTCCCTGGATGCAATATTTTCCACTGGATTGAAATGACCTGCCCTGGCTCTTCTCCATACAAACTCTATCCAGATACCTCTTTAAACTAATGCTAGTAATTGTCACAGTAATCCTGCCTAGGTGGAGGAGGAGCCTAGCCAAAATAAGTTCATGTGTAAATCAAAAAAAGCTCTGGCCGTAACAAAGCTTTTTCAGAGCTAGTTCAGGTGTCTGCGCAGGAGTTCAGTTCAGGTTATATATCTTACAGCACTTCTATAGAGATGAGAGTCTCTCACTTGCCAGCCTAAAAGGACCAATACGTTGGCTCTAAAAATGATTTGTTAGTGTTCTTCAGTAGAAATATGCTTTGTTGAATTTGGCCGACAGAGGTTTTGTTTAACAGTATTTATGAACTGCTTCTTGATCCCGTTGATTTTTTTTTTTTTTTAAGCTTTTCCTTTATCTGCTGAAGGGTTAAGTGTTTATGGGTAAGAAATGGGGGGAAGGCCAACAGGGCAGATATCATGGTGGGAGTCTGTTACAGACCACCCAATCAGGATGAGGAGGCAGGTGAAATATTCTATATGAAGCTGGGAGAAGTCTCACAATCACTAGCCCTTGTTCTTGTGTGGGACTTCACCTTACCAGATGTCTGCTGGAAATACAATACAGCGGAGAGGAAGCTGTCTAGGAGGTTCCTGGAGCGTGTGGAAGATAACTTCCTGACGCAGCTGGTGACTGAGCCAACTAGGGAAGGCACCCCGCTGGACATGTTATTTGTGAACAGAGAAGGACTTGTGGGTGGTGTGATGGTTGGAGGCCATCTTGGGCACAGCGATCATGAAATGATAGAGTTTTCGATTCTTGGAGAAGTAAGGAGGGGGTTAGCAGAACTGCTGCCCTGGACTTCTGGAGGGCAGACTTTGGCCTGTTTAGGAGCCTGGTTGACAGAGTCCCTTGGGAGGCAGTCCTGAAGGGCAAAGGAGTCCGGGAAGGCTGGACATTCTTCAAGAAGGAAACCTTAAAGGCAGGAGCAGGCCATCCCCATGTGCTGAAAGGTGATCCGGTGGGGAAGAAGACCAGCCTGGCTGAACAGAGAGCTCTGGGACTCAGGAAAAAAAGGAGAGTTTATGGCCTTTGGAAGAAGGGGCAGCCAGCTCAGGAGGACTAGAAGGATGGCGTGAGGTTATGCAGGGAGAAAATTAGAAGGGCCAGAGCCCAGCTGGAACTTAATCTGGCTACTGCCATAAAACACAATAACAAATGTTTCTATAAATACGTTATCAACAAAAGGAGGGCTAAGGAGAATTTTCACCCTTTATTGGATGCGGGGGGAAACATAGTGACAAAGGATGACGAAAAGGCTGAGGCACTTAATGCCTTCTTTGCCTCAGTCTTTAATAGTAAGACGAGTTGTTCTCGGGGTACCCAGCCCCCTGAGCTGGAAAACAGGGAGAAGAATGAAGCCCCCATAATCCAAGGGGAAAAGGTTAGCGACCTGCTACACCACTTAGACACACACAAGTCTATGGGGCCAGATGGGATCTACCCAGGGGTACTGAGGGAGCTGGCAGAAGTGCTCACCAAGCCACATTCCATCATTTATCAGCAGTCCTGGCTAGCCAGGGAGGTCCTGGTTGACTGGAAGTTACCAAATGTGACGCCCATCTACAAGAAGGGCAGGAAGGAGAATCCGGAGAGCTACAGGCCTGTTGGTCTGACCTCGGTGCTGGGCAAGGTTATGGAGCAGATCATCTTGAGTGCCATCACGCCCCACATCCAGGACAACCAGGTGATCAGGCCTGGTCAGCATGGGTTTATGAAAGGCAGGTCCTGCTTGACTAACCTGATCTCCTTCTACGACAAGGTGACCTGCTTAGTGGAGGAGGGAAAGGCTGTGKATGTTGTCTACCTAGATTTTAGTAAAGCCTTTGACACCGTTTCCCACAGCATTCTCCTGGAGAAACTGGCTGCTCATGGCTTGGACGGGTGTACTCTTCGCTGGGTAAAAAACCGGCTGGATGTCCGGGCCCAGAAACTTGTGGTGAATGGAGTTAAATCCAGCTGGCGGCTGGTCACGAGCGGTGTTCCCCAGGGCTCAGTTTTGGGGCCGGTCTTGTTTAACATCTTTATCAATGATCTGGATGAGGGGATCGAGTGCTCCCTCAGTAAGTTTGCAGATGACACCAAGCTGGGCGGGAGTGTTGATCTGCCTGAAGGTAGGAAGGCTCTGCAGAGGGATCTGGACAGGCTGGATCGATGGGCCRAGGCCAATTGYATGAGGTTCAACAAGGCCAAGTGCCRGGTCCTGCACTTSGGTCACRACAASCCCAGRCAACGCTACAGGCTTGGGGAAGAGTGGCTGGAAAGCTGCCCGGCGGAAAAGGACCTGGGGGTGCTGGTCRACRGCCGGCTGAACATGAGCCGGCAGTGTGCCCAGGTGGCCAAGAAGGCCAACAGCATCCTGGCCTGTATCAGGAATAGTGTGRCCAGCAGGAGTAGGGAGGTGATCGTGCCCCTGTACTCGGCACTGGTGAGGCCGCACCTCGAATACTGTGTTCGGTTTTGGGCCCTTCACTACAAGAAGGACATTGAGGTGCTGGAGTGTGTCCAGAGAAGGCCAGCAAAGCTGGTGAAGGGTCTGGAGCACAAGTCTTATGAGGATCGGCTGAGGGAGCTGGGATTGTTTAGCCTGGAGAAAAGGAGGCTGAGGGGAGACCTTATCGCTCTCTACAACTACCTGAAAGGAGGCTCTAGCGAGGCGGGTGTTGGTCTTTTCTCCCAAGCAATAAGCGATAGGACGAGAGGAAATGGCCTCAAGTTGCACCAGGGGAGGTTTAGATTGGATATTAGGAAAATTTTATTCACCGAAAGGGTAGTCAAGCATTGGAATGGGCTGCCCAGGAGGGAAGTGGTTGAGTCACCATCCCTGGAGGTATTTAAAAGATGTGTAGATGTGGCGCTTAGGGACATGGTTTAGTGGTGGACTTGGCAGTGGTAGGTTTACAGCTGGACTTGATCTTAAAGGTCTTTTCCAACCTAAATGATTCTATGATTTGGCAGGTGCTGCTCCACAGAAGAGGAACAGCTTCTGTTTATAGCTATATATGGAGGGACTGGAGTTGTAAAGTAAGGGAGGAGAAGAAAGCACTCTTTCATGTAGGATTTTAGGAACAAGTTTCACATTTCACCAGCATCCCTTAAATGCCCTGGCTTTGCCATGCCATTGCTCCTGAGTAATCCTGTTGAGTTCAGGTCTGTTCAAGTCAGTGGTAAACAGGATCCAAGCCATAGCTTGATAGCTGTGAGTACAACATGTTTCTCATGATGAGACCGTGGATCTCGTGGCTGGCTAAATGCTGTGCATGTGCTGATAAATTGCTGTCCTGTGTTACAAAATGCTGGGTATCAGTTGAGGTAGAGTAGTTCTGTGCATATCTATAGATATTCTGATGAGATAGTCATTAGTCTGAATGCGATCTGTGAGAATGAGAAGTAATATAAGCTATAACACTAATTTTTTTTCAGCATTTTTTAAAAGCTTCATGTTCCTACCACATAATTATGAGAAAATATATGATGTGAGTTATTTGCAGTTTTGGGAACTATCAGGAAAGCTAGCAATGTAACTGTTCTTGTTTGTTTGTTTTGTTTTTTTCCTCTCCTCCTCCTCCCTCAAAAGATGAAGTTATAACTTCACATGGTGCAATTGAACCAGATAAGGACAATATCCGCCTAGAGCCATATTCTTTGCCACAAGGTTTTATGTGGGACACATTGGATCTTAGCAATGCTGAAGTTGTAAGTAAAACAATTTTTATTTGTATCTAAAATCATTGACATTTATTCTGACTGATGTGTGTGGATAAATCTTTGGATTTTTTTGTGTGTGTTTTCAGCTGAAGGAGTTATACACACTGTTAAATGAGAATTACGTAGAAGATGATGATAACATGTTTAGGTTTGATTATTCACCTGAATTTCTTCTGTGGTGAGTAGCAAGTTCCACATTCTGCTCTGGCTGGAGTGCAGAGAAGGGTGTTTTTATTACATCTTCTTAGGCAGTAATTTGTAATTATTTCTGTCATCAATTCTAGGGCGCTACGTCCTCCGGGCTGGTTACCCCAATGGCACTGTGGGGTTAGAGTGTCTTCAAACAAAAAACTGGTAGGATTCATAAGTGCCATCCCTGCAAATATTCGTATTTATGACAGGTAAAATGCACCATTACTTTTGTATTTCTGAAAGAATAACACCATGAAACAAATCTTAAACTGGTATCCGTTGCTATAGAGAACTTAAAAAGAGAGAAGGAGGCTCACTGACCGTAAAGAGTCAGAAGAATCCTATGTATGTAGCAGAGCCTTTTTTTTTACTCTCCCCCCCACCCCCCAAAAAAAAAAAAAAAGCTTGTGGGCTCCTTACAAGGAAGACCCATAATACATATTTAAGGAATTTTCATCTTGATGGRTGATACAGATAATGACACAGAACTTTCTGACCCTACTGGAAAGTATTTAAAGGATAGTCAGTCAGCTGGACTTCCTTGGCTAGGTCTTCATACACTGACAATCATAAAGTATTATGATACCATGTAGCATGCGCTTGGATGCCATTCTGCATCTTAAAGTAAGGCAATTGGTTAAGTCTTGATAGAGCTCTGAAAAAGGAGTGTTGCAAACATCTTAGACAGAGCTTGCATATTGCACAGTTTGCCATTGCAGTCGCAGTATCATAGATTAGTATTTGTTGCAGATGTACTTTGTCACAGGCCAAATTATTCTGTCACAACATGGAAAACTACAATTATGCAAATGAAAATAGGCAATGTGCAACTTTTCTTAACTTTTCCACTATTTAATATCCTTTTAGTGTGAAGAAAATGGTAGAAATCAATTTTCTGTGTGTCCATAAGAAACTGAGATCTAAACGGGTAGCACCTGTACTGATTCGGGAAATAACCAGAAGAGTAAACCTGGAAGGAATTTTTCAGGCTGTTTACACTGCTGGAGTGGTACTCCCCAAACCTGTGGCCACTTGCAGGTAACCTAGGTGATGTTCATAATAATATTGGTTCCTATAGCATCATTTTAAAGAACATTTTACGCAATTGGCTAGAAACAATAAAAGCATAAAATTGAAAGAAATTAAATGTTGTGGCCTTGACTAACCTGAAGGCCTGAGTGTTTGTCAGGGTGCTTTTTTTGGTGTCTTTCTGTCTTTCATTTTTCTTCCCTCCCGCTGCCTTGGATAAAACAGCTTCTCAGACTAAAATCTAATTTTGGGTTTGTTTATTGTACCTTAAATAGACTAATAGATGTTTCTGTTGACCTTCTGGTGGAAGCCATGCTATCAATGACAACATTGTATACCTGCGTTTTTCAAGTGGCCTGTTTCCCTGCTGGGACACTTCCCAGTTGATCTGGTTGCTTGCCAAAGATGGCAGAGCATTTCCGGGAATTGTATAATTTGCTTTTTTGAAATACTTTCATCTTTCCTGGAGAAAGGAGGACTTGATCAGCATTTGATAAAGATGGGAAAACTATCATGTGAGAAGAGTTGTATGTAATCAAGTATAATTTCATTTGCTTGGAATGGATTATATTTCTACTGGGAAAAGTTCAGTTCCAGAAGTATTAGTTCAGCTGTCTATCCTTCTGGAGGATTTGAAATTCTGTTTGTACCTATCAACACCGAAGATCCTGTAAGTTTCTGTAAGGAAAGATGGAAGAAAAAAGCCATGCTGTGTGAGAGTAACCAGGGATGTTCTGTTGCACAATGATCTCCTAGGAAGAGGAGATCTTCAACAAACTACTTAGACATGAGCAGAGGGTCCTGTCTGTACAAGAAAATAAATATTAACCGTGTAAGTATGGTGAGATTGTCAGGGCTATGGCAAGTACTAAAATGTTCAGCCCTGTGATTACTTGTTCTGTAATAAAAAGCATTTGCTTAGATTCAAAATACGGTGATAGCAGGCCTGTTTAAAAGCTATTGCTTGGGTATAGGTTTTTCCTTATCTTTTGTTGCTCGAGGTTTTTACAGACACAGTACAGGCTTGCTTAGGAACAAATTCGGAGAGGAGAAAGAGCAATGCAAGAAAGTAGGGAAATGGACGCAAGTAAAGCTGATACTTAAAATACTATTTAATCTCATTATTAATTTTATTTCCAGGTATTGGCATCGATCGCTGAATCCCAGAAAATTGGTGGAGGTGAAATTCTCACATTTGAGTAGAAACATGACTCTACAAAGAACAATGAAGCTCTACAGACTTCCTGATGTAAGCAGTATGACTTCTAGAGAATCCCCACAGTTATTGTGAGGCCCAAAATAACCTTCCATCTGTCTCTGACAGCACAGGCTTTTCTGTGGAAAGGCAGTGTGTGCAGCAAATTAAAAAAAAAAAAAAAAATCTCTCGTTGATGAAAAAGACCTTAAGGGCTATACTGAACAGAAGAGGCTATTGCTGGAAATGTAGATGTGGAGAAAATAAAAATTTTGACCTAAAAGCCTTAAACAAACAAAGAAAAAAACAGAAACCTTGGCTTCATAAACATGTGGGATTGAGTTGAAGATGCGTAAGACTATTCTCGGTATGATTAATCTGATAAAAAATTACTGGAACAGAAATCAACAGTTCATGTCTTAAAGTTGTCAGAGAAGTCCATCAGAAAGTTGGCTGAGTACCGTGGGATTGTTGATTCCACCCTGATTCACAGCTTTTTCTGTTCTGTCAGAGAATGTTGTTCTTCTGCAGTGAGCAGGCTCAGCAAAAGCCACCTCAGTATGTTGTGTACTGTTTATTTGCCTGGTCTAGCAAAAACAAACAAACAAAAAAGTGTTCTGGCATAGCTAGGTTAGTTAAAAATATTTTTTCTCATGTTTGCAGCTAATAGTTAGGCTGACAAAAAGCCTTAGGATGTATTTCCATGACAGGGCAAGTCACTGTAAGTAGTCTGAGATGTACTATTGAAAAATCTCATTGCTTTAATTAATAGCCTATAGAAGCTAGTCTAAGGTTTACGATTGAAAACAATTTCTTTGCTTGTAAAAGCTACCTTTCTGTTTGGAGGGATTGCAGAATATCCTTTACCTATACCATATCAGTAAACCTTTTTTTTATTTAAACAACCCTTCCTTTTGGTTAAAAAAAATACTTTTTTCCTCACTCATAGTACTTTGTAATGATTTATTTGACTTCGGAGATTTGTGTCTGTTGGTTATATTTAGCTTGATGCTGCAGGTTCTTTTACTACTTATATATTCGAGTAATACACGAAGCACTCCTCTGTATAAAGCACATGCCACGGCTTGATCTGAACTGCTGCTGTCAGAGACACTCGTTTCCTGTGCTGCCTGCACACTACCTGTGCTTGCACATGCAGGTTCTCCCTTGCGTGCAAGACAGCAGTTTTCAGAGCTTGAGAATTAATAACCAAATTAATTAGGTTTTAATCTTGGAGAGCTAAATATAGCTTCCATCAAATCTTGAAGACATTTTTAATAGTCCAACAAAGTGCAGTAGACAGTTTCAAATATAGGTTTTGGTGGCAACTATAGTACTGTTTCTCACAGAAACAATAGAGGAAAAGAATAGTTTAAAGAATAAGAATCTTACTTACAGTACAAAAAGTGTAACTACAGAGAATCATTAGAAACAACAGCAGTTGTACTCTGATCATCTTCCTTTATCATAAAACCCAGATTTCAACAGAAAAATAAATTACGGAAAACAAAGAATACATCATCTCTCATTCAAAAAATATAGCTAAGGCAAACATACTGTACAGATGTGTAAATAGAAAATAGGTGCTTTGAAAATGAACTTTTAAAACTAGGTGATGTAGGAGTCCATATGCCTCAGCTGTTTGTTTATTTTTATATTTGACTTGGGAGCTTCTCCCATGGAAGATAAAGATTTAATCTTTGTGCTAATGTTTTCTCTTTAGGTCTTATGCTTTGGGGTTGCATTGAGTTTTTTTTCCTAAGAAAGGGTTTAAGTGCTGTTGAGGATCTTTGTCCTCAGTTTCAGGCTGTTATCATAAACAGTACTGTCACACAAATTTGTTCATTCAGGCCACAGTCCTGTCCCTCAGCACCAAACACTGTTTTTTGCATTTTAACCTCTTTTCTTAGCGTCCTTGGAATATCATTGCTACTGGCAGCTCATCTCCCTTTAACAGGAATTAATCATTCCTAATCACTTGAACAGTTTGAATTAAAAAGGTTTTCAGAAATAATAAATACTGTAATTAATAAATAACACCCTCACTGAAGGCTGTGTTTGTGCATGTACCTATAGATAGAAAAAATAAAGTTCTTTTTCCTAAGTGTTTAATCTCTTGAGCAAGGAGTTTTCTGAAAGAGGTAAATTTTGGCTGTGTTTAGAATAAGGACAGGAGCATGTTTGTCTCTGTATGTCTTTTCCTGACTGATTGACATCCTGAGCCAGGATACTCACATGAATATATGCCCAGTGCAGCTTAATATGTGGAGCAGAGAAACACATTTTAGCCCAGTTCTGTACACTTTCCCTCATTTCTGGGGCTGCAAGTAATCATTTACTGGTGGCCATTCTGAGCATTGCTGGGAGATAAAGATGTTCCAGCCCAGCTGCTTTTCCTCCCATCCTGCTCCAGTGTATGGCTTTAGAAGAGGGTCGAAGGCTTGGAGGGAGCAGAAATTAACCTTTCGTATTGTAGTTCATAAGGAGGTTATGAATGAAATACGGCAGAGGAAGCATCATGTTGATAAGTCAGGTGAATACCCTTATGGATTCAGGGCATTTAATAGTCTTAGTGATGTGCTGTTGTGGAGGCAAACCATAGCCCCAGGCTGCTCCGGAAAGCAGGAAGACTAAAATGTAATACACAGGCCAGAGCTGTGGCAAAACGTGCCTTGATTTTTCATCTGGCTGCTGGCTCCCAGAGTATGTGATTAAATACCTCCCCCAGAATAATGCCTTTTGAGCAGAGCATAATCAGCTACACTAATTTCAGGCTTCCAGTAATCAAGTCTCTACCTGGCTGCTCTTGCAATTGATTTTGCTATGATTAATGTGATACGTGCCCAAGTATGTAGCTCAGACAGATGAAGCAGGATAAATGAGCTCTGAAGAGAGCAAGCCTTAGCCTCCCTAAAAGGAAATATTCAGGAAAGCTAAAAAAAGCTGGGGAGAAGACTTTAATCACCTTTGCTTGTTTAAACATTAATTGCATAGTACTGGAAAGCAATTTTTTCCTATTCTGATGTTTATAGTCAAGTAAATAACTTTATTTGTTAAAATACTGTAGGTTTTTAATTTTAGGTAGCTGTAAGTTACGAGAAGCTTTCTTGTTAACAGAACAGCAGCTGTGCCTATATAGAAAGTTGAGTTAGCAAGGGAGTTTGCAAGTGTTAAGAATAGGTGGAATTTTTTTGTTAAATAATTTCTAATTAGACTTTATCAGCTGACTTTGGTTTATAGCTTGACTGTAATTTTCGTAAGTTTGAATCACAAGTGTTCTTGTCTTCAGATTAACTTCTGATATGCAAGTTGCTTTATGTTTTGTTTCTGTGTCTGGGTCCTAGGTAGTTTAGAAGAAGATAAGAAATAAAGACTGACCTAAAAAAAAAAAATAATATAAAATGCGTGAAGTCTAGGATGTTGGCAATGGTATCTCTTTCTCTAGAGAAATGAAGTTGTTTCAATAATGAAATATAAAGATTGAAGTGCCCCAGACTGTCTCAATAATTAGAAGAGAGGGAATTCTGATTGAAAGCCGTTTGTAAAATAGCATAATGAAATAGGTGGCTGGGTTAAAGTAGGCTAATAATGAATGCATTATAGCAACTGGAGTGACTCTGCAACCTACTTTCAACCTTTGCTGTGTATGCAGTTTTCCTTTCAACATCTTAACATTTATTTTTCTTTTCTTACAATAAGGCCACAAAGACTTCAGGTTTGAGACCAATGGAACAAAAAGATGCTAAAGCAGTACAAGAATTAATCAACACTTACTTGAAACAGTTTAATCTTGCTCCTGTGATGGATGAGGAAGAGGTAGCCCACTGGTTCCTGCCTCGGGATCATATTATTGACACTTACGTAGTAGAGGTAAAACATGCCCTAACTACTTCATGAATGTATATGTGAATGGCACTTACAAAAGTTCATATCAGCATCAAGTTTTTGAAAAGCCATTGGTATGAAAAATGTGTGCTATAGGTAGAATTTGATATCATGATTCCAAGCTTTGTTCTTTGTATTGCATTCTGTTAATGAGAAAATGTTTGGTTGTGATAAACTGCAGTGCTCTTATAACAGGATATTTTAAAGAAGAATTTTAAAATCTCAAAATATCACTATCTTGGAAATATTACAGCAAAGAACCTTACATATTTTAAAAACAACTCTTCCACTTGCATTCCTCCTTTTTTTTTCCATAGAGATATGATGTGATAATAAGCAGTGGTCTTCAAATTTCCTTTTCTAGAAAAAAGGAAAGATGATACAGTGACCGAGATGAGGATTTGGTTTGAATTCAGTATCATTTTCTCAGGTGTCTTAAGTTTCTGCCATACACCAGTTCAAAATTCTTTATTTTTAAAACCAGTTTTAAGGGCACCTGCTGGGGGAATTATGTTTTTTGGTGGTCTGCTTCAGTAAAATATATTTTTTTCCAGTAAAAGAGTGTGTGTGTATATATCTGTATGAATTTGTATATGTGTGTGTATATATATATACACACATGTATATGCATGAGTATATSTAAAATAGAGAAGTAAAAGTTAATATCCCTTGGTGCTGTCATGAGTTGCTGTCAGCTAGGAGTTCAGTTATCTTGAAAATTACAATCTTTGTCTGCTAACGAGATGGAGAGTATCATCTGTTCCTACCACTTAATCTTCTCTCCTCAGCCTACCACCCCCACCCTCCAACCTGTTGGTCACAACACTTCTCACAAAATGAGCAGTGCAGGAATAGATTAGCATTTGGATTGGGAATCTCTAAGGCATGGTTGGAATAGCTACGATAAAGCTGGTGGAGAAAGATACACTCTTCCCTTTTGAGTCCATGCTAAATCGGTTGTAGACATCGTATTTAGATAGTGTGTTACTTTGTTTAAAGTGATAAGGTTATTTGAAAATGTTCAGCACTAATATCCTTAAACCTACCAGCTCCTCACAGAAGCTGCAGGTTGTGAAGCTCAGTGTTCCCACACTGCAACCTGAATTTGTGCAGGAGTCTCAGCTGAATTTAGAGACGTACTGCTGCTGGAGATGAGAGGTCCTGTTCATCAGTTGTCATTGTCCAAGCTTAGCTGTCTACTTACTTTGTCGTGAGTCTAGTGCTCATTGGATTCTTCCATGGTCTAACTTAATTTGTTGTCCCTCCTTCTTTTTCCACCCCTTCTTCTTCTTCCCTCCCCCCTTGCCACTCCCTGGTTTTTGGCTTTGTTGGTGAGTTGAAGCCTACAGAAGAGTCCACAAGCACCAGGATCAGCATGAGCGTGCTATTGACAGTGCCATTTTAACCTAACAGTGCAGTCTTCACTTGCTTGTTTTATACTGTCTCTTGAACTAGTTTTTCACTATACAAAATGTAGGTTTGTTAGTGCTTAAAATCTTTTTAAGACCTGTGTGACCTGGAGAAGTTAGTGTCAGATTTTTAAGTCGTCTTCGTAATGTGCAGAGCTAAAACCTTAAAATACTCTCTATAATTCATGAATTAATATTTTCATCGTCCTTACTGAATTTAGTGAGTGACTTAATAACTTTTCTGTTATTTGTTATTAGTTTATCTCTACTACAGAATCTGTACCTGCTCCAAGACAATAGCTTTTTTGCATGTTCAACTCTCTTACTTTTTACTGTAGAAGTGCTATCAGTTTAAGGAACCATGTGAGATCCTTCATTGAGCTCAAAATAGTTGGCACCAGTCATTCAAAAGTAAAGCAAACAAGCAAGAACAAGCATTTGCGTGTTGTCTTTGCCTTATCTTCTTGGATATATCAGGAGACCCAATCAGAACAGAAGGATTGAAAATCTGGGTAGTTTTTTTGTGCTCAGCATGTCAGTCATAACCCATGTAATAATTATTTCCCATTTCCTACTAATCTATGCTCTTGAAGATGGTTAAACTTCATTAGGTGCGTGAAATATTAAGAAAGTTTACGTAGGATACTTTAGATTTCTGTATAAGTACCTTTTTTGATGACTGCTGGTCTTATTAGAATTTCAATGTGATTTAGCACTGTTGTCTAGCAAATGGATTGTGCTTGTTGATTAATAATCACTAGAGCTGATTTAAATATGCTGTGTATACCAGCACAGTATATATTTTTTCTGTTTTTAGAAAGTTGAGAAAAATTATTCCTCAATGTGAACTTCATCAATTTTAAAATATATTCTTTTAAAAATAAGTTCAATTGGAAAAAAAATTCTATACTTTTTTTGGAAGTGTGCTTTGTTAGCTTTGTTTATAGCAGGCTAAGCTTGGGAAACAAACTGAAATGCTTTGGCAATTGGTAGTTAAAATGTTATTGGTGTAGTAGACTAGAAAAATCAAAATGTTTGTTTCCTTTTCTGAAGTGACCATTTCAGGCTTCAGTCTTGCTTTGATGTATAGATACATGCTTGGCAAGAATTCAGTTTCTTCAAATCTTAGCCAAGATTACCATAATACTTATGATGTGCAAAACTGTGCTGCATTTATTACTTACTTTCTGTAGAACTGCCATGTTAGCCTAATCAATAACTGAGTGGTTACTCCTTATTAACTGACTTTTTTTTTTTTTTTTGGTAGGGCTCAAATGGTATTTTAACAGACTTCCTGAGTTTCTACACATTACCTTCAACAGTGATGCACCATCCTGTTCATAAAAGCCTCAAAGCTGCCTATTCCTTTTACAATATTCATACAGAGACCCCYCTCTTGGACTTAATGAATGATGCACTCATTATAGCTAAATTGGTAAGTTGTGGGGTTTTTTTTTCCCTGCTTATTTCACAAAGATATTCTTAGGACTGGTGGCAAGGTAAGAACTGGCAGCACTTTATCCATGCCATTGCATTCTGTTTACTTTTACTGTCTACAGCAAGAGTGCAGTTGATGAGACGTATACAATATATATATATTAAAATATAAAACACTATGCTTGTTTTTCCTTTTTACTTTGAGTGATGCTAGGGAATGACAAGTGCATGAAGATCAAGTGTTTGCAATAGCTTGAACTGTGTAAACATCCAGGAGCACACTGATGACCATATTCACTAAGTACCAGAAGAACAGAAAGTATCGCTAAAATAGTTTTCCTTGGAGATGAGTTAATAAGTTATATTAGATACATTTTGTTTGTTTGTTTAAACTATTTTTTATTTCTACAACATGTAAAAGTTTATTTGTGCAAGCTTTATCATTTTATCTTGTTGCTGATTGCTGCCTGTAAAGCTCTGTAGATGATGTCATGTTGTAGCTTTTAAGCACACCTTCATGTGTGGAATTACACTGATAGATGGTTTAATTGAATGGAGGGGGAGAAACTGTAAATGAAGTTTTTAAACATAAGAATTGTAAGAGTTTAGTGCTGTYTGATGAAAAACTTAACGCTCAGGCCTTAATCATCAGGGGTTTTCATGGGAGTGCAGTGCAAACACCAATGGCAATGTAGTCTGTGGTGTGGAGCTGTGCAGGTGATGCACAGCCCAGCACTCAATGAATTCTCAGAGACCTGTTTAGCCCTGGCAATTCACAGCACTGCACAGGCTTCATCCAGTCCATGGTATCCATTCTAGCAACCCTTCCCAACGCGCTGCAGAGCATAGGCATGTTTTCTTCTCACGCTTGAAGCTTGTCCCTCCCAGCTGAAGTGTTGCTGCCGCACTGCTTGTGGCATTACACCTACCAGATGAGTGCTCAATGCAAGCAAATGCTAGCTGTGCTCCAGCCAACCATGTTCAGAGCCGTCTGCACTGCATGTGGCGCAGGGATTTCTGTGTTGATCCTGTTTGAAACCAGCGATGGTCTGTAAAGGCTGTATCTGTTCAGACTTCAGGCTGCGTGAAAGCAGCCACATAGTCTTCAACTCGTCTGTCTCAGCCATGTTCGTGCAGCACTGCAGCTGAGCTGATATCTATGAAGTGAACTGCTTGCTGAGGCTTGTTGACCTATAAACAGTATTGAGTTGAATAACTGTTTGGCAAGGAAAACTCCTGGATAGTCATGGGGAATATAGAACCCTGTTATTCAGGCTCCAGAATAATACCAAAGGAATTTCAGAGACAGACTTTGAAAGGTGTTAAGATATATGAAGATACAGGAAGGTGGCTAGTATAATTTTCAGAGGTGGCTAAAAATACTAGTACTACTTACTCTTAAAGTAGAAAAAGGAATGAAGGTTGGTCTCCATTTGAAGTGTGGCATAGGGAGCTGAGTGGCTGGGCGTTCACTAGGCCACAGATGGAACGGGTAAGGAAGCAGTTACGTGGTCTAACTGCAAGGCTTTGCACCTTCCTCTGTCTACATTTCTTTCTGAATATGACGTGCAATTCTTTTCTTTTAAATGGATCAACATATAGTTAGAATACTGGGATTTAGACACCTGTGGATTTCCAAAGTACCTGCTGGGCCTGTCTGCATCATTAGATGCCTAATTACATTTGCAGATCTGGCACTGGGACTTTCAGATGAGGAGAGGTGAGGCAAGGGAAGAGAAATGATAAATGCAGTCCTATTCACAGCTTTTTGTTTACAAATGTACTGGGTCTGGCTGGGATGGAGTTAACTTTCTTCCTAGCAGCCCATATGGTGCTGCATTTTGTATTTGTGACTAAAACAGGGCTGAATCATAACACACCAGTGTTTTGGCCATTGCTGAACGTGCTTGCACAGCCTCAAGCCTTTCTCTCTCTCACCCCCAGTGAGCAGGCTGAGGGTGGGCAAGAAGTTGGGAGGGGACACAGCCAGGACAGCTGACCTCAACTGACCAAAGGGATATTCCACACCATATGATGTTGTGCTCCACGATAAAGGCTGAAGGAAAGGAGGAGGAGGGGGGGATGCTCCTGGTTATGGTATTTATCTTCCCAAACAACATTATGCATGCTGAGACCTTGCTTTCCAGGAAGTGGCTTGACATCTGCTTGCCGATGGGAAGTAGTCAATGAATTTTGCTTTGCTTGTGCATGCAGCTTTTGCTTTCTCTATTAAGCTGTCATTATTTCAATTCACAAGCCTTCTTGCCTTCCTTCTATTTTCTCCCCATCCCGTGGGAGAGGAGTGAGCGAAAGGCTGGGTGGGTGTTTGGCTCTTGGCTAGGAACAAGCCACCACAGTCCTTTCTGTACTTTTACTCCCAAAGAATGCATTTTGGAGGTACAAGTTCAACTCAGCAAATTGCTTTCAGGGTTTGCATGTCAGTTTAATGTTGATTTTTATCTTCATATTACACTATATGAAATTAGCTTAGAATCAAGTCTAGTAAAATCTTGGCAATTATAGGACAAAATGCCTGACCAAATGCCTGACAAAAGCAAAACCCAAAATTTGGAGTTATGCACTTAGGTTGCATGTATTCTGCATGGAGAGAGTGGGATTTTACAGCAGGATAATTCCCCCCAAACCCTGCGTATTTTATTGTTGAAGCTGACACTAAGTTTCTAAATCTAGAACAGGAGAGAGCTTATAAACAGGGAAGAAGTTCACTTCTGTCTGAGTCTGCTCGAATGGTCTGGCAGAGCTGTGGAGCAAGTATCTTTGAACACGGACTTTTTTTATACCTCTCAGAAGATATTAACCTGAGCCTAATCTGCTGATGTTTAGATACTGAATTAAAACTACATCTGTAGACTTTATCATTTATTTGAATTTTGAGTTCTTAATTGCAGAGCTTCATTAGTGTCTCTGTACCTACAGTTTGTCTCTGTTCTCCCCTACTTCCCTTCCTGCCTTCTGAGATTTCTGTTACTGTCTATTACTAACTTGGAATATTTCAAAATTTACTTCTTTAGATGCCAAGTGTCAAATCCTTGCCACCTTATTTGTCTTTTTGTGTGTGTTTTTCACAGCACACTTAACTTAGCATAGCTTCATCTGCACACAGAATGATCTTTGTGTAAGGTAGCGGGGAACCTTACTAAACTCACTGTCTCTGCTTTGTGACTTTCTTTAAATAGTCCTAAACTGATGGAGAGCTTAAAATGCTCTTTTTCTTCAACCYCCTTTTTTTTCCTGATAGGGGGTTCTTATTTAAAAGAAAAAAAATACATCTAGTTTTTATACTGAGTAAAGAATGTTCCTTACCATCTTCTTCTGCTTAAGTAACTTAGCGTTATTGTTTTGTAACTTATTTTTATCTTAGAGTATAGAAAGTCCTGCTGGCGCACTGCCTTTGTGCTGTTAAGACTCCAAGATCTTAGGTCAGACTCCCTTGCAGTTAATTGCAAATACATGGACTTTTATATCCAGACCCCTAAGCAAATTCAGCTATTTATACATGATGATTATCACTGCAATGGCTTAACTGACCTTGTTTTTATGTTGCTTGTTAAGAGTTCACAGTGAGTTGGGATTTGAATATGTTTGTGTTGCTGCACAAAACCCTGAGACTAATTGGGCTATGTGGCTGTTCTGAGACCAAAATGGCTTTGAGTGGTGAATTTGGGAGGTTGATGAAAAGCGGAGTTGGTAGAGGGTGCATGAGTAGGGGAGGGAGAGTAACGTGTGAAAGATTGGAGTTCTAAAGACAATGACATTTCAGAAAAGGACCAAATAACAAAAATAATGTTTATCATTAACAGAATGATAAATGGCTGAAAAACACCTTAAGTTGTATTTATCCAGCTTTAGCTGGAATAGGCCATGTATGTCAAAAGACTGTATGTGACTGTAAAAAATGCGTATCTATAAGGATAAAATAATGGATAATACTTTAGGGACTCTTCAGACCTTTACCCCTGAAAATGGCTTTAAAATTCCTATCCTTTTGGAGATAATCTTCAAGCAAAGTTGTGCCTTATACTTCACTTTTTATTGTGCAAATTTCTTTGTGTGTGTACCTAATTAAAAGGCAAGATTTGTTCCCTTGTCTTTTTTTCCATGTAATTAGCCTAGTCTCTTGGATATTGTATGCCACTGTGTAACGTATCATTTGTGTGTCATTTGAAACTTTAAAAAGTAAAATTTAAAAATGTTTTGCTATTGCCAGAAAGGATTTGATGTGTTCAATGCACTAGACTTAATGGAAAACAAAACATTCCTGGAAAAACTCAAGTTTGGGATTGGAGATGGAAATTTGCAGTATTATTTGTACAACTGGAGGTGTCCTGGCATGGAATCCGAAAAGGTAAGGGAGGAAAAAAAGAGCTTCTGAATTCTGTTAGGTATAATGGTACATTAATCTACACTGGCCAAAATGGGCAGAAGTTTTAAAATAACTTTTAATTGGTCATATTTAAGATCCATAATTGAGGTGCAGAAAACTAATGATGTTTAGATGTATTGCCATACTGGAACTAAAATACTGTATTTTTCTTCTTTAGGTTGGTCTTGTATTACAATGAGGACATTTATGTTTCTAGAACTCTGAGGTCATCGTTTGAGTTAATTTGATCTCCATAACTCTTGGAACAGTATTGTTCAAGAGGACTAAAAGCACAACGTCAGTGATACTGAAATAGTCCATTAAACCTGAACAATGAAGACATCCGTATGTGACCAAATTTGTACATTTTCAGATAGATCAGAAGGTCCATGAAACTCTTTTACTGTCCATGAAAAGAATAAAAGCACATTCATTTAAGTTTCAAAGCTTAGCTTGCACCTTGATGAGAAGAAGGTATTTTTTTTCCACTCTGTAGAAAAGACTGTTTTGTACAAACTGAACTTCAGTGGTGGATTAGGGTACAAAAATATTTGCTATTATGTGGATGAACTGCTGCATTTCTATTTATTAAGTGGTGGTGTATGTTTGTCAGTGTAACAGAATGAAGGATACAAACTTGAGTATCTTTGCTTATTTACTTCACGTGGATGTCATCGTTCGGGGGAAAATCATGAAGTACGATACGTTTGTAGCTCTATGAAAGTCCTGGATGTTTTTGTAACTGGAGCAGTATGACAATGTACTGGTTTAACTAGTGCATTTGTTTCTCCGTAAGTAACGCTGCCAAATCAATAAAAATACAGATTTGTACTTTGATCTTCAATAGATCAGTGGATTGATTTAACAGTATCGCACTGTTCAGTGCAGGTGTTATCTATGTTGCCGGAATGATAATACATTACTGTACTTAATTTACAGTTGTGGCACAAAACCTTAGTTTTTCCTCAGTAGACTAACATCAGCCTGTGTGTAAAACTAAGAATTTTAGTAGTGCTATCAGGATATTTATAGTTTGAATGTTTTCAATGCTTCTGCGAAATTGCACATATTCCTTTGTCTACTTTGATTTCCTATGAAGTCTGTAATTCTAATGAAAAGTATCTTGTGTAAATACGTATTCATAAATTGTTCCTGGTAGTGTTTTTATCCTGACTTTGGAACAAGAAGTTTTGCTATATATGTGGCTGGTAAGCAGAAGATAAATGCTCTACCCTCAGTCCTTGGAAGTCTGTGTACTGCGCTTCCTGAATTTTAGGAGGGCTGATCTTTGTTATTGGGGGAACTGTTTTAATTCCCTCATGAATGCTCGGCAACCAGAGCAGCTTCTGAAGCACTTTATATGCATTCCAGCGTAGCGTCATAGCTAGATATGATAGCGGTTCTTTTAGCTCACGGATGCTGAAGTAACGTGAGCACCGAGAAAATCTGCAGTAAGAAACTGTTCTAGCTGAAAGTGCCAAATTGTGGTAGTGAAGCCTCTGTGCCGTGAGCATCTTTTGAATGTGTCTTGAATATCTCATGAAATGCAAATGTCTAAACTTTCCTTTTAAACATGCCTGTAATTCTGACAGCAGATTTTGCTGAAAGTTGAATTCTGTACCTGAAAACATCAATTTAGACGAAGATAAATTTGTCTGTTCTTCACAACTGCTAGCCCTACCCACCTCCTTATAGCAGTGCGGTTTTTCTTCCCACTCCTTTTCCAATGTGTGAATGGTTTGTGGTTTGGTTTCTTTTTCTTGTTGAACTGTGGTGAGAGGATTCTGCCCTAGAGACAGTGATAAATACTTTCCCTTATTGCGTTACAGCTCGCTGATTAAAGCATTCGACCTCCTTCAAACAAAGGAAGGGATTGAACGTGGTTTGTCTGACCCCTGGGTGTGCACCAGCTCGGGACCTCACGAATTTAAAAGGGCTTCAGAGGAGATCTTTCAGACATCTAATGGTACAGTTGGGCTTTACAACTTCGGCCACTCTGATACCTGTCTGCTAGTAGCAGTCACAACAGGTGGTGCAGAGGGAGTTTGGACTCCCTGTGTGAGGCCTGAGCAGAATTAAGTGCCTGAAAATGTAATCGATGGTAGTGATGTCTGAGGTAACAAGAAGGATTTAATCTCAACTCCATCAAAGACTTAAGATCATAACTCCCAAAAGGCAAGAAGGTGCCTTCCTGGCTGGGCATTTGCATTGGAGCCCGCTGGGATGAGGAGGAGGTTCACCAAGGGGCTYGATGCATTCTGCTTCGGCTCTAAAGGCCGAGCCTCGGCAATCCTCGCTCAGCTGCTGCTTAATGTGAGGTGGGACAGTAGGGCATAGCTCTGTCCTCATGGCTAAGGTACTTCTTCTTGCTAAGAAATGATCACGGCCCAGCTCTCCCTAATCCGGATGGGTGGTCTTGAATGCCAGGTGAAAGATACGCTCATGTTCTGCCTTCCCGCCCCTCAAAAAAATGCAAGTGGAAGAAATGATAGGCAGACGTTTTCTCCCTCTTCTCTGAAATCAGAAGGCAAATACTCCCCAGTACTATCGTTTGGAAAAGCATTGAGGCCACGATGGGACCGATTATGTCCAGGTAGAAGACAGACTTGAACCTGGGTTTCCTGCAGCCTGGCTTTCTGCCCTAATCTTGGGGTCATTGCACAGGAAGGTAGGAGTGTGGCCGCTCTTGTGCTGTCTTCTGAATCTGAGGGGTAAGCTTGTCTGTTTTGTTTTCTGGCTCATGCTGCATGTTAACTGAGGGGAAGGAGGGCAGAATCGTGCTCCTGTAGCAGCTGTGCAGCGCGGTAGCTGAGAGAGAAAAGTTCTAGGGCCAGAGGGCATGAGGGAAGCRGGCATCTGAGCCTAAGTGTTGGGGCTGTTCCTGGAGAGTCCTGTTCATGAACCTGTGTGTGTTACCTAACAGCTGTGTAATCCAGCATGTTTTTTCTGTCCCTGTTGAGTGCTCAAACCTTTTGGCTAGCCATGCTCTTCACCTCAAGTGCTTCGCTGAAGTATTAAGCATCAAGGGGATGTGAATCTTGAAGGTGTCCCAGCCTTGCACTCATGCAATAGGACAGTTGCTCAGGAGGTGGAAATGTGGCGACTCACTCTTGCTTCCTAAGCAGGTACTTAACAAAAGAGTATTATTGGTGTGAATGCCACTGTCAGCAGCTCAACAGGAGTGGCTCTTCTGTTATTTCCAAGGTTGAACCTGTCTCTGCATTAGGCTTGCTATGAACAGCTACCAGGTAGGACTCCTCAAAACCTAGCAGATGGTTTCACAAAGACTGGCAAACTTAAGGCTCACTCCAGCACCTTTCCCACCAGTCTTCTGAAACATCTTCTATAATTTCTTTCCTAGAGTAACTTTCTATTTGCGGAGGTAACACAAATCCCTGAAGAGAGCTATAGACCTGGGCAGGCAGCAAAGTGCTTGAAAGGTGATTGCTGCGCTTATGTTCTTTACCAAAGCTAATCCTCATGCTCTGTTTAAAGATTTAAATATCACAATTAGCCAGCATGAGAACTAGTTCTAGCATGCCTTCAAAATTTTATGCATCCAAAAAGCCAAAGCATATGACATGTATGAAGGACTACAAAGCAAGACAAAAAACTTTCATTTCCCTTCTTGCCATCCTCAGCCAGGGAGGGGAAAAATTTTAGCATTCAATGTCTTTGTTTTGTTTAAACTTCAGGGAGCATCATGATTACAGAATCACTGCTACTGCCTCCCTTCGTAGTTGGTATCATGGACTAAAGTCACTTCTAAATAAATCCAAAACACAGATTAGCTAGCTGATGGCACTACAAGTCTGGATTAGCAAATCTCAAAACTACAACATGTAAATTCCACCTTTGAGGAACAACAGAGTAACTCAGTTAAGGTGTTTTACACTTTCTTCTACAGTACCTTACTGACTTTTGCTTAAAATATAGAGCACCAAGTAAATTCCTAGACTGTTCATCTTGGTTGTCTGAATTGCAGCACTATTTGTATCAGGAATAGTGTGGCCAGCAGGAGTAGGGAGGTGATCGTCTCCCTGTACTCAGCACCTTGAATACCGTGTTCAGTTTTGGGCCCCTTACTACAAGAAAGACATTGAGGTGCTGGAGCGTGTCCAAAAAGAAGGGCAACAAAGCTGGTGAAGGGTCTAGAGAACTATGAGGAGTGGCTGAGGGAACTGGGGTTGTTTAGCCTTGAGAAAAGGAGGCTGAGGAGAGACGTTATCGCTCTCTACAACTACCTGAAAGGAGGCTGTAGCGAGGTGGATGTTGGTCTCTTCTCCCAAGTAACAAGTGATAGGATGAGAGGAAATGGCCTCCAGTTGCGCCAGGGGAGGTTTAGATTGGATATTAGGAAAAATTTCTTCACCGAAAGGGTTGTCAAGCACTGAAAAGAGGCTGCCCAGGGAAGTGGTGGAGTCACCATCACTGGAGGTATTTAAAAGACATGTAGACGTGATGCCTAGGGACATGGTTTAGTGGTGGACCTGGCAGTGTTAGGTTTATGGTTGGACTTGATGATCTTAAAGGTCCTTTCCAACCTAAATGATTCTGTGACTCTATTCCCTTTCCTTCCTGCAACACAACTGTCTCATTAGGAAACTGTTCATAGTCCCCAGTAAAACTAAAGAAACTCAAAATTTATGTGGTATGTTTTCAGTCTTGCAGTGGTTATAGCTGTCATTTACTTTACATACAACAGTACAGGGCTTATCTGAACTTCCTGGGAAATAATTTTAGACTCCATTTAGAAATCAAATTGAGTTTAGGTTAGTTTACATTTTTCTCACAAGATGTGTGTGTTAATAGTTTGCATACAGAAGTCTTTTTTTCAAAATGCAGCAGTAGTAATTTGGTTTTGTTCTGTATTTGAAAATAAAGTTTCTTCTTCGGCATATCAGACACCAGGTATTAATGGAACCCAAGTCCGCATACGTTCTTGACCAAAACAAGTTTATTGTTCAGCAGAGCAAAAAATGAAAGTTCAAAAGGGAAGTCTGCCTGTGCTGTTACAACCATTTACTTGAAACAAGCATTGAACTAGCTTTAAAAGAGTTATACCAGCATGGACTTTTGTTTAAATAAACTTTCACTTTTGGTATTGATTTGTTTGAATAATTACACTTAACTCAAATCCATTTTGCTTGAAGCACATTCATCTGTATAAAATTACAAAGTTTGTTTAATGCTTTGCATTAATTCCAAAGATGTACTTACTATGTCTTAAATTACTTCAGCATATTAATTAATGATTTTAACTCTGTGATCTCCAGCTGCAAATGACTTATTTACCTCCAGGGAAAGACACACACAAGTTTGAGCAATATTCTTTATTAAAGCAGAAAGTACCTCAACTGAGTGCAACATGAAGTTCATCTTGTATTCAAGTGCTTTACACTGTAAAGCCTACCAAAATGGTTCAGTTAGAGCTGTACTCCATACTGCATTAAAAAAAATCAGTTTAGTATGAAGAACCAAACTAAAATCAGTTATGCTGAAAAAGCTTTTTTCTTTTTGCGAGGTGGTTTCTTTATCTTACTTGGATTTGGAACAAGTTTCTTGATTTTCAAAGGCTGCAAAATTACATTTGAAAGATCGAGCTGATTGCTTTCCGTACGCTTCCGCTTCTTGCTTGTGAGCTCATCCCCCAGCGCCTCTGCAAGCTGCTCGGGTTCCTGATTTTCTGAAGAATCTGTATGTGCATAAGCCACAGATTCTTCAGTTCTGTACTGAAACCATGGCACTTCCAAAGCTGGTATCTTTGGAATTATTGCTTCTATTGCTTCGGTAAATTTATCAGACTGCTTTTTAAAGCCTAGTGCTAAAATGGATGTTAAGCCAAGAAGTGGTGCAACTGTTTCACTGAGACGGGGAACCTGGCCTGCTGGTGTGGCTCGACTTGCACTCAGCTGAATAAGATGCGATGTGATCATGGCAGGTTTTGCAGACTTGCACACTAGCAAGAGAAGTAGTTCATTTTTTTCCAATGCTTTTGTGACTTCATTAACTCCAATAGCAAGCTGTCTTCTGATACTTATGTCAGTCCATCCTGGTTTTTGTCGATGGCCTTCTGTTTCCTCTTCTTTAGGGAGTTCATTGGTGCTAGCATCACACTTTCTTTCCATTCTTTTTTTTGTAAGGGAATGTTTTTTCTTCCTTGGAGTCTCAATCTTTTTAAGTCCAATATGTTTAATCCTTTCTTCTAAGGACTGTAGTATAAAATGCATATCTTCTCCATCTATGGTTTTCCACTGAAAAACAAAAGGGTTATCTAGACATGTTTTTACAGTGATTTTCTTTGCTTTACGAAGTGTTGCCGTCCCTCGCTGAATTACAGACATCCTGAGGTTTTTTTGTGTTTTGCCACCCTAGCTGTGAAGGGAAGAAAGAGGTAAACATTAGTTCAAATACTGTACTGTTTGCTGTGGACATCATTACCAGAAGCTTCTCTTGGGAATGCAGAAAAGAAACATCACGTCTCGAAGCGATACTGGCAACTATCACCCTCCTCACATTAGCTCAGTGCTAATCCTTAACAAATCTTCCACAAGGCACATGCTGTGCTGCCTTTTTTTTTAAATAAATGAAAAAAAAACCAGCAGCCTGGACTGCAAGGCGACACCAGTGACAAGAGACCCTTCTGAAGCTGAACAAAAGCAGATGGAGGTATTACAGATTATTTAGAAAAAAAAAAAACCAAAAAAAAACAAAAAAAAACCCAGAACCACAAGTTGAAGGACCACGCAATTTTCACTGTTGTGCAGCTGCATTGTAGCAGTATTATGACATGAAAAAAAAAAAAGCAGAATCACAACATGAAGCAAGCTCCAAGTTCCTAAATTTATTTAGGATTTTTAAAACTTTAATTTGCCTTTTCATTCTTTAATCCATGTCTTGTGTTTGTCTGCATTTAGAAGGTATGTATGATAGAAATCTGCAGACTCTATTAATTTATGCTTTCAGTGAAGGAAGGCAGTCCTCTACAGGCCTCCAGAAAGTTCAGAAGGGGTCTTTTACTCTTGTGTCACCTAGGCCATGCCTTCAGGCATGAGAAAAATGAAACGGGAGCGGGGAAAGTATCCACAATGAGAGTCAAAACCACAGAAGTCATTTTCAGAGAACAGTAAAACTGAGCAAGTATTTCAAAAAACAGCAAAGCACTCTGTCCCTCTCTCAGTACTCTCRGAAGAACCTATGAAATGCCCTGCAGGGCCACCCAGGCGACGGTCAAACGGGGGAGGGCAGGGCCGCCATTCCCCTCTGCGCCCAAGCACCCAGAATGGTTGCATCAGGGATGTAAGATGGAAAATCTGCCGACTTGTTTTATTAGTCCTTTATGGAGCTATCGTCCATGCAGTTATCCCCTTTGCTTACCATCACAGCGGCAAAAACCAAAAAGTGGAGACAGCTAAAGCATGGAAATGACCACTAGAAATCTTACCTGTGACCGAGTTAGAAATGGAAGCTTATGATAGGTTTTAAAAAAAAAAAAAAAAAAGGCGCTCTGGGTTATCATTTTTAAAAGCTTTCAATTAGGGACGCTCTGATGACCTTTTACAGGGGGTATCAAGCAAAGTCAGCAACAGACTTGTATAAGAGAAATGAGCAAAACATGAGAGATTTCACAGTTGAAAGATTACATTTCTCTTTTCAAAATGGGCATTACTGAGGAAAACAAGCATGCACGAATAGGAGATAAAGTAACGAGGCAAAAAAAGGAAACACTAAGCTCCTCCACCTCGCACCACTGCCGCGGCCCCCTCGCTTCCTGCGGAAGGGAGAAACACGGGCACGCCGCCCACGTTCCCCTCCGCCAGAAACCCTTCTCCGAGCATTTCCTCTCCAAAAGGCTCCGCGGACGCCTTCAGCCACCTCCTGACAAGGGAACGCGGCCTGAAACACGGCTCCAGCAGAACGCGCTGGAAACGCGCCGGCGGGTCCCTGAGGCGGGGGGCTCCACCCGCCTCCCTCGGCCCCGCCGCCACACCGCCTGGCCCGCAGGAGCCTCCTCCCCGGGGCCGCCGCGCCCCTACCCGCCCGCCTGCCCGCCGAGCGGCTGCAGGCCGGGCCGGGCCCAGACTGGCGCCGCCGTGGCAGCGGGCCGGCCTCTCCCGCCCGACCGCGAGCCCTACCTCCGCCGCGGCCTCCGCCAGCCGCCCCGCTCCCCGGGCACACGCCGTCGGCCGCTGCAGGTCGGTKCCCAGCGCGGCCCCRCTCSGCCCCTCAGCTCTCCCCTCGGCCCGCCTCTGCGCCGGCGCGGCGGCTCTCCCCGCCGCCGCTGCCCCCCTCCGGCCGCCTTCAGCCGCCGCCGCCCGGTGGGGCGGGGGGAGGATCCTGCCGCCCTGGGGGCCGTGTCCGGAGCGGGCTGAGGAGGAGCAGCGCGGGAGCGGCCCGGCGGAAGGCGGCGATGGAGGGCAACGCGTAGCTCGGCCGGGCGGGCCGAGAAATGCCCGGCTGGTGGCGGGCGGTGGGTGCAGAGCGGAGCCTCCGACCCCCGAGTCCCGCTGGGGTGGCTCGGCGGGCGGTGGGGGCGGTGCGGGGCGGGCCAGGCTCCCCGGGAGGCCCCTGCGCTGCGGTCAGTACCGCATAGAGAAATAGCGCGCTGCCGTCTGATTAAAGGCGGCATTAAAATGCCGATGCTAGAAGCCTGCACTTGGCGGGTCCCAGCACCATTTTGAATGCTACCATGAACTGCTTTGTAGGTGATAGCAGGTCCGCTTTGTGGTACGTCATCTAATGAAATCATGGCCAAGTCAACAGGTGCTTCATAGGGACTTCACAGCAATAGGAGTGGCTCCCATTGCCATTAATATGCGATGTATTGTGCGCATATGTCGTGTTCCGTAACTAACAATAAGATGATGGGTAAGAACTGATTACATTCGGTGTTTCCCACAATCTGCCGTGAGCCATTAGCAAATCTTCACAAACACATTCAGTTTCTATATTCACCGTAGTGCACAACATGGCGCGCAGCCTCTTGTACCGGAAAGAGCAGAGCATCGTTGCTTCATGGTGTTGGAGATGAGAGTTGATGGAGTTGTTTTCAAATTTTTTTAAATCTCCTTTTATTTACTGAAATTTACTTGGTTTGTTTTCTTGTAAAGTCCTGGCTGAATTTAACCTGGACTTAAGTTGAGGGGAAACACTCTTTTTACATGGGTTTATGGAAGTTTGTGGATTTAAAAATGCTGAAGCATATAGTATTGTGATTAAACCATGCTCAAGGAATGATTAATATAAATGTATAGAGGCATGAATATAAATTTATGAATTGATGTAATAGATAAGCAGGGATGGATTTTTTTTCCTTTAATGGTTACAGTTGTAGGCTAGTTTATCAATTCATTTAATATTAATTTTTTTATTCTGTATTTGGTAAAGCAAAGAAAAAACCATCATTCTCAAGGTATTTTTGTGTATAACTGCTCATTTGTGGTATCCCCAGGATGACCCACATGTTTTTCAGAGTTGCAGCTGGAGGATGCGAGGTTCCAGGCAGAGCTGGGCAGGGGCACAGGCAGGTGCTGCTGCGGAGGGAACAGTAGCAATAACTSGGCTGGTTGCAGTTCAAATCACTCAAGAAATTCCTTTTTCAAACAAATGGCTTGGAAATCTGCTGTATCTCTGCTCTCAGGCTGGTGGCCTAATCCCCAGGGGTATGGAAACGAGCTCAGGCTTTCTGAAGAAACTARTGTTGGCTTAATGCCCCTGGCATTCGTAGCCGCTCAGTTGTCCCTGCAGGTCCCGAGAGGCGCAGCGGGAGCGAGCCCCCGTGTCCTGCCCCGGCGTGGCTTTGCTGCGGCGGGTGAGCTGAGGTCACTCGTACCCAGCCCAACGCCCTCCGTGGAGCACGGCCCCTGCCACCGCGCTCGCGCCGCAGGAGCCGAGAGGCAGAAGTGCTGCGTCCCTGCCGGAGAAGGAGTGAGGCCATTCGCTGGGCGTCCTCACAGCATCATGACTCTCCAGGTAAGCAATTCTGCATCTGATGAGACACGGACGCAAGGAGAGGAGAGGGAGGGATGCACTGTCCATCTGTGCAATGCCGTGTCGRAGACAGCGGTATTTCTTCAGCATAAGGATTATTACTGCAAATCAAGGTTACGTTGCAGCAMGGGAAATTTTCCTAAGCCTTTGGAGGTTAAATAATGCGTTACTTTTCACAAGTGGAGGGTGAGAGACATGCTGCTTATTTTGAACTATTCATAGGTCATGTAATTTTTTGGACCCTTACTTGCTTAGAGCATGCGTGAATTTTATTTTTCTTTATGTGTGCATCTGAGTTTGCTAGGACTGGATTATGCATTGAAAGGTAGGTAGGTATTTATTTTTTTAGGATATAGCTAGTTACTTGGAGCTATAAAAGGAGGAGGGAAACTTCTAACGCTGAAGCAGTGGTGTATGTGCATTTGGGAAGCATGAATAATTTTTAAGGGAGTTGTGCATATTTTTTTAGGGTGTGTGCATCTTTGGAGTGGTACATTTTGATGGGCTTTTGTTTTGGTAGGAAAGCTTCTACTTTSTACCTTCTAGAGAGAGCTTCCTTCTACCTTCCCTCTGACTATAGAGTTAAATAGTTCTTGAGGAAATTATCTTCATTGCTGGCTTTTAGCCTCCTACCTTTGTAGCAAACTATGCATACTTCCCTTGCCTTGCCCAAGCCCTGATGGATTAGGCTCTTTTCTTCATTAGGCTTTCTATTATCCCTTTCACTTCAAGATTTGCAAGCCCTTTTATCCCGGTCTCATTATAATGTCTGTCTCAGCTTGGTTAGTGTGTGTGTTTTGCAAAGAGTGAGCAACATAATGCGCTGACCTAGATGCAGGGAGTGTATTGCCAGTAGCTCAGCAATTTTCTTCTGAGCTGCAATTATGTCGAATGGCACAGAGGTTTCATTGTGGCGTTTTACAGCTAAGAGGAAGAATCCTATTTCTTCAAGTGGGTCAGAATTGCCAAATCCCAAACATAACACCACCTTTGTTTAATTAGTGATCACTGAAATTATAGTTTGTTTTATTCTGCCTTGAATTCACTCTAGAAAATAAATTTATTAGCCTGATTAAGCAATGAGCCATAAATCACTATTAGAAAGAGCTGAGTGCAGTATGACATGCCATTGCTGTATACAGTTACAATTTCACACAAAAATCAGTGGATGAAATATTACGGTATCCTACACATTCTGCATTAGGCATTATAGAGGTTTTMTATCCACTGTTGCTTTGGTTGACAGCTACCATCCATATCCATAAAAATTCATTGAATCAAGCTGTATGGGAATGAGGACAAAATGAATAAAATAATGTTTTCATCAGGGAGGCTGTAAAAGATTTATAAGTTTTGCAAACTGGTAAAATATKCTGCTGTAAATGAAGAATTCATTCAAGATTTTTTTCTTTGCAAAAAGGGAGTATGTGGTAATAGTCTGATAATTTGTGCATTTATCTTTAACGTGTCTGTGTATGTTTATGTCTGTATATATACTTATGCTTTTAATTTGAGGAGTTAAAGGGAATTGTATTGGTACATGATTAAAAGGAAATTATATTTTTATAGGCTGCTCCTAAGCATGTTGTGTAGGCAAGCAAATCCTAAGCAACAGTCTGTGCACAGTGATTGGCTAGAGGGAGACGAAGAAAGAAGTGTTTAGTATTTAAATTTCATTTCTGCATATTTCCTGCTGTGTAAGATATGCATTTGCATATTTTAAAAACAGTATCTTGTGATATTTGCCTGTAGATCTAAATAGAATAAAAGTATATGAAGATAAGAACCTTATTAACTTAATGGTTTTCTTAATTTTTTTTTTTTTTTAGTCGTCTTTTGTCTGTACAAGTCTAACAAAGCTTCTAGTTCATTCTTACTGTGAAGTTTAGATCAGAAAACAATTCAAGGCGTGTGGAAGATTTCCACTGACTTGAATAGTCTTTGTATGTCAATGCTGGCAGAGGCTCACATGCAGTAGTGGCCACAGTATAAAAATGAAGATAAAATTTTTTAAAACTTTAACCAACTGTGGCAACTCAGTTATGTTTTATTATTGATACCGCTTTGTAATCTTACTGTTAACAGAGCATGAATGCTGCTTTTGTTTGTACGTGTATGTATAACATCAAGAGATGTTTGTGATGTAGGAGTTGGTGACAGGTATAGTCAAGTATGTCACATCTACTGGTGTTTGGATTAAGAATGAAATATTTATTTTAATAAAATTTTACCTATAAAAGAAATCTTAAGGGTGGTGGGCCGTCACATTTATTTTCGTAAGCAAACGTACATCCCTTTTATATATCTATACCAACAGTGTGAGTGTAAATGCTTTGCTTTTAGGAGTGTCAAAGATGTACAGTACCAGTTTCTTTCAGACGCTATTTTTAATTCRGTGATAAGTTAGTTGCATTGCTGATTTTGTTTCCCCTCCTTGAGCGCATCTCCACAATAAATGCTGTACATCTATTAAAAACACTTCCGTTAGTGCATATGCGGACATGTGATTTTGTGTAATTAGACCTCAGTTTTGGTACCTGAGTACAAAACTCCTTTGTATTTTAATGCAGCAGTGTCTGAAACACTGCGCAGCAGCGTGGCATGTCTGGAGTGACGCTGGGGAAGGCGGGATGTAAATTTGGAGCATGTGAGTTCCTCCGCAGTAACTGCCCACGTCCTTGCTCCTGCCCTGAGGTAAGCACAAAGTGGACTCGACCTATTTTCATGGAGGGATAAACTACCTATCTGTCAAGGTATATAGTGAGGTAAAAAGTCATACGAACTGTCTCACAATTAGTGTGAGTTCAGACTCTGGTTTAGCTTATAGCGACATGTCCGTCCACCCCTGTGCTCCCAGGCTGAAGGCACCCACCCATGCTATGCCTAAGGTACAGGGCAGTGCACCCGTGCCCCAAAGCCCCGAATTCTCTCCCTGCACTGTTGGCGACTTGCTGGCCTCAAACGTGTGCGTTCACCTTTCTGGTTTTGCTTCTAAAAGGAAGGATAGTGATATTTACTTACTTTCTATGGCCCTTGGCAATTTTTGCTGAAAAATTAAAAATTAGTTTAACATCTGAACTTGCCGAAGCATTTCAGGTGGTTGCAGGAAATTCAGGTACAGTTACCCTACAGAAGGAGATCAAGACAAAATACYGCCTAAGAGGAAAAATAAAGATTGCAAGGCTTTCGTGAAAGCAAATAGTAATATTACAAATATTAGGAATTCCTCATAGTGAGGACTTTATTATATTGCTTACAAGAAGCACACATGAACTATGGACTGTTATTAAGAACTGTTTTTTTTTTCTTTTATGGCCAAAGATAACTTGTCTTTTGAACATCTAGGATAAGCCAAGGATTGAATGATGCATGATTCAACATGTTTTTGTTTGCACCTAAGCCAGACGCTATCAAAGCTATCATTTCTGGGGAAAGAATCAATTTCTCTAATCAAATTCGAGATTAGGGTTTTCTTGTTTGTATGCATTTTTCTTCTATGGCATCAAGAACAAGTAGATGTAGAGAATATACAGTTTTCACATTAGCCTAACTACTGATCCTAAGGGAAATACTGTTACAACTTGTTCTGTAAATGTCATTAAGTCCAATGAAATTCTCATACCAAAGCTTACAGAGTAATTAGTGGGAGTTTCTTTGTACCGTTCTTTACTTAATTGCTGTTCAGCAGGTTCAGTATTTAAAGAAGAAATTAAATTATCTAAAATACCTGTCTGTAGCCACACTATTGCAACTGTGGCAGTCCAGCCATGGCTACAAAGATTTTGCAGCAGGAATTCCTTAGGGTTCAGATCATGCTACTGTGTGCATCATGAAAACTTGGCCAGCTGACAAAAGATTTCTAAAGGTTCATCATTTACTGATTTGACCTGAAATATAAAGATTTTCATTCTTGTATAATTGCGTTCATAAAATGTTTCTATATTTAACTATTTCCTTTTAACGTCCACAATTTAAAGGGGTTTTAGAAGAACAAAAATTAATTGACTTGCACTTTGTGGCAAATACTAAAACTGTGTCTCCTGACCTATACGTTGAGATATTTCATCACCAGCCAAGACAGTAAAACCATCCATTCATGAATATACGTGTCTGAAGTTCTTATAAATAAGTACTGAATCTACATCAACATTAATGTCACTATTGCTAATTTAAAACATTAAATCAAACTGAAATTATTTTGTTTAGCTAAATTTCCAGAAATATTTGTTGTTCAGACCTGTCAGAAGATACAACTCCTGCTCCACAGAGCTTATTACTTTAAGATAATTTCAAAATGTTTGTTTTTTGGCAGTGGGGGGATACACCCTTGCTTTCGGACTACAAAATGCCACCTTATACAGGTTAGAAAAGGCCTCTTAATATTAGTGTAACTTTACAAAAAGGTCACTACATACTGTGACGGTTGAGGACTCTATGCATGCTATTGTATACCTCCTAACCCTCATACAGTCCTGAAGAGTGTTTGCTATTAAGTGTCATGTCCTCTTCTTGAGTTCCTTTCCTGTGGTAGGGGTCCCTCCCATTAATAAGCAAAAGATGATCAGACGTAAGGTACAGTTACGGAAAGAACAGAGGAAATCCTTAGGCTTAGTTAGTTGGTAACAACTAGATGCTTTAATGATGCTTGAAGTGGTTTTTGGGAAACGTTTGCTTTTATTATTATTTAATTTAAATCATTAAGCTGCTAATATGGCTGCTTTTTAAATGGGACCCTCCATAGGCTTTCCAAGATATATTTACTTAAATGGGTGTGACTATTTGTAGGGTACCACCTGTGGAATTTGTACTTTGTCAGGCTTCTAAGGGGAACATCACGCAACTATTACTGTCTGTATCATTAAAGTATTTGGGAGCCCTAGTTAAGAGCACTCGAGTTCTGCAGAGAGGAGAAAGGTGGTACTGACTCTGAGAGCTTGCAGCTGTCAGAAGATCTGAATTTGACTCCGGTGCAAAGAACAGGTTCTGCTCATACAGTTTGTACGTAATTTGTGCAGTAATTGTGTATTACTGCAACTTCTGCCTGAAAGTTCAAGGACTTATTATCATGTAGACCACTTTTTTTTTTAAAGTCAGTTTAGCTGCAACTCAGAGTGAAGATTGTAGTTTGTGTTTAAAACAGAGCCAAACAAGCCCCTCAAATGTTACTTAAACTCTTCGGTGAATTGGGGCAGAAGGCACTTTATGAAATGTTTAACAATTTACGCTTTCAACTGAGGTGAGAAACCTTGTACCCCAGTTTTCTAGCCTTTCAGGAAAACAAATAATCAGATTTCATATTTCTGACATTAAATTCTATAGAAGAAAATACTTACATTTTCTTTATCCACAACAAAGAAGCAAAAGAGCTTTTGTTGTCCATATAATCCATTTTTAATTCTGATCCAAGCTGACTAAATCCAGTTACTTCAATTAAAATAGTTTTCATGATCAGTTTAATTCCTGCTAGAATGCTGATTTTTTTTTTTTTTAAAGTAAACAATAGAGTACATGGAAACAAAAAAAATGCTGAGAAGAGATTCTGTAAGGTCATGTCAACATTATTGATTCAGCTTTTATATGTAGTCTGGAGCACATGATTTTGGTTTATCTAAATTATGAATAACACATTCTGGGCGTTTTGGTTTTTAATTCTAGAAAAATCCTGTATTTGTCTTGCAGCGCTCCCAAAGATTTGGTTGGTTAAAAAAAAAAATATCCACAGTGTTTAGTTGTTCTTAAAAGAAATTGGACCCAAAAGTTGGACTTAACACTTCTTTTTCTTAACACTTCTTTTTCTTAACGCATGTTTTTCTATGATTCTACGATATAGTTGCATTTTATTAATATTAAGAATTATTTTTATTAAAACAGGAACAAACGACATAAGCATAGTTACATGTTTTCAGTCTATATGTAATTTGGAAGTCATTTGATTTAGAATTTAATGCGGTAACTCTGCCAAATTGTATACTTTATCAAATGACCAAGTTTCAGAGCTTTAAGCGGACAAATGGCACTTGGAATCTGGCTAATTCTCAGTATTGTACTGAGTAAAGAATGAAGGATCATTATATTCAAAATATCTCCACTTAACAGCAGTGTTTCTCAAACTTAGACTGTTAATAGTCTGTTTAGACTGTTTTAGCAGTCTATACTCTAAAGGTTGGACTTGATGATCTTAAAGGTCTTTTCCAACCTAAAGGATTCTATGATTCTATCTACTACTGGGCATTTGGTTCTGGAAGGCCTTCGTTGGAATCTCCTGGAAACTTCAGCTTGTCAGTTATGCAAACACTGAGGTTCTTGCTGAGTTGGAAGATTATTTGTTAATAAGCATCTGCATTGCTGCAGGATTTTTGTCTAAAGAGCTTTCCTTCCATTGCATTTTTAAGGGTGCTGTAAACTGACAGAACTAGAGATGTGGATTATCATCATGAATCCTTCTCATCTGATGTTCTGTGAATTTATAACTGCAGTTTAAAGAAGATTCAAGATTTATTTTTAATTGCTATTTTGCAGGGAGCATTCCTTTGCTAGAACACCCTTTTAATCATACATCATCATTTTTTTTAAAACATCCCTTTCAAATATACCTGTCTGCCTGCTTCTCCTTGTTTCAGCTCTGGTGTTACAGATGTACAACCTCCTGTGGTGAGCACTTTTGTTCTTAGAAGACTTGTGCTTTCTCTTTGTGGGTTTCCAATAGCAATTGAAAATTTTGCAAAAATTTAGAAATCCCTCAGAAGTTTGTACCTGGGAACTTTACTCACTAGCCAAACTAACTTTCCAGGCCAAAAAAGAAAAAGTGAATTCCATCTCAGGAGGCAGAGGGGCCTCATTTGGTAGGAGAGTGGCCAGGTTTCTGTGCAGGAACGCTGCAGTGCCTCAGCTACCTGTCCTTGCCCTCCTCCACCTGCTACTGCTGCCTTCACGCAGCCACCAGCTGATGTGTCCTTACATCAGTCAAGGTGTAGTTTTGTGATTCCACGAAGGGGCCTTTCTTTGAAGAAAGATACTTGATCATCAGTCTCTAATTAAATTATTTTTMATTTTTCCTTCTCAAATTTAAATACAGAAATAACCTTTCTTTTGTACTTTCTTTCTGTTTAAATACAGAATGCTATAGTGAATCCAGCTCTCATGTGTACTTGCTTATTTCTGTCACCTGGTCCACCCAGCACAGTCACTTGCCAAGGAGAAAGGCATCAGTTAAGGAGACAAACGTGATTAGGTTTTTCGTATTTAAGAAAAATAAAAATCTCTCCTGTAACTAGAGAAAGGAAACAGTGGTCTAAAGAAGCACAGTACAGACTGCTGAGGTAGTGCCAGGGTCTCAGTTTTTAAACAGAGCCATAGCACTCATGCTAAAACCATTGTTGAATACGTCGCTGATTTTAGCACAGCGTTGTAGGCTGGTTTTGTGTATATTCAATACATGTGTAATAGCACATCTTGCAGGATATGCTGTGCTTCTGCAAATAATAATTTTAGCTAAAATAGTTATTGAAACCAGCATATAGCAAATTAAAGTGCCTGTATTTTTTTTGTATTCTGGTAGCGCAGTGACCTGGCGGGTCTGTGATCGCTGTACAAAATCTTGCTCGCTCTGAAATGTCCTGGGCATGAAACAGGACCCCAAACTCTATGYTAAAGTCTAGCCTGAGACCTAGTATATAGAGAGAATAACAGCTATAGCCTTGGGTTGATGTGAATGTGGGATGCACGATGATGAAAGGAGTACATTTATACTTCACTCTTGTGCTCCACTGTGTTTGAGAGTTGGGTGTTGAAGGTGGTCCTGGCAGCGGCACTGCTCATCTCCGTGAGGTGCCTCTGTGGCAGCTGTTGGTCACCTGCTGCACTGTCAGCAGAGAAGTGGAAATGGAGGGGGAGGTGGGCAGTACCCCTCAGAGGGTATTCAAGCTCCACCGCTCGAGTCAACACCACGCAGTCAGGGCCAAAAGGATTTAGAGATTACTGCTGGGGTGTTAAGTTCAGTGAACGCCTTCATACCCCCAGTGTGACTGTGAAAGACCTATATACTACATTCATTGTATGTGCTACTTGCATGAATATATCTGTAGATATCCTGACACTAGGCAGTCTGTAATGGTTCCAAGTGTTTAGATGTAAAACTGTTGGAAAAAAGAGGTTTACTTATTTTAGCAGTGCTGACCCTATCAGCTAAGTAGGCCTAATTCCCTTTCTAATAACTTATGGTTTTGTTAAGCTTCTCTCATGGGAAAATGCCTAGACTTACCACTAAACCCAAGTGAGTAATTGAGGGTATCTAATGATGCTAACGTTTTAAGCACACCCCTTGAGAGGAAAACTAAGACTTTCTTTTCTTTCATCAGGCTGACTTTGATGGTGCTGCAGAAGATGTAAAAAAATTAAAAACAAGACCAACTGATGAAGAACTGAAGGAACTGTATGGATTCTACAAACAGGCTACTGTTGGAGATATTAATATTGGTATTCCTATTCCTATATATACTTCACATTTACTCCCATATCTTGATGAAATCAAGCAAATGTTATGTAAATCTGCATGATAATCAAAGGTATGCATTTATTTTGGCAGAATGTCCAGGAATGCTAGATTTGAAAGGCAAAGCCAAATGGGAGGCATGGAACCTGAAAAAAGGTGTTACACCAATTAAATTTACACCATGTAGTCATGTTTATAGGGTGACAAATGAGGAAAGATACTGACTCCTACTTTCCTTTGCAGGTTTATCAAAGGAGGACGCCATGAATGCCTATATCTCTAAAGCAAAAGCAATGGTAGAAAAATATGGGATCTAGAATACTCAAAATAATTCCCACTAATAACTAACTCTTCAGTAGCTAATGAACTTACTCTGTTGAGAAAAATGCAATGCTAATTCCTTATTGTGTAGTCTGACAGTAAAATCTTTTAAGCAGAAGCTGTTTGACTGTAAAGTTTATTTACATACATACTCTATTTTTAGATTGTATCTTATTCTAAATAAATTTAACCTAATAAATTAAGCTTTCTGTAAGAATTGTGGATTTTTCTGGGTATTAAATTGTATTTAGCATTTTTACAGGAGCACACAAACAGAGAAGCTCTAAAAGTAATATAGCTGTCATTTTTTGCAAACGAYGTGAATGAATGAAGTGAAGGGTTTGTGCACATGCAAGTTTAGAAGAGGGAAAAGATGAAAACTTTTTTAAGACCCAAAGCCAATGTTTATTTTCAAAAAATCAGAAAAACACCCCCTTTTAAAGGATTACAATAAAGATCTGGAGGAAGCGAACAACTCTTAGGCATAACTGCATGCAATTTTACAGAAAGAATGATGACTTATGAAGTGCTGTGGACTAATCTTACACCTTCGGCCTTTAAAATAGAGGGAAATACTCATAGACCAGCATTTTCTATACATCTTGTTATGTGTTTTGTCAGGAAAATTTCATTAGAGGGTTCCAGCAGATAAAAGTGACCTCCAGGAAGCTTGTAAAAGGAAATATCTCCACTTGTTAGATCGTGCCAGGCTGAAAAAGATATTTAAAGTGTCAGAGAAATGTCAACTATTGTGGTCATTTTACATAACTATTTCAAAGTTATTATTTAATAATTATTTTAAATCCGGTATCAACTGTTTTGGTTCATACATTGAGACTGCTCTGTTGATTTGTTTCATTTAAGAAGGAGATAAAAGACTCTAGAAAACTCTTCATTAATTGATTTGATACAAGTAAGTATAAGAGGAAAACCATTTAAGCAAAGTACCTTCTAAATCATGTGGTTTATCTTCAGACCCACTAAAGCAGGTAATATCACAAGAGAAGGGGATATTCCTTTCTGCCTTCTCAAAACTGTGAACATAAAAGTAGTAATAAAACATTCCATAAGATACCTATATTTGGGGTTTGCTTCCACATACAAAATAGCTTTTTCTTTCTTCTCCAAAATGTAACAAACTTCAGGAATTAGATTGTGCAGAACATCAGGAGAAGGAATTACTGTACCTGTAAGATTCTTAGCTCCTTACCCTACTGCAATTAGGTCTGAAATTTTAAAGGAAGAATGACCCAACAGTTAGGAAAAAAAGAGCTTCAACCTGCAATAAAAATTCTCACCTACAATAAACAACTATTTGTCTGCTTATATTCAAGTTCTAATGTTTCAGGGCCTTATCAGCGTCAGGTTCCGATGGCCAAAATGGGTCCCATCCAAGAGTGCCCTTGTCTTTGCCAGAGTAAGAAACCTTAACCTCAGCTACGTGAGCTGTTGTGTAAGATCCAGTGGGGACAGCAGTTAGGACAGAAGAAACCGGTTGCTCTCTGGATGCRTAAGAGACAGGGATTCTTTGCTTCTGGGTAGGCTAGGGGGCCTTGGACCAGGAGGCTGACTGCAGTGATCCTGAAGCGTGATCAGCTGAGCTTATTAGCCTCAGAAAACAATAAAAGATGCGAGAAGATTCCTTTTAGTGGCTACTAACTTTGGATCCTCAGTAGAACTGTAATTCTACCATGACATGTTCACTACTGTAATAACAGTAGTAGTTGCTACAGTAAGCAGTGTTGAACCGCTTACTGTAGAATATAAATGGAAAAGCACACAAAGGAGAAAACTATATTTACTTTTCATATTTTTTTTATAATAGAAACGAGAACAAATTACAGAGAAAGAAAAAAGAAAACCTGAAATGATCAGACAGAAGTAAAACTGTAAAATACAATTATAAATGTAACACAAAATTGTAAAACTTACGAAAAGGTCTGAAGAACTCTAATGTCTTCTCTGAAAGTAAGTATCAGATGTTTCTTTAAGTCTTCATTTTGCAGAAACTCAGAAGGAGTTCCTCCTAAAATTTGTATATATGTAAGAATTTCTTCATCTTCTCTGTCACATATGGGTGTGCTTTTGATGGGAAGAAATGCTTCAGACTGTCAGCACCAGACAAAACAGAACAGGTGTGTGTACAGGATACTTTAAATAATATTTTCACTAAGAACTGTTTTCGTAAAAAAGTACAATGATTCCCTGTCTCCAAAATACAATGGCTGATTAGTTTAGCATCCACAGAGACTACTTCTTGGAAAGGGTTAGTAAACTGTGTTTGCTGAAAATACAGATTATGAGTGAGCCAAGTACCCTCAAGGTCTGAAACTTCCACAGACAAATAACCATTAATTTAATTTATTTCAAACTTTGACTCTCACTATTGAAATACAACTAATAAAATAATCTATTTAAGAGAAAGAAAAGCCTAGCAGTGGACACAAATCTGACTAATGCAGGACTGGAGAGACCAACTGATCATGGAAATTTGCAGGAATAATAATTGCTTGCATGAAGGACTAGCTTGTACTCAGGATTGCTAAGAAGCCCCAGAAACAGAAGAATGGAAATAGCAAATGCTGACTGAGAACAGGAGGACTGGGAAAAAGCCGCTTCGCTGTTGTTTTCCTAAGAAAGACTAGCAGAACCACCAGAACCTCAGAAGGAACTGAGGACAGATTAAAAAGCCAACAAAGAATGAGGAGGGAAAGAAATAAACGGACAAATGTACTGAGGGCTGGTTGCAGGAGGTCTATGAAAGACTAGGTTAAGACAGTTATTTCACATGTTACACAGTAGGTAGTGACACTTTATATTTTGTTTTGATTACTTTTTAGTATTAAGCCAAAGGCCATAGTAAATAATACAGTATTCAAAAAAGGTAGCATTAGCTTAAGGAAACTGTTCTCCCTAGGCTAAGGTTAGCAGCAGTGAATATTCTGTAATGTGAAATTCTCTTTTTAATTTCCAGAATTAATTTCCTCTAAGAAAACAAAACATTTTTCTGCATGCATTCAGAAGCAATGCTTGTTTTGTATTAAAGCCACTCTGCATACCATACTGTAAAATGTTAATTTTACTCTTGGTAACTAATATACTGTTCTGTTTCATACTATTAATGATTCTGTAACTTACGTTTGGGGCATGTGCCCCTGATACAAAAAGATGGATCGGCTCTAGCCCATACTTTTCTTTCAAGTGTAGCGCAACTGCAAAACTAATATAAGATCCAAAACTGCAGCAAAAAGAGAAATTAAACCTAAGTAAGCAAAAACATATGTAAAAACTGGAAAATTTAAACATAATTTGAATTTCAGTGCTAACTGGCTATCTTGAACAGTTACTGAAACCATATATGACATGTAAATTATAGTGATATTAGCTAATTGACATGAAGTATATTCCTATACATTCTAGTTTTACAAATCAGACCTTTTTTTAATTTATCTTTCTTTTAGTAGTCTCCTTAATTTGCAGTAAGAACAGTTCTTTTGAATACTTGGGACTAAGTGATCTTCAAAATCTATGTGTTTTATGAGTGGTTCACCCCCTGCACTCATATAGAGCAAGCACTGACACAAGTATTAACAGTAAACACRATTATAATTTATCAGCCTAAAAAAAAAAAACAAAACACAACACTGCCATTTTTAGAAGACATTGTGCCTGAAGTAATAAATAAATAACCAGAGTCTCTGAGATCAACAGCATGTTTTAGGGTGACTTGACAAAAGACCTTTGCAGAAGTGTATTTTCCTAAAGTTTTTGCAAATAAAGGCAAGTAACTATCTACTCCTAGAGTTCAAAGATAAAGCTCCTTCACCAGGGTATCTAAAAATGTATATATTTTTACCTGTGGCCAAAAAATGCAAATGGTTTTTCTTGCAATTCTTCTAACAAAACACTTGTAATTTCATTAACTAGGGTTGTCATGTCTTTTGCAAAAGGCTCCTTAAGACGAGATTCTCTCCCAGGAAGCCTTACAGAGGACACTGCAGAAGAGGTGGCAGAAGGGAGGGAAAAGAATTATAGTTATTTCAAATAGGAAAATAATTTTAATTATTTTCTTTAATCTATTCTTCAGAATATGTAGATTATTTAAATTAATCCTTCTTACAGTTGATACGGTATATTTACTATTGCTACTACTGTCTTTTAATCCTGTGAGAGATTAGGTTTCCATCTTTAGTCACAAATGTTGCCTCTCCAATTGATCTGATTGATAAATGCCTTGGGTCAGAAATCCACAAGGTCCTGATCTCAGCTGAGGTTTCAAAGCAATTTTATTACTATTAGTATTAATAACAACCACAAATTCATGAATTTCAATAATAGTAAGTTTGAGGGTTGTGTAAAATATATTCTTTCAAGGGGAGCATTAGAAAGTTAAACTATATTAGAATCATACAGTCCCTGTTTTCTTCTTTGCAGGCTCTTCAGCACTGCGCGTAGTAAGATGTGGAATCATAGTATAAATTCATGGTAATTTATATTTATATGGAAGGACATACTACATGCTTTTATTATATTCCTTTCAAAATTGGGGATTTCCCTTTCACTGTTTAGAGAAAGTAAGGAATGAATAGATCAGAAAAAAATGTTGATTTTCTAAAATCTCCGTGACATACACATACTGCCAAACTCATGTGGAAGTAATGGGTCAGATGCAAAGCACTTTAGAATAGAATAAACCACTCCCTAATACCATAGATAGCAGCACAGAAATGTTTGCATCTTCTATACTTCCTTTCTGCACAAAACATCTCTGAAAGAGCATGCTGCACCCTGATTTTATTCAGCTGTGTCTGCAGTTGCTCCTAGGCCATCTCCTTAGTAAATTTGTTGAAAGTAGTTCCAGTGGACAAAAGCGCTTTTTTTTGCCTTTTTTTTTTTAATTTCAAGGAAAATTTGATGTGACCTGTGCAACTGTTTACAGAAAGCATACAAGCATTTAGAGGACTGCTACAATTGCAATGGCAATGCTCTCTATAAACTCTAAAATTTTTTTTTCTTTGTGGAAGGTCTGGAAAACGGCCTTGGTTCCTCTTCAGATAGTTCAGCAATGGATCTTTTTAGTGCTGACATAGCCTGATAGTAATGAGAATTACTTCGCACTGTAACTAAATGTCATTTCACTGTTATAAATCCTTAGTTTAAGCTTCAGTTTTGATCCAAGGAGTGCAAAACCATGCAAACACTCTGGATAACRGAAATTCATTCTGTGCAGTCTCTCAACGTTAAAAGTAGTTCTCATATCTTCACTGTTAACCTTGCTGATGCCTTTTTTAACATATTAAAAATATGCCAGTGTATTGCTGTTTCTGAATCACAGCAATAGTTTCTGAAGCAGTCAAGCATACTATAGTCTTGTGAAATTTAGCTCTGAGGGTATAACTTTTTAACCTAGTCAAATATAATTTGATCCAAGCTGGTACAGAAACTTAGTAAACTCAGCACCCTAATGGAAATGGTAATTCCTAATGGAATTCCTTTCTGGATAAGATCCACTGGAAAAAGATTGCAGTGCTCTCAAGAACATCATATTCCATTACAAAAATTTGGCTACCGTGTATTTCAGACTTGCTTAACTTCTGCTTTAACTACAGAAGTCACTAACCTTCAATTGAGCTGCTGAAGAGTTTGCCCCATTGAGCAAGTTGAGAAGTTCCACCTCCAGCCCACGGGAAGCAAATTAGCCTACAGAGAGCGTTTGGCCTTTTGTATGGACAAGCAACCAGCTTCTCCATTCCTAAAAAAACCCAAGAAAACAACACATCATTCTAGAACAAGACTCTTCAGGTATAGGAAAATTAGAATGAATTAAGTCTAATTTGAAACAATGGCCTGCAATATTTTCTGTCATCAGAACTGCTTGTGCTACAACAACAACCTGTTAGATATGAGGTAATCTTCATGCAACAGTGGAAACCAGTTCTGCTTTTATAGATGGTGATGGAATAGTATTGGGCAACACCCTTGCTGAATATTTTCTCCTATTTGAGTCACTGACCAGAAAGAACATAAGAAGCAGCAAAATAAATTTATATGGGATTTCAGAATGACCATTTAAAAACACAGGCTTTTAGAACATGCACAAAAATATAAGGTCCATCTAAACACCTAGAAAACATAAGGACCACCTACTTCGACATTCTCTCTACTGCAGTGGTAAAATGGATGTTTAGGGACGCAGTTTCTTTATATATAGGAAACATCTATGAATTTCTCTTTCATGTATTTATCCAGTCTCCCCTTAAATTCCTGTGGAGAGTTAGCATCTACGACATTCTCTTGCAATGAGTTGCACAGCTCTATTATCTGTTGCATAAAGAAATATTTTTGTTTTTAATCCAACTCCTACAACTTCATTTCATGGCCACAGGGTAGTAAGGTAAAGAAAGTGAATGGTGCATCTCTCTGGATTTGCCAACTGAGCATCTCTCAGATCTTCTCTCATATTCTCTCTGCCCTCAGTCAGCTCTTTTTCCTGAACGAAAATGCCTGGTTTGCTTAGGTATCCCTCATATGGCAGTGCTTCCATACTCATGACCATTGTTGCTGCCCATCTCTGGACTTTTTCTAATTTTGTCATATCCTTTTTGAGATGGTGCAGTAACCAGAGCCACATTCAGCTTTATCACAGCAGCTTTAGTATTTTTTTTACTGACTGACAGAAGTAACAGCTGAAGCAAGATTTATAGCTACTCCTTCCTTCTTGCTGAAAAGGAAAAATAGCATCGAAGATGCCAACTGCATTGTCTCTAGCATCAGATACTGTCTTTACTATCTGAAGAAAAAAGCAACTCTCAACCATTTTTATTCTTCTTTCCCAATTTTCTTGTCCTTTATTCTTGCTGATGGGATTTGTGGACATAAGCACTGAGGTAACAGCCTACAACTTATATCGTATCAGGCTGTGTTCTGTCAAAAGAACCCAGGAACACCATGTGCAACAGAAATACCTGGTAAAGATAAATTAATTAGAAGCAATAGTGATACAAAATTTTAAAAAATGTTTTCTGCAACCATTAGAATAAACTCACATGTTCTTGTTAAAAAGATTGAAAAACTAGTAACTAGGAGACAACAAGCAGCAAAATTCCATTTCCAAAATGCTTAAAATTGTTACAGGTATTATTTCTTGGTGTGAATATAGCTCAGTATATGCAAGGGCTGATTCATCATAAAATACACCTATATGCCTACATGCAGTCTTTTTTACCTGCACAAAAAGTTTGAGAAATGCAACCAGATTAGAATAGGCAGCAATTCATTCCTATTTTAATACTATGTAATGCAATCAAGGCAGAAGAAAATCTACCCAAATGTTGCTGTAGCTAAAATTTTCTTGATTTTCATGTATGTTTAAACTAGAAAGTTTGTCAACATTTGTTAAGAACCAGTTTGAAGAAACTGTAAGAACAGCAAGCCAAACAAACTTGTATAAAAAAATCAATGGGCAGATGATGTGAGCTTAAAAATAGCTGAAGGATAGTGGAACCAGTGCTGCAGAAGACGTAATTCCTCTGGTAGATTCATTTAGCATCAGTACCGTTAGTCTCATTTACACAGTCACTTCTTCCACAAAAAGACACAAAACCGCAAACATTTCTGAAGCCAGTGTTTTAACTTAACAGTCAATTAAGAAAAGAAAAATCTCTTCTCAAACTGATTCCAAAAGTGGTGCAAACATTGCAAGCATGATAAAGAAGCATATTTAGTCGGTGTCCTTAAACAATTTAAAGATACATTACCAGTCACTGAGAATCTTTCACACTTTCTACTCATACAGTTTATTCCATCACCATCCAGCTTACTTTAGGTGCAGACACCTGAAGAGTCGGGAAGACCACCAGTGCCAGGGAATGACAGCCCGAGGGTGGATCCACTTCTCAGCACTGCATAGCAAGAAGCAGGAATCAGAATTTGTACTTATCAGCAGATAGGGGAGCAAAGCCAGCCTTGCAGGAGAGGAGGTGATGTGCATCCAGGTGGCACAGCCACCTACTTTAAGTCCTTGCTAGGCTTAAGGGGAGGAGCTGACACCCCAGAAAAAAGGCGGGGACCAAGGCACAGAACAGCCCAAAAGGGAGACAGAAGCATCGTGTGTTAGGTGTGACACGCAGCATTTGGCAGCAACATAAGGAAGGTGTGCCACATCAAGCCCAGCAATTTAAGAAGCACAGATTAACATGCCCGTGATAGTATAGAAGTTGTAGCACTTTTAATACATGGAGGACCACAACCTCACTGAAGAAAAAGCGTGCATAAAGTAACCAAGAAAAGCCCGCCTTTTGTAAGAACTATATTCAAAAGCACAGCGCTTGCACCTCTGCTAGACAGTTTTGTAGGGGTCTGAAAATGTTAATGTAGAAGACCATCACCTGATTTGAATTAAACACTGCATTTGGTTAGTAGGCCAGTTATAATTTTTACAAGCCGGAAGACACAGCAGTGCATGAACAACACACTGCGGTTACATACGATGATTTTATATTATCTGCTATGTTGTGCTCCTGGGGACCAGACGCTATCAGCAACCTAAAAACACCAATATATTTTTTAACTGTATTTGTAGTACTAGGAAATATCAGTGCTTTTTTAGTTTTTTTTAGTGTTATTCTACCAAAAGCATCAGTAACAGTAAATAAAGTAAAAATATTCAGAAATAGTGACCAAAACTAAGGAACCTGAGTGCCAAAATGGGTTCTGATGCTTAACTTGAGACACATAAGCTGGACTACTTTGTGGTTTTCACATTATTCTTCGTTCTTTCACATTTCTCTTCATCATTTCTAGGAAACTAAAAAAACTGTGGCATTAAGAGAACAGCCTAGCCAGTCAGTAAGCACTGCTCCTTTCCCAAACGAGGTCTGCAGTCTTCTACTCACTTCTGGTTTCTGCTTTCCTGGGGAACCCTAAATGAACCCTTCTGACAGCAGCACTGTCCATGGGAAGGCGTGGGCTCCGCAGTGAAGGCTGGTCCCGGGCACTGCAGCTGCCACTTTCATATGGTGGCAAAAGTGGAAACTGTTGCTAAGGCTTCTTTCACAGTACTTTCATGTTGTAATTATTATGAAGTAAGATGAGGCACACCTATGTTTGGAAGGTGCACAATTTAGAGCAGCTTATATTGGCTAGTCCTGACCTGTACTCTTATGCCCAACACTGCTTCTCCACATGATGTACGTGCTATCAGAGATATTTGATTATAAGGTACAATTTATAATACAGCACCTAATAATGCTTTATTTATTCCTACCTCCAATTGTTCCAACTGTAAAATCTGACACCCAATGTTAATGTTATGAAAACCAGCTGTTATAAACATCAGGCCCACTAATAATGTTCTTAAAAGTAATAAAATACTACCAGAAACAATTATTTCCTAACTAAGGCTGAAAATAAAACAGGTTAAGAATAAGATTTTGAAAGTATAGTATTAATCAAATAGCATGATATTTCCTTAAAAATAATTAAATTATAAATTGTATGTGTTGGTTGTTTTTATTTGCCTTCTAAATTTTTTCTTGGTATCAAAGGACTAGAAATTTATTGGTTTTCATATGAAAAATTAATATTTTCACGAATGTCGTGGTTTAACCCCAGCTGGCAACTAAGCACCACACAGCCGCTCGCTCAGTCCCCTTGCTCCAGTGGGATGGGGGAGAGAATCGGAAGAGTAAAAGTGAGAAAACTCATGGGTTGAGATAAGAACAGTTTAATATCAAAATAAAATAAAGTAAAATAGTAGTAATAATAACGAAAGAATATACAAAGCAAGTGATGCACGATGCAATTGCTCACCACCCACTGACTGATGCCCAGCCAGTCCCCGAGCAGCCATCGTTGTCTCCCAGCCAACTCCCCCCAGTTTATATACTGAGCATAAYGTCATATGGYATGGAATATCCCTTTGGCCAGTTTGGGTCAGCTGTCCTGGCWATGGTCACTCCCAGCTTCTTGTGCACCTGGCAGAGCATCGGAAGCTGAAAAGTCCTTAACTTAGTGTAAGCACTGCTTAGCAACAACTAAAACATCAGTGTGTTATCAACATTATTCTCATCCTAAACCGAAAACATAGCACTATACCACCTACCAGGAAGAAAATTAACTCTATCCCAGCCAAAACCAGGACAGTATCCACCCCTTGTTCTATACCATCTATGTCATGCCCAGGTCTCACATTTTCCAATACATTTCAATTAATCACCACCACTTTTCCTGTCTTTTGATATATACACACAGMTATCATTCCCTYAGTCTATGGGCCATCCCTCTAAAATGTCCATCGAGTTCATTTAGTCCATGACTTTGGGCTCCATMTGTCATAACAGTCCTTCAGGGCAGGAGAGGTGGTGTGTGGTGTTAGATTKTTGCATGCTGAAGCCAGTTCTGGTTCCATTAGCACTGCACTTTGCTCGGTTTCATCAAAGTTCATTCTTCATTAATCTGGGTGATTCTTACTGTAATACCATTGATATGGCATATAGCAACCATAGAAGTGACGACATACAGTATTATATAGCAATCAACATCACATAATTCAGTTCATTGGCTATTTTCACCCAAAATCAAATTCCCTTGAGGTACACATCGGACTTTCCCATCCTGCTGCATCACCCACCAAGTGCATCCAGATCCTTACAGCAAAAGCAATCCCACAAATGGGTTTACTTTTGCCTGAGGCAGGAATAACCTAGACTGTCTTCCCCAGCCTATTTTTTATGTGCACTACAGAGACTTTATTCCCTTCTACAGTACGTAAAAATTTTGATTGGGCAGGGCCAGCTAAATTGGCAGATCCCCTAGTGTTGATTAACCAGGTGGCCTTTGTTAAATGTATGTCCCGATGTTTGAACGTTCCACCACCCATTGCTCTCAGTGTAGTCTTTAACAGTCCATTGTATCATTCAATTTTCCCAGAGGCTGGTGCATGATAAGGGATGTGATATACCCACTCGATGCCRTGCTCTTTGGCCCAGGTGTCTATGAAGGTGTTTTGGAAACGAGTCCTGTTGTCTGACTCAATTCTTTCTGGGGTGCCATGTTGCCATAGGACTTGCTTTTCAAGGCTCAGGATGGTGTTCCGGGCAGTGGCATGGGGCACGGGATATGTTTCCAGCCATCCAGTGGTTGCTTCCACCATGGTGAGCCCATAGCGCTTRCCTTGGTGGGTTTGTGGGAGTGTGAAGTAATCAGTCTGCCAGGCCTGCCCATATTTATATTTCAGCCATCGTCCTCCATACCAGAGAGGCTTTAACCACTTGGCTTGCTTGATGGCAGCGCATGTTTCACATTCATGGATAACCTGTGCTATAGTGTCCATGGTCAAGTCCACCCTTCGATCACAAGCCCATCTATATGTTGCATCTCTTCCTTGATGGCCTGAGGTGTCATGGGCCCACCGAGCTAGAAATAATTCACCCTTGTGTTGCCAGTCCAGAGCCACCTGAGCCACTTCAATCTTAGCAGCCTGGTCCACCTGCTGGTTKTTCTGGTGTTCTTCAGTGGCCCGACTCCTGGGTACGTGAGCATCTACGTGACGTACTTTTACAACCAGGTTCTCTAACCCAGGCAGCGATACCTTGCCACAATGCAGCAGTCCAGATGGGTTTACCTCTGCACTGCCAGTTGTTCTGCTTCCATTGCTGCAGCCACCCCCACAGGACATTTGCCACCATCCATGAGTCAGTATAAAGACAAAGTACTGGCCATTTTTCTTGCTCAGCAATATCCAAGGCCAGCTGGATGGCTTTCACCTCTGCAAACTGACTCGATTCACCTTCTCCTTCAGCAGCTTCTGCAACTTGTCGTGTAGGACTCCATACAGCAGCCTTCCACCTCCAGTGCTTTCCCACAAGACGACAGGACCCATCAGTGAACAGGGCATATTGCTTCTCATTTTCTGGTAGTTTATTATACAGTGGGGCCTCTTCAGCA
>JASVER010000018.1:272829-333515 GCA_030449065.1 Oceanodroma leucorhoa | reverse complement strand
CACCTCCTCCTCTGGGGACATTCYAAARTCTTTGCCTTCTGGCCAGTTCATGATCACTTCCAAGATTCCTGGGTGACTGGGGTTTCCTACCCAGGCTCGCTGTGTGATCAGTGTGACCCACTTACTCCACGTAGCGTCGGTTGCATGATGTGTAGAGGGGACCCTCCCTTTGAACACCCAGCCCAGCACCGGCAGTCGGGGTGCCAGGAAGAGCTGTGCTTCAGTACCAACCACTTCTGAAGCAGCTCGAACCCCTTCATATGCTGCCAATATCTCTTTCTCAGYTGGAGTATAGCGGGCCTCCGACCCTCTGTATCCCTGACTCCAAAACCCTAAGGGYTGACCTCGAGTCTCCCCTGGTGCTTTCTGCCAGAGGCTCCAGGTAGGGCCATTCTCCCCGGCTGCCATGTAGAGCACATCATTCTTTACATCTTGTCCTGCCCGGACTGGCCCAAGGGCTACTGCMTGAACTATCTCCCATTTAATTTGTTCAAAGGCTTGTCATTGCTCAGGGCCCCATTTGAAATCATTCTTCTTCCGGGTCACTTGATAGAGAGGGCTTAYRATCWGRCTGTAATTTGGGATATGCATTCTCCAAAAGCCCACAATGCCTAAGAAAGCTTGTGTTTCCTTCTTGCTAGTTGGTGGGGACATGGCTGTTATTTTGTTGATCACATCCATTGGGATCTGATGACGTCCATCTTGCCATTTTATTCCTAAAAACTGGATCTCCTGTGCAGGTCCCTTGACCTTACTTTGTTTTATGGCAAAACCAGCCTTCAGAAGGATTTGGACTATTTTCTTCCCTTTTTCAAAAACTTCTTCTGCTGTGTTGCCCCTCACAATGATGTCATCAATGTATTGCAGGTGTTCCGCAGCCTCACCCTGTTCCAGTGCAGTCTGGATCAGTCCATGGCAAATGGTGGGGCTGTGTTTCCAGCCCTGGGGCAGTTCGTTCCCAGTGTACTGGATGCCCCTTTACAGCTTGATGGCATTAGGGTACACTGTGCACCCGTGTCTACTAGAGCCTTACACTCCTGTCGGTCTGATRTGCCAGGCCATCGAATCCACACAGTCCAGTTAACCCAGTTGTCCCTTTCCTTCACCTGACTGGAGGCAGGGCCCCTCTAGTCCTGGTCATAGTATTTGCTACTCACTTCTTCTAGAGGCGAATCAAAAGTCCCTTTATTAAGATTGGAAGTAAAATCAGCCCTTCTACTCTGTCGGGGGAAGTGCTCCCTGGAAACTGGAACAGCAATTTTCCTGTAAGAACCCCCTTTTGTGATTGTTTTTCCTTGCAACTCAYGTACCTGTGCCTCTGGGGTCGAGGTAGATTTTCCACCCCACTTCCTCATGTCCTCTCCGTGGTCACGCAGGTAAAACCACAGGGTGCCCCGGGGTGTGTATCCACTATATCYTCTCTCTTGAGCAGAGGGACACTTACTCCTCATAGCTGAGATACTGGTCCATACAGGTGGGGAGTAGGACATATCCTCTTTGAGTTGCTGGAACTCCCGGGACAGTTTTTCAGACAGCTTTTCCACCGCAGAGACGCAGGCCCGTAGGGAGGAAGAGAGACTTTCTTCATATTGCCAGAGTTGGCCAGCCAATTCATCCACCGTTTGTTCCTCTCCATCTTTCCAGGTCATTATTGCCAATGAGTTTGTGTGTGATGGTGGTGCGCTCCGTACAAACTTCCACCACATGGGTCGCATGCGCTTGACTTCATCTGGATCTTTGGATAACTGCTCATTGTCGAGGTCATCATAAATCACCTCCAGCATGGCTAATTCCCTCAGGTACTGGATACCTCTCTCCACGGTGGTCCACTTGCCTGGAATTTGATTATAGTGCTGGTCAGCCGCTTCAAGAAAGGCGAGTTCAAACCAGATCTGATGCAGGGCATGGGTAGAAAAGACAGCTTATGAAAGAGAATACATCACTTTCTACAAATACACTGGAAGACGAGGGTGGGGGAAGTGAGGGCATTCCAAGTAATGGTTACAGATTGTCCATGAATAAATAAGATGGATAAGATTTTTAACCACTGGACCCATCAGATTCTGGAACAACTTTCCAGAAAAGCTACCTGCTTTAAGGTGGAAATTTAGGATATTAAAGTGGTTATAGCACATGTATGTGATGATGGCTTGGTGAATACTCTCAGCACCCTGCTCTTATTAGCTTGATGCAGGAATGACTCTGTATGTGTGTGAAGAAAGCCATCTAGCTGCAGTGCTGTAAGATAGTTCTGCTAACAGAGAACCAGTTTTGTTTAACAAATACAGAGTCCTTTTTATTATTATATTTAATACATAATACATGCACTGAGGTCAGTCTGCTAAGGTCTGCTGAGCAAGAAAGAAAATAAAATTTAAAAGCACTCAGAGAAAACAGAAAGTCTGGAGGGACCAGGATCCAGTAGAAAAGCTGACTTTCCAGTCTTCCAAAGAGCAATAAAGTGTGGAAGTTACATAAAAATGGTCAGACTGTATACAGGGCTGGCCATGGGAAATAAAACAAAATGAACATCCTATCTCAAGAGGAGATGAACATGTGTTGACCTATCATTATCTGAAGCATCATAGTAACTGATAGAACTGCTTCACTGGTACAACCAAAAAAAGTGTTTCTGAGAAAGAAAAAATTCACCAATACCAATTTCCCCCTGTCCCTGCCCTGTGGTCAGCTGCAGACACAGAAATGTACCATGGCAGGATCCCAGCTGCCTAGAGGAGACCTGCCTGCACTTTTTCCTTGCAGCAAACACCAAAACCAAGGAAATGGTGTCTGAGTTCCAAAAGCCAGGTTTTATAAGAACCAAAATTGGAACAATGAACCTTCAAATAAAGAAATCCGGGCAGGAAACAGACTCTCTCATACTCTCACCCTCTCAGCCCACATTGTAGTCTTGAAACTTCTACCTAAGGGTGCTCGGATGCTGCCGGACTAGGCACAACCTTATGGCACTCCACAGAAGTCTCCATCCGATCTAGAGTGCAACAGCCTTAGCAATGCAAACTGCTGGCCAACTACAACCTCCTACAGGAAGACGATGAGGCATATGAAATGATAAACAACAAAAAACCCCCGTATACTATTGTCTCAGATGCATTATACAGTTTAGAAACCCAATTTTGGTCTCTAATTTTGGAGACTCATTTACAGCTTTGGGACAAAGCTCACTCTACAGAAATGCTTTCAGTCAGCGAAGACATCGAAAATGTTTAAGGCAGGAATCCAAATGCCAATGCCTACTACTGTAGAACAAGTAGGGATCTGGACAGGCTGGATCGATGGGCCGAGGCCAATTGCATGAGGTTCAACAAGGCCAAGTGCTGGGTCCTGCACTTCGGTCACGACAACCCCAGACAACGCTACAGGCTTGGGGAAGAGTGGCTGGAAAGCTGCCCGGCGGAAAAGGACCTGGGGGTGCTGGTCGACGGCCGGCTGAACATGAGCCGGCAGTGTGCCCAGGTGGCCAAGAAGGCCAATGGCATCCTGGCCTGTATCAGGAATAGTGTGRCCAGCAGGAGTAGGGAGGTGATCGTGCCCCTGTACTCGGCACTGGTGAGGCCGCACCTCGAATACTGTGTTCAGTTTTGGGCCCCTCACTACAAGAAGGACATTGAGGTGCTGGAGCGTGTCCAGAGAAGGGCGACGAGGCTGGTGAAGGGTCTAGAGAACAGGTCTTATGAGGAGCGGCTGAGGGAGCTGGGGTTGTTTAGCCTAGAGAAGAGGAGGCTGAGGGGAGACCTTATCGCTCTCTACAACTATCTGAAAGGAGGCTGTAGAGAGRYGGGTGYTGGTCTCTTCTCCCAACTAACAAGTGATAGGACGAGAGGAAATGGCCTCAAGTTGCACCAGGGGAGGTTTAGATTGGATATTAGGAAAAATTTTTTCACCGAAAGGGTAGTCAGGCATTGGAACAGGCTGCCCAGGGAAGTGGTGGAGTCACCATCCCTGGAGGTGTTCAAAAAACGTGTGGATGAGGTGCTTCGGGACATGGTTTAGTGGGCATGGGTACTGGGTTGATGGTTGGACTCGATGATCTTAGAGGTCTTTTCCAACCTTAATGATTCTATTCTAACAAGAGGCAAAACCAGAGTGCAACAYTTCCAGGTAGCAATACCAGATAAGAGAAAAGTTATCAGGTGCTATAATAAGCTAGTGAGACAATGCAAACTGTCAATAAGAAAGCTGTGGAATAAGAAAATGAATTTGTTGGTCCTTAGGTGCTCTGTTCCCTGTAAGTTAAAGGAAACCATAGGGATTTTTTCAGTTCAATAACCTCCACATATATTCTCAGCACAAAAGAGAGGCAGAATTGCCACTGTGGACCCCATCCAGCTTGTAAGAGAAGATGAGGACGTGTTTCAAGAACCAGACACCAACCTGAAGTCAGAGATAAACGCGCCTTTTGTATTTTCTTTAGGTACAACCTGTGACACTCCTGAAAATCTCTGTCAAATCCTTCAGTAGATGCCACTGGGTTTGAATGATCTGCACATCATTTTGGGTGCTGAAGTGCTCCACAGTAAACTGAATCATATTTTGGAGAGGCTTTCAGTCTTAAAGTTGAAGCTTACAGCAGCAGGAGGTTGAAAGATAAAGGCAATCAACAACCATGAATCCAGCAATCCAGAAACTCCTAAAAAGTGTCAAGGACAAAATTTCAGGATGGACATAATGAAGCTAAAGCAGAAGCAGCCTACAATATCTATGCCAGGCATGTACTGAGCACTGAGGGATTATAACTGGACCCTGAAAAACTGAAGGCAATTAGAGAAATGCCAAGAGCAGAGCATATGAATGAAGTACAATGACTGACAAAGAAAAAAAATGCAGACCTGATCTGAGCAAAGCATTAGGTCTAACATACAATAAACATATTGAAGCAACTAAAGTTAGAGAGAGAGGCTTTCAAAAGATGCCCAGGAGTAGCACCATACAAAGCCTTGGCTAAGACAGCCCTTCTAGACATAAAAAGGCGAGCTCATACAGAAAAGGAACTGACTGTATTCCCAGAAGGTAGTAATTCCACAAGTGCATGCAATCTGATGACAAATCGTTAGGAAACAGCATGAGGAAACCATTGATGAATGTTCTCAGACATGTTGATAGCATGGAAGTGCTTCCATGGGAGGATAAAAATTTCCTAATATAGGTGCACTGAGCAGGACCCTACCCTTGCCTTTACAAATTGTACATGTGCAGGCTGCAAACCCTCCACAGTGCAGCACAACTGGCTCTGTAGAATAGGAGTTAATCAACAAACATAGCAACATATTCACATTTGCTTTTGGAGGCTCCAAGAAAGCCAGCAAACTCCATAGTGCTATAGCAGTAAAACTACTAGTATTGCGAGGATAGCCAAATGTCAAGGAACAGTCTATTGCACTTTCCTAAGAAGAGAGAAACTGCTTGTTAAAGGCAGGATTATGTTTAAGGGAACAAAGCAGTGATAGCAGTAGATAAAAGAACAAGCCTAAATCAATAGATGATACATGCTTCACACTTAGGGGAATAGGTGCCATATATCAACTGGCCAGGAACAGATGCAGAGCTGAGAGCACAGATTGAGAAGATATCAGAGTACACTTACTGGCAACAAAAATCACAGCCCAGAGCCTGGAAAAAAGTTCACTAGATATATGTTCACTTTTTATAGAGCAGCTACCTCACCATAGCAGATTACAACTCCAGCTTCTGGAAGTAGGAGTATCTGGACCCTTTGTGCATAGGTATATCAACAAATTCTGCAAGGTAACAAATTATCACACATCAGCTAACTTGCAGAAACTATACACACTCTTGACTAACAGAAACAGTGATAGCATGAGACAGTAGTCAGTTGTACGAACACTTTTCTCTTCTCCCTCTGCATTTCTGTAAAGCATGAAGAGTCACATCACTGCCAACACTCAGTCCACTACTGAGAGCGAACAGCAGTGCTAATTTGACATTAACTTGGGTGTCATTGTATTGGGTTTGTGTGGCAAGGTTTTGGTAGTGGGGGGCTACAGGGGTGGCTTCTGTGAGAAGCTGCTAGAAGCTTCGCCTATGTCTGATAGAGCCAATGCCAGCTGGTTCCAAGTCGGACCCACCGCTGGCCAAGGCTGAGCCCATTGGCGACAGTGGTAGCACCTCTGGGGTAGCATATTTAAGAAAGGGAAAAATAYCCTGCGAAGAGAGGGTTCTGAAAAACTGAAAAAACTGAAAAAACTCCGGAGAGAGGAGTGAGAATATGTGAAGGAAACAACTCTGCAGACACCAAGGTCAGTGAAGAAGGAGGGGAGGAGGTGCTCCAGGTGCCAGAGCAGAGATTCCTCTGCAGACTGTAGTAAAGACCATGGTGAGGCAGGCTGTCCCCCTGCAGCCCATGGAGGTTAACGGTGGAGCAGATATCCACCTGCAGCCCGTGGATCACAGGCCAGAGCAGGTGGATGCGCCTAAAGGAGGCTGAGATCCTGCGGGAAGCCCGCGCTGGAGCAGGCTCCTGGCAGGACCTGTGGACCCGTGGAGAGACAGAATCCCACGCTGGAGCAGGTTTGCTGGCAGGGCTTGTAACCCCGTGGAAGGGACCCACGCTGGAGCAGTTTGTGAAGAACTGCAGCCTATGGGAAGGACTCATGCTGGAGAATTTTGTGGAGGACTGTCTCCTGTGGGAGGGACCCCACGCTGGAGCCAGGGAAGAGTGTGAGGAGTCCTCCCCCTGAGGAGGAAGGAGTGGCAGAGACAACGTGTGATGCCGCTGGCGGGGAGGAGGTAGAGAAAATGGGGAGTGAAGTTACGCCTGGGAAGAGGGGAGGGGTGGGGGGAAGGTGTTTTAAGATTTGGTTTTATTTCCCATTACCTTACTCTGATTTGATTGGTAATAAATTAAACTAATTTCCCCAAGTCGAGTCTGGTTTGCCCATCATGGTGATTGGTGAGTGATCTCTCCCTGTCTTTATCTCGACCCACAAGCCTTTAATTGTATTTTCTCTCCCCTGTCCAGCTGAGGAGGCGGAGTGATAGAGTGGCTTTAGTGGGCACCTGGCATCCAGCCAGGGTCAACCMACAACAGTCATTCAGAGCTTCATCTACTCTATCTGCCACAGAAATTATGGCAAAAACGGGTTTATCCAAATACTTCCACTACCATGCATAAAACTGTGTCCTGGAAAAAAGTGGGAAGATGACCATAAGCAACAGAACAGTGCATTGTATCTTCAGATGCTCAAAACCAGACAAGGCTTGTTTTTCTTTCCTCCACAGATGCTGATGATATATCTGTCAGCAATTCTTGATGCCAAACTGACAACAGTTTGGAGAACTAGCACTTTGGAGAACTGCTACTCTGGAGAAGCAGCAGCTTCTGCAAGAGGTCCCACTATCTCCCACCAGTGCTGCTCTCGGCTCTTGGACAGCAAGTGGTGGGCCTTGGAAGTACCAGTCAAAACCGAAAGATATGCAGGAAAAGTGAAAGGACATAGCAGGTTAGGGAAGAGAGAGTTTTGCTTGCCCAAAAGTAATGGTGGAAGAAGTAGCATCAGGACTGACAGGAATAAAGCATACAAATGTTAGGAAACCTAGTAGAGTATAGAGAGACCATACTTAGGTGGAAAAGCATAAATGTCATAAATAACGGGAATCTGCTCCTTTCTAACCTTTGCATAGAAGGTACACATAGTACAGAGAATATTGGCACTACACTTGTCCCACAGCAATCCAGATCTTACAGTGGGGTGACCACATGCACACTCCACGTCCACCCTACAAGAAATAAGGACATGTTAAAATAGGCACGGGGTTTACCACTGTCAAGGTTTGGCCTCATAATCCAGTGGTACAGAAAGTATTCAATATACCCCACAATGCAGAGAGTTAACCAAACAACATGAATGGGTTTGTCCCTGTACAGAAAGAAAAATATCACCTTCCTCTTTCTGAAGCTTGTAGAAGACACAGGCACCTTTCATGACCATATGCTGAAGTATATCAAGTTGTTCAAAATTCTACCTCATTGTCCATCAAGACCTCCATATACAGGGGCTCATAGTCCTTGCAGTTTATGATAGTTGTATTTGTCCTGAGCTCGTCACTGGATTGGAATGTGGATCCCATTAAAAGCCTTGGGACAGCTCAGAATCTCATAGAGAGCAAAGGCCTGGAAAACTCTGCCAACAACTCCAGTCTGAGCCATTCAAAGAAAGATGGTTTGGAAGATGGTCTTGGAAACCTCAGTCACCACTCTGCCTCAGTAGACTTGTCCATTCCAAATTGATTACCCAGTGATAAGCAGTAGGTGCAAGACTCCACAGTCCACTCTTTTAAACACAAGTATTTTTGTGTGATGATAGTGAAGTCCCCATGCTCACAACTGAGAGCCTCAACTCTGTCTCTTTCAATCTGAAAGTTCTACATTCGTTACTGGCCATCCAGCATCCTACAGGTGGTGATGTCCCGTCAGTTTGAGCTCAACTTCTGTGTCCGTAACTATTGGCTTACCATGGGAAGTGCAGATTCAGTAGCAAGGACTCCAGGAAAACCATTCCAAGTGCTTTTTTCCTCCCAAAACAGCTGGATCAAGAAGGTGGGCATCTCTTCATGGAAGGAGAGGGAGTCCCTTCCAGAATAGCTGTTCCAGTTGCAGCTGCAAGATTAAGTCTACTATTCTGTCCATTACAGAGCCTTGAAGTGGACAGTGTGGGATAGCACAAAAATACGTAAGACAGTGCAATGCTTGACCTGCAGTCAAGGAAGGAAAGATTTGTGAGATGGCTTTCTTTTGCACAACTTTGAACTACCTGTATAGAGGGGGTGTCCAATCCAGGAAGCCAGAATAAACTAGTCAAAAAAAAAAAACCCAACAAAAAATCTCACTTGGATATACTGGAGATGTAAGTAGCCTAAGAACATCTCCTTCAATATACTAACCTGTTCTTACTTTGCGAAAGTACTTGGCAATGTAGATACAACATATATGATTCAGTGAGATGCCTCAGAGAAACAGATGATCCAGAGACTCAGATGCATCAGCTGAAATGAATATGAGCTTGTATTCATTCTATATTCATCCTAAAAAAAAGTCCATCTTTATTAGCTCACACCAGTTCTGAGGAATAGGAACAAATCTCAGAAGGATAGATTGAGCTCCCTTGCATCCAGCCTTGATGTACCAAAAATTAACAAGGGATACACTGAATAACTGTAATGATTTTTTTGGCCTGGATACAAAAACATGCATACCTGCTGGAAGCAGCAAGTATTATTTCTGAGAAGCACTCTTCTGAATAAACCCATACCATGGGATTTGATGACAGTGTTTCCCAAGTGACTAAGCAGGTATGCCAGAATATTTTATGTCATCATCAACATAAGTACCCTATGGACAATTGCTAGACCTTCTAGGGAGAAACTCTCAGCACTGTTGGCTGAAAAGTGGGTGATTTCTGTGCAACAGTTGAAACAAATGATGTTGATCAGAAATTGCTGAAAAAACCCTGCATTAACAGCTCTGCTGTTTAATCTTTCCGAAATCATGAATACTTGATGTGAGCCAAGTAAAAAATTGCCAGAGACTGAATCACAGAAAAGATAGAAATAGCTATTGAAAAGCATGAAGAAACTCTTCTCAGTAAGCTAGGAATGTTGTAAGGACAACAAAGGGCCCAGGGTGATAGAACTCAAGTTTAATAATAATGACAAAGGGAAAGGAGAGCTCAAGGAAGGAATGGCAGACTAGTGACAAGAGCCCACCAAAACAGAAGTGAAGTGGAATGTGGGACCGAAGAAGCGCAGATGCTTATGTGTGGAAATAGAGGAATCCAAGAAAAGTAGAATAGGAAGAAGAGCCTGTAACTGTACATGCAGCTTTACTTCACCAGCAAGAGTTTAAATCTATAGCACATTAGGTAACATGTATAAGTATATAGAATATTTGTAGAGAAAATATTTTTGTTTTATAGGCAATGATGTTAACGAGGATGCATGAACCTTTAGTCCCTGCTGTTGCCAAGAAGCAAAGCATCTGACCTCTACTAGGTCACTGACCAAGCAAGGCACAAGCAATTTTGCAAACAGCTAAATGAGCACACTTGCCTAAGTATTAACTGATCATACACTGTTGTTTATTACATGTTGGACAACCAGGTCGCAGCATTGAAATTTTGACAGGTATATGATGAAATGAGGAACCAAGTTGTTTCTTCTCTAGAACAGTCATTTTGCAAAACAGAAAGAAATGCTAGGAATATTCTTGCCAACGTACTGGTTAAATAATTCAGCGTGGATGTAGTTTAGTACCAGAATCCATAACACAGAGGCTTTTCCTTGAGAGGCTGTAATCAGGAGGAAATTGACTTGGTTGTCACCCACAACCAGATCACATAAGAGCAAATATGCTGAGGGGCCTTGTGCTAAGACCTGCGGATATTCTTCTTTGGTACCTGATATCTTTCTCTTTGTAAAGAGTTGAGTTCATTCAGGTGTTACCATCATTACCAGTTGCCATTAGTAGTTACTGCTCCATAGCACCACCTACAGCTTTCCCAGCATCACAAATAGGCCTCATCTTCCCACTTGCCTTCCAGCTCTCATACTCCTAGAGCAAACCCATGGGACCAAAGGAGAATTTGGTAACACATATTTACACAAGTTAATGAGCAGCCCATGCTGTAGGCATGAATTCACTGATGGACAGATATAATAAGATCGCCATAAAGGAGAGTCTGATCCTTCATGTGATCTTTGGCCCATACTTGATACTTTCTTGGAACAATGGGTAGACGCCTCCTCCTTAAAAAGGCAGAGGGATTGTAAACTTTGCTGATGTACTGGCAGGTCCACAAATTGTTCATACAGACCCTCTGCTCAAGCATTTGCTAAAGCAGGCCTCAAACTGTGACCAACACAGGTCATTCACACAAGCAGAAATATGCTAATAAGGTATGGAAAGAAATACAAGATTCCTGTCAAAAATCAGTAATGGGGCCAGTTTTGTTAGTCACAGGATGACCTATAGTAGTATTTGATGACAATAGCAGTATAACAGTATTCAAAATTGATGCCTCATCGAAGTGTTTAATGCCTTTGTATGAATAAAGGCAAGGAGGTCTATATTTCCTCCTACAGAGCTGGGGAGTCTGATGCAACTTTCTTTTGCTGAATAGAGGATAATCTACAGAAACAGGAACTGGAGAGGGTATCAAGGCTTGGCACACAGTGTCCAGAGGGACTTCCAGTTGGCAATCACCATAGTTAGGATGCTTGCGAAGTCCGAAGCCAGTAGAAGTAGTAAGGCAGCTATTGCTGCAGTAGTGGTCACAAATCAAATCTAACTTTGTTGCAAAACCTGTGGGGAAGGCAAGTATGAGAGCAGAGAAACTGTGCGGTTCAGAGAATAACCTAAGACAAAGCTGTAACTGAGATGCAGATTTGTCATCAACTTTGCTTGATCTTGCTGATGATGAAAGAGACAATACTGCCCTTCCCAGCTTCTCAGAGCATAAATTTCTACCCCAATCTTTTTGTCAACACTAGCAACTACATAGCTATGTAGTAAGAGCACATTGTTTATCAAGCTGAAAACTAATACTTATCCTGTAGGTTAGTTTTCACCTCCATCAGTTAGCTGATCCCATACAGTCTCACCATCCTCCTGTTGATAAGGAAAGGGTCCTTTCACAACCTTTTTGCAAGCTTTGACCCACTTAAACCAGCTGGAAAGGTGCATGCTGAGATTACATATACAGCCCCAAGGTTTGGAGGTAAAAGACACATCTGTGCTAACTTAATGGAGCAATTTGCCCTTAGGAATTATTTTACAACTCCTACTGAAACAAAAAACCTGCAGAGTCTGTCTTACTGGTTTGAAAGACACATTCAGTTGATCTAATTTTCATTCAGAAAAAAAAAGATATAAGCCACACACAAGAAAGAATTATTGCATGAATAAATAATCTTCTTTGGCATACATTCAGCTGAATGTGGATCTATTTGATATCTAAGCATATCTGGTTAGGGAAATGTCTTCTTTTTTTCTTTTTTACAAGACAGCAGTTCTAAAAAAAAAAAGATTATTTCTAAATTGTCTTTATCTTTCCACTACTTCCATCTATTTGCCTTATACCTAAGATCTGACTTAGACCTGATTACAATGAAGAAAGGATACATAAGAATTCCTCTGCATAATCAAGATTTTCCTGGATTGTAAAGTTTTCAAGAGAAACAAGCTTTTATTTTATTATCTATAAATTTTAAATTGATGTGTGATCTGATGAATTAATGGCAGACAAAATCTGCATGAGAATGTTCACAGTCAAAAAGAATGTTTCTTTGTTGAACTATTGGCAAAGAAATGGCTCAGTGTGAGAAAAAAACGCTAATGAATTTTAAGAAAATATTCCCTGGGGGAGTGCATATTCTTTTATTCTCTTCACATTTAGAATAAGCTGAAAATAAAATTCTAGTTCTATAAAGAGCTGTATAAAAGATTAAAAGASCAATCAGGTAAATCACAAAATAATTTAGGTTGAAAGGGACCCCTAGAGATCATATAGTCCAAGCCCTGCCTCATTGAGTTTTGAGTATCTCCAAGGATGGAGATTCCACAACCTCCCTAGGCAACCTTGTTCTGGTGTTCGACCATGCTCACGGTGAGGATATTTTTCTTTCTATCTAATCCCTTGTTGCGCCTTGCATCTGCAAGTCGTTTGTCTTTTTGCTGAGTACATCCAAGAAGACTCTGGCTCTGTCCTCTTCATACCCTTCCATTAGGTAGGTGAAGACATTGATAAAATCCTCATTTAGCACTCTCCTCTTAAGGTAAAACCATTTCTCTCAGCCTCTCCTTGTGCACCACCCACTCCAGTCACAATCACAGGGGCCTCTGCCACACTCACTTCAGTATTTCAACATCCTTCTAGTACAGCGGAATCCAAAAAGGACACAGATGTGGTATACTAAAGACATTCTGGATTATTTTTCAATCACGCTTTTGAGACATAGGCTTTCAGGGCATGATGAGCTTTTACATTTGCTTTATTCATTGTCATGGCATCACCTTGTAGTAGGTGGACAAATATTAATTGAAAAGTACAATTGAAAACACAAGCAACAACAAAACTGCTTTTGCACTGATCAGCCACTAGGACAAACATAGAAACAGACCCAACACCCCACTCTGCAGAGAACATAAAGCCAAAGGTAAAGAAACAGTGAGTGCTTGCAGCACAGGGCTGTTTTGATACTTCCCAAATGAAAATATATTCTATAGCGCACAGTCTAGAAATCTACGAAATGAGTCTTTGTGAAATATAGGAGCATGGTATTTGCCAGCTGGGCAGTCCAGGACCAGAGAGGCTTCTCAGATATCTAGGCACTTGTAAATCTTACACACTAGGCACATCCCATTCATGCATCCATGGGTTAACCAGTTGCCTGTAGATTCTGGAAGCCAGGCAAAAAGCAACCCTATGACCAGATGACTGTCTACTCACTGAATTTAGATATAAGGTAGTCCATTCACCAGCCCATCAATACATGCAGAAGTGTACTAGAGTGCCTGGGAGTCAAACAATTCACTTCACTGGTAGGTACGGAGTCTATTAAAGCTGCTGGATTGCTTACAGCCAGGCAGGCATCTGCGTCACCCAGCTGGGAACATGGAAGCCTTARCAAGTCAGGGCATCGACAACTTGATATCTGCAAACCTGTAATAACAGACCTGGCAAGCTGTAGGACAGTTAGGCAATGTCATTCTCTACTGATTTTATCTTCACAACAGAAATGTGGTTTGTGCAGCCTATGAATACCAGCACGGCTCAGCATCCTAAACATTGTGATCCAGTTGGAATTTCGTATTTCTGCAGCTGTATCAGTACCTTACACATTACTACATCACACACATGCTTGTTCACATTCATCATTCACATCATCATAATAAAAGTAAAAAAATATGTATTTTCCAGGGTAGGTACTTAGGCTTTTTGGAAAATTATTGTTTTCCAAAATAATAAAAAGACGTCATAAAAAGAGGTGTCTTTTTATGTTAGAGAGTTAGCACATCTGTAACATGCATCGTAATATTCATTACAGGTTTTTTAGGACTATGGACTCATATCCTCAAAAGTTTTCCTACTCGGGGAAAAGCAATGGTGTGATCTTGCATTTAGGAGACAGCAAAATGAATAAACCACATGAAAAAACTCTGTAGGAAACCATGTCTCAGTAGCTCCTGAGTTCAGGAAACTACTGGTCTTTGCTTCTTGAAAAATAAAGACTAAGGTAATCTTCCGTCATTATACCTAGCCACTATAAAGTAATGGAGAAAAGTATGGAGTATACTCAACTTTTTTCTCCATTGGTTTTATTTTTCCCAGCAACATATCACTCATGGCTACATTTTTAGCAGACTATACTCCAAATAGGTTAATGCCATTGCTAACATCAAAAAGCTGCTGCTGAAAAATATATATATGTCTTTACCAACTGAAATTCTGTTCTCCAGAAAGCTGTCTACCTACCCCTTTACTTAGACTTGAAAAAAAATTAGGAAATTATAGAGAAACTTATTTGTGGAAGACTGGCAGCTGACGTGCTCACAGCATCACTAATGCAAAGTTACTGAGATAAATATTAAAGTCACACAACACGCATTCCCAGTTTTACTACCTGGACCTTCCAGGGTGTTGAAACTTGTGTGGGTTTTGGCTGGAATAATTTTCTTCATAGTAGCTAGTATGGGGCTATGTTTTGGATGTCATGCTCAGCATATAAAGCTGGGGGAAGAAGAAGGAAGGGGGGGACATTCGGGGTTATGGCATTTTGTCTTCCCAAGTAACCGTTACGCGTGATGGAGCCCTGCTTTCCTGGGGATGGCTGAACACCTGCCTGACCATGGGAAGTAGTGAAGGAATTCCTTGTTTTGATTTGCTTGCGTGCGCAGGTTTTGCTTTGCCTATTAAGCTGTCTTTATCTCAATCCACAAGTTTTCTCTCTTTTACTCTTCCGATTCTCTCCCCCATCCCACTGGGGTGGAGTGAGCGAGTAGCTGTGTGGTGCTTAGTTGCCGGCTGGGGTTAAGCCACGACAGTCCTTTTCGGTGCCCAACATGGGGCTCAAAGGGTTCGAGATAACGACAGGTATATCTACGGATGCCATCCAGAGGGACTTGGACAAGCTCGAGAAGTGGGCCTATGTGAACCTCATGAGGTTCAACAAGGCCAAGTGGAAGGTCCTGCACCTGGGTCGGGGCAACCCCTGGTATCAATGCAGGCTGGGGGAGGAAGGGATTGAGAGCAGCCCTGCCGAGAAGGACTTGGGGGTACTGGTGGATGAAAAGCTGGACATGAGCCAGCAATGTGCACTCGCAGCCCAGAAGGCCAACCGTATCCTGGGCTGCATCAAAAGCAGCGTGGCCAGCAGGTCGAGGGAGGTGATTCTGCCCCTCTGCTCTGCTCTGGTGAGACCCCACCTGCAGTMCTGCGTCCWGCTCTGGRGYCCTCAGCACAAGAAAGACATGGACCTGTTGGAGCAGGTCCAGAGGAAGGCCATGAAAATGATCAGAAGGAYAGAATGCCTCTCCTCTGAAGAAAGGCTGAGAGAGTTGGGGTTGTTCAGCCTGGAGAAGAGAAGGCTCTGGGGAGACCTTATTGCAGCCTTTCAGTACTTAAAGGGGGCTTATAAGAAAGATGGGGAGAGACTTTTTAGCAGGGCCTGTTGCGACAGGACAAGGGGGAATGGTTTTAAACTAAAAGAGGGTAGATTTAGACTAGATATAAGGAAGACGTCTTTTACAATGAAGGTGGTGAAACACTGGCGCAGGTTGCCCAGAGAGGTGGTAGATGCCCCATCCCTGGAAACATTCAAGGTCAGGTTGGATGGGACTCTGAGCAACCTGATCTAGTTGAGGATGTCCCTGCCCATGGCAGGGGAGTTGGACTAGATGACCTTTAAAGGTCCCTTCCAACCCAAACTATTCTATGATTCTGTGATTCTATCTCTGAAGGCATTGTGGCTCATGGATAAGGCCACAGGTGTACCTCAAAGCAACTATGGCTGTGGATAAGTCTATGCCACAGCAGGTACACCCCTGAAGAGACTGTGGCTCATAGATAAGGCTCCACTTGGAGCAGGTACAGCCCTAAGGGGCTGCAGTCTCTGGATAAGTCCAAACCAGAGCAAGGGCAAGAGGAGGAGTTCATTGCAATGTTAAAGCAGATGATCTGGTCCAAAGGGACCAGGGGTGGAGATTGTAATGGAAATACCTTTAAATTGTTGTAACCCATGATTTGAGTTGCATGTACAGGAATTACTGTAGCAGGAACCACCTGAACCAATGGCCTTTCAAGAAGCAGTGCAAGTGCAGCAGTGTCCCAACCTGAGCAGGCTTTGGTGCCCAGTAACTCCACGCAACACACCACCTCTCCTGTCCTGAGTGACCACCATAAGAGATGGAGCCTAAAGTCATGGACTAAATGAACTCAATGGACATTTTGTGGACATTTTATAGGGATGGTCCATAGACTGAGGGAATGATATCTGTGTATTATATCAAAGGATGGGAAGGGGTGTGGTGGTTAATGAGGTTGTATGGGATAGTGTGGTACGTGAGCATGTCATAAATGGTACAGAATAAAGGGTAGAGAATGTGCTGGTTTTAGCTGGGATAGAGTTAATTTTCTTCACAGTAGCTAGTATGGGGCTACGTTTTGGATTTGTGCTGGAAACAGTGTTTATAATACAGGGATGTTTTAGTTACTGCTGAGCAGTGCTTGCACAGAGTCAAGGCGTTTTCTTGCTTCTCACATCACCCTGCCAACAAGTAGGCTGGGAGTACACAAGAAGTTGGGAGGGGACACAGCTGGGACAGCTGATTCCAACTGACCAAAGGGATATTCCATACCATATGACATCATGCTCAGCATATAAATCTGGGGGAAGAAGAAGGAAGGGGGGGGACACGTTCAGAGTGATGGCGTTTGTCTTCCCAAGTAACTGTTATGTGTGATGGAGCCCTGCTTTCCTGGAGATGGCTGAACACCTGCCTGCCCATGGGAAGTAGTGAATGAATTCTTGTTTTGCTTTGCTTGCACACACAGTTTTTGCTTTGCCTATGAAACTGTATCTCAACCCACAAGTTTTCTCACTTTTACTCTCCCAATTCTCTCCCCCATTCCACCAGGGGAGAATGAGCAAGCGGCTTAGTGGTGCTTAGTTGCCAGCTGGGGTTAAACCACGACAAAACTGGAAATATAAAGGCCACGTAGATGCTTCAAAGGTGAACACGAAAAGGAGCAACATAACCTCCCCTCCTTTCCTACTGTTTCTGCTGTCAGCCTAATTCTGCTATGGCAGAGCTGCATAACCTTTGCTCAGATTTTTGAGGAAATAGTTAAATTGAGAGAAAGAGCTATGAGTAAGTCCATAGAGTACAGCCGTGAAATGTAAGAAAGGTAAAATTGGAGATAAAGGTAAAGGCTGCTGAGATGGGGCCCGGCAGCAGCTCAAGGGTGAAGAGAAAGGACATCAACATGGAAAAATAGTAACATCTTAAGGGAAAAAATAAGGTGGAAGATTGCAACATCAATCACCTGTCACAGGGAGCAGYGAAAGCTAACCCTTTTCCATCTCACTAGCAAAGACTCTATTAGGTGGTTAACATACTAATTTAGTAGGTCATTAATCCTGGCTATCTTTTGTGTGTGTTAACCACAAAGTAACTGCTTTACATATAACTGCACATAGCAAAAGGTGACTAAACAAAGTGGCCCAGAGAAGGAGACATAGTGAGATAGGTAATGGGAAGCCATTTTGGCAGCAAAGGCATGTAGCAACAGGGAAGCAACCAGAAGGTGCCACTGCTGCAGATGGAAAGAAGTCAAGGAACAAAGCCCTGTTCACATAAGCTCTGAGTGATAACGCAGTATAGCAACAATGACATTTTGCTCTGAGCATGGCAGGTTATGTCACAGAAAGTATTTTAAAATTGATGCCAAGGCCACGAAGAAAGTGAAGAAAGGAGATGAGGTGATCCCTATTATGCCATCTCCTGTCCTTAATCTTCCTGCTCTAAAAATGTACAGACTTAGATAATAATCTTTCTTTTTAGGAACAGCAGAAGAGTAAGATTAAGTAGGAATTCAGCAGATGAACAGTTTATTTTATCTACTTTGCTTTCACAGCACCTATGCTACGTGTGCTCCTATGCAAGTACAATAGTGAAGAACGATGCAAAAAAAACCAAACAACCAACCAAAACTTCCTGTTTCCATCTCTACAGTCTGAAGAGGGTATTAGAATGTCTTGGTGTTCTCTAAAATGTGTGGGTAGAAAATTTTTGGCTAGGGCCCAACTTACATAATGTCATAGCAACAACCAGAGACTTTAAAGCAACATTCAAAAAACTTGCCATTTGTGATACAGAATATGAAATAGTAGTCTTTCTTATTTCCAAATTACCAATGCTTCAGTGGCAAGAATAATTGAGAGATTGTAGGACTGCAAGTTTGATAGTGTTTTCTATCGCATGCTAACTTTGCTCCACTCATTCAAACCTAGACTTACAGCTGTGAACTGAAATCTGAACTAAACCTTAAATCCACTTAGAAATAGTAACTATTACTACAAACCCCTTGTTAAACTGCATTTTTTGAAGAATCATATTATACCTTTATTCCTTTGCACAGGCTACTAATTAGATTTTTAGATGAAGATGTGATTGCTCCTGATTTTAATCTCTGAGCTGCCTTTGGACCTACCTGGAATCAGTGAGAAGGATCAAGCAAATGTTTACTATTAAAAACAATGTGTTACGGGAACCTTTGATGAAAGGGAGGGCCGGAGGGCCACAGGGATCTTAAGTCTACAGTCCCCACAAGGGAAGAGGGAACCACAGGAGGCTGCAGTTCTCATACGGCCTATAGTAGCAAAGACATTTAGAGCCTCATAGGGATGGAAGCGAGTAATAGCGTCTGCAATCTGGTCAGGGTTATACAGGGTTTCTGCAGGAGTCCTGAGTCTCTGCCCAGAGACAGTGATGGCAGGCATCAGGCTACAACCTCAGCCTGGTCCAAACCTACCTCGTGTAGACACTCTTGCATGATGCAGATAGCCTGACGCACACCTCCTACTCCTGCTCTGATGGCTATGTCAAACCACAACTTTCACTATTTCAAGACCTGTCTGAGCTGCCAGTCTTCCGTCAGGAACTCCTCAGGGCTTGGGAGCTCTTCAGAGCAGCCAGGTGCCCCTGTGACAGTGGGAGAGGGAAATCTCTGGGCTGAGCCATAGCTCTCTGTCACACATCACCCACATACACACACAGGTGGCAGAGACCCCTTCAGCGTGCCAAAGGGCAGTATTGGCAGGTATCTCTGGAAGTAGAGACCTCATTAACCATGGCAAGTGGGACTGGGTAGGCCTCACGTCTCTTTCCCAGTACAAGTGGTGCTTCACYGCATGGCGAAGGGTTTGCTCCGGGACATGAGGACTGCTCCAAATCCCACCCGGTCTTACCACTGGTGGTTTGTGCTTACCCCCACTCCTGTGGAGCAACAAGTCACATCCCACAAGCCTCTCTCCCACACACCATTTTAACAGGCAGCACAGAAACCCACCGGTCTGGCCACAGAAACGTCCTTGCAGACTCCTGAGCTCTTACGCCTGGCCCAGGAGCCCCCCAGGGCCAGCCGGGGCTCGCAGCTCGGCTCAGGCCCGCTGGGGATGCCACCGAGGTTACAAGCACAGCCCGCGGCAGACATCAACAGCAGAGGACCGCCCCCGGCAGGACCCGAGGACACACGCCGAGGAAAGCCCTCTGCGCGYCTCCGGCCGTGCCTTCTCCCCTTATCCTTTTATTCACAGCCCCCGCCCAGGGCCCGCGGCCCGCCCGGAGCCGGGGGGTTGCGAGACCTCTTTCTGCTCCCGCCCCGCAGAGACGCGGTCCCTCCGGCCACCGCCTCCCGACAGCCGCCCCGCCCCGCTCGGCTTCCGGGCCCGCTTGGAAGTGGGGCAGAGGTGAAGGCAGGCGGGCAGCGAGCCAGGCAGGCAGGCAGGCAGGCAGCGAGCCGGCGGCGAGCCCGTCTAGGCCAAGGTAAGCGGTGACCTCCGCCCGCCTCTTTCCTTGGCTGCGGGGTGCGCGGCGGTGGGGCAAGAGGATCATGCGGACAGCTTAACTCGACTCGACTGTCTCCTTACCCTCGGGCCCCGGGCCTCTGCGGGGCAGCTCCGCGGCGCAGGCCGTAAACACCGCTGTGGTGCGGGGGCGGCCCCGGGCCCTGCTGGGCCCTGTCCCGCCCCGGGCCGTCGTTCAGTCTGGCGGGGAGCGCTGGGGTAGGGGGGGCATGGCCGGGGGTTCGGGCCGTCGTTGGTGGGGCCGCTCCCCTTCGGCGTTACTGGGGCTGTGGGGCCCGGGGCGCGCCGAGCTGCGTGATGGCGGCCGCCAGCCGGGGCGGGCGGGGGTCGCCGTGCGAGTGATTTTCCCCTTCCTCAGTTCTCCGTCGTCCGTTTGATGGGTGTCCGTGGGCTGGGTGGCTGCTCCTCGGGAAAGAAAGCAACAGGCCGCGAGTTTGTTAATTGCAGCATATCCGGAGAAAGCATCAGTAGCAACAGGTCATGGTTTCTCCCTGTTGCGTGCATGCCTCTTGCGGCTTCAGGCCAACAAGAAATCCTCGATCCTGGCTTTGTCAGGGGGCACTTTCCTGATACGTGTCTTTTACCGTGTAAATGTTTGGGGAAAAAAAGAAAACGGTATGAGGAGATACATCATGTGTCTCAAACATAGGCTTTGTTGATAGACTGTTAACGTTGTGCTACAGATCTGYATCATGGAAAAGCAAGTGCTTGAGTCCTCTGAGGAACGAACGTTTCAGTACCAAGATTCTCTGCCTTCCCTGCCTGTACCTCCTCTTGATGAATCTTTAAGTAAATACCTTGATTCAGGTAACGACTTAATATTGTAATAGTAGCATGGTGTGTGCTGTTGTAACCAGGCTAATCTGAAGATGTTTACGAAGTGATTTGTAGAGACAGCTTCTATGAACTGATATAATTGGGATGGGGGATCCCAACAAGTTTATAGTGCAAAAGATCTTTTTGAGGTTCAAAATGGGAAAGTAAGTGCCCAGAGCACCTGCGTAAAAGTTACCATTTTATCCCTATTTGTCTTTCTTCAGCATAGAAGGGAGTTGGGCATCTGGGAAGGTTAACTTTTTCATTTAAGTTTTTTTCCCCCTAAGGTTTTATTTTTGTTTTTCAGCTATATCAGGTGGTCTGCTGAAAGATATTTCTCCATCTACAAATTTTGTTTTGCATAATGACTACTTCGCTTGTTTATGACTGTGTTTGCCCAGGAACTTTGTAAAAAAAAAAAAAAAAAAAAAAAAAAAAAAATATTTCAAACTTTTTGATACTTAAATGTTCTTCTTTCTCACCAATACTATTAACTATACAGTAGTAGGAAAAGGCAGTGGTGGGCATTTTTGGATAATTTCTGCCCTGAAGTGTTTGCTCTCTAAAGAAGATCACATAAGAGAAAAGTTTTGAAAACAACCTCGATGCACATGTGTCTAGCTTTGTTTACAAAGCAGAGATGACTGGTTAGTTCTTTATTATCATATCAGGCTTTGATATGTCAGGGATGACAAAAATACATTACCTAGTACCTTGAGATTACTTTCCTATATTTCTTTAATAATTTTCAGAACCTGGAGACATTGAGCTTTTTTCTGGAACATCTGTTTTGTGTCTTACCATCTTACCTGTAATACAGCAGTGCTAACAGAGTAAGACCTAGAGTTCTGTCCTTAGCAGAAGCATATTACCTCAGATTTCCCTTTCCCAAAATAGAGATCCTTAAGTTCACTCTGAGTTCCCTTTTATTCTGAGTGTAGTGGAAATGGCCCAGTAGATGGTAATAGGTTTTCGTTGTTGTTCCTTATGTCACCACATTTTGATGCAGAATGTTGAAATGGTGGTTTTGGAGAAAAAATGTGTGTGTATGCATGTCAAAAAAACATTTTCCTTTTGTTGTAATGCGGATTAACTAAATGTCATGGTTTATGCAAGTTGTGCTGCAATAGTAGTGAACCTGCAATAACAGAATTGCCCTTTAGAACTTAGTTTTATAAACCCAGCTGGCTCTCCAAGTTAATAAATAACTCTCTCATGGAGTGGTAAAATCTGACAGTGAATTTGTTTGCTCTTATTTTCTGATTCTGATCTGTGTTTTCATAAATACCTTACCACATGTCCCCTTTTTTCCATGATGAAGTTACTTCCTACTTACTATTCCTTGTACATAAGTCATTCTATAACTTTGATCATCATTGTTGATCTCCTTTAGTCTCACTGGAGGTTGGAGGAAAGTTGGTCCAGTATTTTTTGTTCTGCCACAGTCTTCCCTTGTTTAAATCACTTAAAGCCAGAATGTGCAGTGCATAATTCTAGACTCTAGCTTGGTGAATCTCATTGCTTAAGCTCTTCATTTGTTTAGTCTGTGAAGGTGAGTGAAGGAAGGGAGGTGCTTCTGAAGAACAATTCAGAAGCTCCAAATGACCCTTCATAGATGCTGTGAATCATTCCTTGGAAACTCCTGTCCTTTATTGGTTGGAGGAGGATCCCAGGCACTTAACATTAGTTAGTGCACCTGTTGGTAAAGCACTTGTCTGTTTAGAGCCAGTCAACTGGAAAAGCTGGACAGAGTATGTCTCAGAAGGTGCCTTATTTAGGGTTTTACAGTAGCTGCCTCTGCTTTGGATTCAGGATGACTAACCTTGTTTGAAAGGTGGGCCTTGAGCAGAGAAGGTGGCCTTAACCATGTTATTTAGCCTTTCAGCTCACCCCAGAGGTTGAGACTCAGAAGCTTGGACTCAGCCAGAGAGTATGAAAATCCAAAGCTCCAGCTTTCCAGAGGGTTCCTTAACTATGCAATTGAAGGCGTCTTTCATGGGGTAGTTCTTGTTCATGGATGGAGCTGATCTATGCAGAAAGGAAGCCAAGATCTGCGGGCCTGGAGAAAGTGGCAAGAGAGAAGTTTCACTGAACTTTAGAGGGAAAGGGGATGAGTTCTGCTCCTTCCCAATAGTGCTGTTTCTACATCTGATCAAATAGTTTTTAAATGGAAAGAGGCCCTGTCATCATAGAGTCACGTAGGTTGGGAAGTGTTCATCTAGACCAGATCCCTGCTCAAAGCTGGTTCAACTACAGCAGGTTGGTCAGGCTTGCTTAGCTGGGTTTTGTATATCCGCTGTAGCTGACCCTGCTGAGATGAGGTGTTGGACTAGATGATTTCTAGATCTGTGAAGAAGAAAAAAGTAGTGTGTAGTGGTTGCAGGCAAGCGGTCATGGTTGCAGCCAGACACAGCTGTGAGGAAGTAAGATTTTAATTCTACAAGGATAGGTGAGTATTTGCCCAGCTGAAACTCCATTGTTACTCACAAAAGCTAGATTAGAGGTGATACAGATACACAATTACTAAAAATTAAACAACTATCCTTCCTTATTTCTTAACAGCTGTAAGGAGAAGGGTTAGCACTAGCAAGGCAGACAAGAAATTAACTGACATTAGTGTCCAGCAACCTCAAAAATGAATCAGACCTCATTGAACCAGCAGAAAATTCCCCCCCACYTTCTGTTTGCCACTGACTTTACAATCTAAGTATAAAGGTAACAGAAAATACATTATACACAAGGTGAATACAAGAAGACAATGAGATGTGCCTGTTTGGAAACTGACATCAGCAGTACCTGTTACTGACGATAGATTTCATGGTAAAAAGGCTTTAAGGAGGGTTTTGTGTTAAAATAATGACTAGTTTTGCAAATGTTTACAGAGAACTTTGGCCTGTATGGCACATGATCTGAGAGAAATCCAAAAGTATTTTAAAATATAAAAATTGGGTAGTAGTAACTGCCGTCAGGGTCATTCAAAGGTAGGCATAACATGGGGACAGTGAATGAGAATTGATGGGCAAGGTCCTTGTAGACCATGAATGGACTTTTGAAAATAAAGGCAAGTAGCTTATGTTTGGTGATAGGATGGTACACATGTGTGGCTCAATGTATTAATTTACAAACAAATTTCCTGTAAATTTAATTATTCATTAAGTTCTGTTGCAGCTGATGGAATTATAGAACTCCATAGTATTTCCAGCTACAGTTTTAAATATATTGGATTTAGTTATCTGTTAGGTATTTCAGGTCTTAGCAATTGCTTTCATCTGCTAACATCTGTATTTAAAAGTATGTATTTATGTTTTATTAGAACACACTGTGATGTATTTACAGATTTTTAAAATATTTGTTTTAGAAAAATARATTTTGAGTATTTTCATCCACTCCCTTGCCTGTGGATATCTGAATCTTGGAATAAATCTCAGTATGCAGTTGTCTTTAAAATAAAAACATTTCCTTTTTACAGTGAAGCCATTTCTAAATCAAGAAGAATATCAAAGAACCGAGGATATAGTTAAAAAATTTGAAAATGGGATTGGGAAAGAGTTGCATCAGAAATTACTGGAAAGAGCTAAAACGAGAAGGAATTGGGTACGTATTTAGATAYGTAAGAAATCATAATTCAACTTACGGAAAGTTGGTTGTTCAGGGTTTAATTTAGAGAGCCATTTAGCTTTTTTTTATCTTAGGATCTTCCTTATATCTGCCACTTGGCCTATGGATATGAACACATTAACTTACATATGTGTGATTTGTTTTTTTCAAAGTTGTGTGGCTAAGAGAGTTCACTACCTGAAATGTGGTTACCTACCAGCTTTTGAATGCTTTGTCTGTCAGGCTCTTCTTCTATCACCTCTGTCCCTCCTCTCTCCACCCTGCCCACCCCCCCCCAAAAAAAAAAAAAAAGAAAAAGTTGTTTTAAAGTTTTCTTTCAACAGAGAAAGGGATAAAAGGGGGAGAAAGGGATGCAAGAGGGGTCGTTACCAAGTGGAATTCATGAGAACTTTGTAAATCTTAACATGACACACTCCGGAGTGGGGATTTTCAGATGATGGTAGAAAAAATACACTATGAACTGTCTGTCCTAGATCCTCTCTCACACAAATCTCCTTCCATTCTTCATGGAGTAATATATCTGGTATTCGCAGCAGCCACAGCTGACATCTGCAGGAGTTTAAGATGATGAATATCAGGGAAGAACTCTTCATCATAATTTACAGTTTAATAGTCTTAAGCAGCATTGAATTTTATTTCAAGCTTGAAAATAGAAGAGCTAGATGTGTCGTTACCCTCAGCAGTTAATTTTGAACCACTGTCCTGCCTTCTGTTATATAGGAACTACTATTCAAAATACTTTAAAAAAGTAGTGAAAAAAGTAGGCAGTTGAACAATCAGGTGATTATTAAAGAATTAATGACGAAAACTTAATTCTGACACTAAACATTTTTCATTTTCAGCTGGAGGACTGGTGGCTGAATGCGGCTTATCTTGATCTGCGCATATCAACGCAAATACACTGTAATATGGGAGGTGCCGGTCCCTATATTGAACACTGCTGGCCACCCAAAGAGGGCACTCAGATAGAAAGAGCATGTGTAAATATATGGCACACCCTGAAATACTGGGATCTATTACGAGCGTAAGACTTTAAGAAAAAATAATTGATTCTAAATATTAATGATCTATATGCACTTTAGTTGCAAAACTATGCTTATGTTAATTGGCATGCGTTCTTTGCAGTAGAAGATGGGTTTGTCTTACCTTGATTTACTTGCATAATTATGATCTCTCTTGTTTAATTTTGGTATATTTGTTTACTACAGAGAGAAGGTGCCTATAGAGAGATCTGGGAATGCTGTTCTGGACATGAACCAATTTCGAATGCTCTTCTGCACTTGCAGAATTCCTGGAGTTACCAGAGACTCAATCGGCAGTTATTTTAAAACTGGTAAACAAGTGCAAATTGTGGGTTAATACAAGCAAATGATTTTGTATTAATGGGGTAATGGAGTGGTCATTTTAACCACAAAATACTTGCTTCCTCAAGCACTGAACCAGATGCTGATTGTTGAGTGCTTATATAAGGAAGCAAAGAAATCTAATCTACAAATACCCTTTTTGGTCGAATATTTAGTCCTTCCTAAATAAGATTAAAAGAAAGCTCTGCTTCAAATTGTATGTTACCAGCCTGATGCCTATAATAAGTGTGCCAGCATTAAGAATTGAAAAAAGAGAAGTTCCACATGTGTTAAATGTGGGTGGATTCGGTGTGTTATACGGATAGAATTTCAGCATCATTACTAATTGCATCTTTTTCCACAGAATGCGTTTCTCAAGTGTGTTCCCATACATTCTGTTCGGATAATTCTTACTTATTTTCTATTGTGCTGTTTCTTGGCTTGGTCAGCTTCGTCTATTTTCAGACTTGAAAATACTCCATAGTGCTTCTTGAAGCCATTCTCTTAAACTCCCTTCGGTTTTCTGGGGTGCAGGATCAAGATCTAGGGTAAAAGTGTAATGTTCTTATTCATCCTCCACTAACAAATACTGTAGTATTAGTGATGAACTAACTGAAATCATAACACCCCTCCCACACATATTCTGATGCGTCCAGAGTTGTTCAGCAGAATCACTCCAGATAATCATGGGAGATATGAATTCCTGTAAGACTCAGGAATTCAAGAAGAAGGAGGTATTGCCTTGCTCCATAGAAAATATATAAGGAAATCTCCATACCACAGGATATGATGAGAAAATGCAAAGTTGAAGGCAAGTTTCAAAGATTTTATCTTAGCATTACAGTTGAAGAGTTAGTTTAAATACCAAAACCTAGAAGAAACATTAAAATGGTGGAAATTCAATGTTGTGTTTTGATCACACTTAATAAACAAAGCTATTATCCTGTGGAGATGCAATTTATRTCATTCATGTCCCTTTTCTGCCTTAAAATATTGTAAGAACTGTATTAAACAATCTTACTTATATCATTTTTCATGTCATACACAGCAGATTATATCCATTTCCATGTAGATTGTCTGCATCCAGATGAAATATTTAGTCCAGTTGGTTGTCTTGTTTCTCTGAGGTTCATGGAGAAATATCAATACCTCCAGAGGAGGATTTGGGCCATCAAAATATGCAGGTATCTAAGACAGGCAGAAGGAATTGCCRTTTGGAGAGGAATCTGTTTTTCTCCTTTGGCTATAGAGGGAACTGACATGGTCTGAACACTTGAAGTAGTATTCAGATTGCAGAGTAGGGCACCTAAAATTTGACAGGTAGTGTCAGCTTGGAGTCAAAGACCACACTAAAAGCCAAGAGAGCCTGATCAGTGGAACCTGGAGAGCTATTTGGTTCAGCCTGCAGCAGACACCTTAATGAGAACAGGTGAAGAGGTCATTAGATATCATTAAGTGTGTTGGGTAGATCTCTACCAACTGTAGTGAGATCTCAGATACTTAATTCTGGGTATATTAACTTCCAAACTTAATTTTACCCCTTGCTTTAGACAGCTAAGGTTAGGAGGATGCTACCTAAAGTAACTGAATTTGATGTCATCCCTTCTGATTTTTGTTATGTTAGAAATTAATTTCGTGATCTGTGAAGGTGAGGTTTACATGAAATGGCAAATTCCCCACTCTAGAATGTCTGTAATCAGGTATCTCAGACTGAGATCTGTGTGTCAAATGGCAGTAGTGGTCAAGACAAACAGTAATCCCCAAGTAAACATTCAGGAGACCTGGAGGCCCATGGCACCAATCTCACACGTGGATGTTAAAAAAAGCTGTTAAAAAATTTAGGGGAGACTGTAAGGCAGTGTCCACTGTCTCCGAACTCATAGTCTACATGAAGCTGCAAAGAAATGAATTTGTTTGCTTTTAATAACTTATGCTTTCTTTGTGTTATCTGATTTAGAAAGTAGGACCATAAAGATAGATGTAAAAGTCTTATGGTTAGGATTAAGACTTCTGTGGATGCCCATTCAGTTAAATACTTGTGGGTAAAGTAGCATACATTTCTTCTTTTTCCCAGGGTGGAGTGCTGGACTAGAAGAGATGTAGCACAGTGGCTCAGTTTGAGAAAAATGCAGCCACGTTTCTTGGGGTTTTAACATCTGGTTTTTGTCAGAATCTTTTCCAACTTTATTTAGTCTTATTTTCAGATAGGCGGATTCAATAGGCAATGCTATGCAAGTGTATCTGGCCTAGTGTCGGCCAGTACCATCTGAGTGTCTGTATAGTGGCCAAATTGGTGTGTCAGTGCTCCCTTTTTACAGATTTACAGATTATAGATCAGGTCTGATTGACACAGTAGTGCATCTTGGATCTTGAGCTGCGTAACTGAAGCTGGTCACATAAACACTCTGACAACTGAAGGACTCAATCATCTGCAAAGTGTCTTAGCCACAGGTTTGCTGCATTATATTCATCCCTTAAAAAAAAACCAAAAAACAAAACACCCAAACAAAACTCATGCAAGAGAGAAACGTTGCTAGATCAACTTTCAGCAAGCAACACTCATTTTGGCAGAGGGTGTTCCTGCCTACAAGATACAGAAATAAATCACATTTGTTACTAGGTAATGACAATGACTTGAAGTGGTTAATAACTGAAAGTTATGTACTTCTGTATATTTTCTCTGAGAGTTTTAAAAATGCCTTCAAATTTGCAATAGGATCATGCAATTGGACTTCAAAAGTTATTCTTTTTTTCTTCTTTCCTGTTTTTAACTGTATGAAGTCTGCTTCATTTTGAACGAAAAATGGGTCTGTAGGACTTGCTGAGTGTTTTTCCTGTATCTGTCACTCACCTTATCCCCATAGTTGGATTTTCATGTTTTGTTTTTTGTTTCATTTCAGAGACTGAAGGTGAATGTCCATCTCACTTAATAGTCCTGTGTCGAGGTCGAGTGTTTGCATTTGATGCTATACATGAAGGCGATATGGTGACTCCTCCAGAGATTTTCAGGTTTTCAAACTACCTTGTTTCAAATGGCCTGTCCTASTTAAGCTACATACCAAAGAGAGTCTTTCTTTTTCTATCCCCTTCACCCCAAAGAATTAGGTGTGAGAGAGGCTACAGCTTCTCCTCTAGCTGAGTGTTCAGATTTGAGTAAATTCTTATTTAGTGGATGGCATCTTGCCATGAAGCATGATGATCATACTGTTGTAATACACCCATAGAACGTCACACAAAGGGGCTGAATGGAGATGTTTCAGCAGGAAACATTGTTTATGTGTGAAGTTTCTTGACATGGAATTATTAGGATTATAAGTAACATCATTCCTTTCAGGACCAATCCACACTGATAATTGTCTCATTGCTACTTAATCATTATCAAACATGAAGTACCACTGTCATGTTGATTCAAATTTAATGCACTTGTGGTCAATTTTCTCAAGAATAGAGGGGCTGGAATTCCTGTTGGTGAGTGCAGCAGAGTCCAAAATCGCAGTATATGCTGATTGACTTTTTGCTAGCTATAGAGCAATACAGCAGCATTTCACTTGCATTTCTTGTCTTTGCACCAGGCCTGTGTCAACCAGGCATGTTTGTGGCTCTCTTCATATTCCTGAGCTGCTGCAAAGGAGTGGAGAGAATTTGGTTCTTTAAATAGTAAACTTCAGGACTACTGCAACTGGCAGTGTTTAAAGCTTTTCCGTGCTGTATCTCCTATCTCCCAGTAGCATGCAGAGGTGCCAGCTTTTCAAATTGGCAATACAGTTGTGGCCACAAGGTTTTCTACTCTGTTGGTCGAAGTCTGGTGTCACATACAGAGGTAGTTTCCGCATAAGTCTCTTGTGATCGATTTGCAATCTATATGCATCTACTTACTAAAGAGGGGTTGTGCATTTCATCTAGGAATAACTTACTGCATTTGTCAAAGTGCTGTTTATAGAGCAGAAGACTTTTGTAATTAAAATTGGCAAAAGGTAGATGGCCAAATTCCTTAGGCAAGACAAAAACTAGTTAGAGAAGCTCAAAAAACACTTTTTTTTGAAAATATGGTACTTTAATACTTAAGATATTTCAACATATGTATTTCTAATTTCTGTAGTTGCACCTGTTAGATCAAGCAAGTAACAAAGAAATGAATGCCTGGAATACAAACAAAAACCCTAAAGCTTTCTGTTGTCTATAGAAAGGGCAGGTTGGTTTTGGTTTGGTGGTTGGTTGTGGGTTTTGGTCGTGTTTTTTTTTTTAATAACTTTATCATGGGTGTCTTACACTTTTGATGACTGCGTAATTAATGATCAGTAGTGAAGTTTAATGGGCAAGAGTGCCAGAACGAAGGACAAGCTAGATTAAATGCCTGTAATTTGTGGAGTTGCTTTAACACCTAGAACAGCATGTGAAAAACTGAATTTGCAAACTAGAAATTAGCTGTTAATAGCTCTTCAAAGGGCAAACACAAGGAAAAGGTAGGAAGAGAAGTATTCTTGTGTAGCTCAGTCTCTACATTTAGGAAGTACTGTAGCTACTGTTCTGCTTTAAATTTCAGGGGTTATCTTGAGTGGAATTTTTGTGCTTGTATCTGATTAGTTGCTATAAAAGCTGCAAAACTGCAGTATTGCAGATGTCTGCTGCTCAGGACAGTTTGATCTGCACTGCTGAAGTCTTAAATCTAGTTTTAAATTAAGTGCATAATAACACTTTAGGATCATGGTTGCTTACATGTAAGTTTGTACTGGGCTGGTAGCTGCAATTTGAATTAACCATTAGTGACCGAAAATGGAGCAGGCCTTCAGCTGCCCTTAGAGTCTGAGGGAGCTGATTCATGCTTCCTGAAAATTCGCGTTAGCTTGTGCATGTGGAACCAAAATTCCAGCTTGGCAAAAGAGAGGGAGATAAAAAGGGTGACTTTTATCTTCCCTCCATATGTTCGTTAACTTCAGTTTTTGAAATCTTCTTAAAGGCAACTTACTTATATACAGAAAAGATGCCATAGTGAACCAGATGGACCAGGACTGGCAGCCTTAACAAGCAATGAAAGGACAAAATGGGCAGAGGTGGGAATACTTCAACAGTTGATTCCTGAGAAAAGCATTGTGAACACTCGAAAGACATCATTTCACTTAGCTTTGTCTTTTTATGCTTTCTAGTTACGTGAATATTTGATTGATCTTGATCCAAAGAACTTAACTCTTCTGGAAAAAATTCAGAGAAGTTTGTTTGCGGTCTGCCTTGATGATTCTAGTCCCCATGCAACTCCTGAGGACTACAGCGAGGTAGTTAAGGATTTTTGATAATTCATATCTGGTCTTCATATAAACATTTCTTCTGCATATATGCAGAGGTAGCACTTCTTGCTCTTTTGGAACAGAGAAAATGAAGCAGATAAATATGCAGATAATGTTGCTTGTTGATCCATAGGAATACTTAAATAGTCTGAATTGTTAGGACATGGAAAGTGGGAATGGCTGAAATCTACCTTCATAATCTCTTAGCCCTCTATCCTTCAGGGTCCTCAAAAATATAGTAATCAACTTGTTATCACTCTTTAATTAAAAAACTTAGGCTTATAATCATGTTTCATCTTCAACTGGGTGAAAATGTCTTGTGTCTCGGGGAGGTCTCACCATCTTAATGTAGGCTTGATTTAGCGGACAGAGGTTGGCAGTGTACTCAGTGTTTTTTAAAACCCAGAGTGTGTGACTTTTGCTTTAGATCGCAAGGCTGGGGCTAACAGGTGATCCAACTGTACGCTGGGGAGATAAATCCTACAACAGCATATTCTTTTCCAATGGAACCTGTAGCGCATTCTGTGATGTAAGTTGAAAATTTTTTCGCCCTTATAAACCTTTCAAGTATTTATTTCCTAAGTTTTCCCTCTCAGAGTATTATTTTAAATGTTTAATGTGTTCCTCTTTAGTGTAGCCTTGTTTACCACACACCTTGTCTGGCAAGTTTCCAAAAGCAGTCTGCTTTCACAGTGTTTGATATTATACCATACTTGAATTAAGAACATGAGATCTGAAATAATACTCTTACTTCTAAAAGTATTAAATGAAGGAGTTCTAAAGACAAAAAATACATTGCACAAGAAGGCTTAAAATTAACTCTTTGTATTATGTAGCTATTTGAACAGCTGTGTTTTTTAAACTCAGATTTTTTTTAAACTTGTTATTGAATGGCCAGGAGGGCCTACATCTTGCCGGAAATCTGCTTTTTCACAGCAGTGGTGTATTGTGCCTCCCTGTCTGGCTGCAGAGCAGTCAAAATAGTGGGTAGTTCTATATGTATTCTAGAAATAGAAAAACAAGTCCAACACTGTGCAGTAAAGCTGTGGGTCTGCAGGAAAAAGAGTGGGGTAGGGAAAAAAGCAATTTGATCCTCTTGCAGTTACGCAAATAATGTGATATCTTGTCTTATATGATTCTAGCATTCTCCTTTTGATGGCATGGCTTTAATTAACATGTTATCTTCTGTCGAAAAGAAGATCATTGAAAATGAGGGAAAATGGAAGGTATCTATCCTTTAAATTTTCAAATGTATTAGTTAATGTGTCTTTTCTTAYGGATAACATTTTCTGTTTTCTCTCTTTCTCTCTGTCCGCATCTTCCCAGGGATCAGATAAAGTGAGGGATATTCCATGGCCAGAAGAACTTGTATTCACAGTGGATCAAAAAATTATAAATGAAATYGGATGTGCTAAAGAACTGTATTACAAAAAGGTGGAATTTCTTGATGCTTCTCTTAATTGTCACTGATTATTTTTTTTTTTCCCCCCATTCCATTTGCATGTTTTTAGCTGGCCTTTCTCCATGCTGGAGAACAGGATGAATACATTATTGATGAATTGATGTATCAGGGGACTTAACACCATGGTTTAATTTGTTACATTGTTGGTTTATGTTGAATGGGTTTTATTTGAAGTGAACCAACTTGTTATATTTGCGGTTTCTTGAATTCTGTTTTTTTTCCTCCTGTGGTTTGACAGGTATCTGACTTGCAACTAGTGAATTATGCCTTCATGTCCTTTGGCAAAGCATTGATTAGAAAGAAGAAACTTCATCCCGATACATTTGTGCAGCTTGCCCTTCAGCTGGCTTTTTACAAATGCCATGGACGGTAAGAAATTCTCATTACCCAGATTAGGATAAAAAATTAGTTTCTTGAGTGAAGGGGTGGACCTGGAGATACAATGAGTGGCCTTGCAATGCTAGTGTGTAATTTGCTATGGTGATATAAGAATGAAGAAGTAAGTTTTTTTTAAATTAACAGTTGCATAGGGCCTTATTTTGCGCCATGGAACTCCACGGGGCTTGTGCTCTTGGCTTCAGAAGAATTGTGTCCTTGTGCCCATAGGGATCATGTGTGTACATATTGTGGAATGGAGGGCAGAAGACAATCCATGAAAAGGTGGATTTTGGCTGTACAAAGTAAATATTTGGGCAAACACCAAATGCACAATGGGTCAGGATTCTTTAATGTCATATAGTTGCTGAGAAGAAGGCCGCTTTATCTGTAGCAAGTAACAGCCATCAGTAAAATGGTTAGTCTTCCAAGTCTGTAGAAAGCCTCGCAAACCTCAGTGTCTCACTTTCTTTAGCAACATTAGGTGTGAAGGTTTGGGCAGAATAATAGAGATACAGATAGTGACCCTCCAAATGCCTGACTCTACATTGGGTGTGTCATTTTATTTTGTATTATTGGTAAAAGGCAGCATTCTTCCTGGTATTGGTGTTCCCAAATTTCTGTTTGCTAACTAGCACTGATTATGGCTTGTATAAGTCATTACTGACTTGGCAAGTATTGCTTGCTTCAGAAAAAGGGGGGTTTCATCATATGAGCGTGATGCTTAGTCAGTGGAGATGCCTGTCTCATCATAAGAAAGGTCGGTAGTTCTCAGTTTGCTGAACATTGGAATAAATTCACTGTCTGGCTAAAATAGCCTGTTAAGCCTGTTCTAAACACACAAGTATGTTTCACGTAAGTTGTATATTAAATGGTAGACTGTCATAGGGCTGGGGATGCTCCGAGTAAAAGCTGGATGGGTGTCAGTATGCAACAGAGAAGGATTTGAGCCTTTTCCTTATAAATGCATTGGGACACGCTGCTTATTTCAAGTGTGTCTCTTAATTTTTGAGGTTTTGGATGGTGTAGGTGGTTTCTTTAATGGAAATACATAGTGAAAATGAAGCTTGCATAATTTCACCTTATTTATACTAGAGGCTGGTAGATCTGTAGCTGTAGTCTGCAGAAAATACCCATGACAACCCAGTCTTTCAAGGTATGATTATAGCACTGTCACTTTTTCAGTCATCTGTCTCATAAAAGCTTGTAGAGTTCCTTTGTGGCTCTTTTTCAGACACAAAATTTAAAGAAAACTGGTAGCTTATGGTACTTGTAACTGAGTCAGATGTGTAAGATACTTGGCAGGACATTTTTATTCCTTGAGAGAGCGTATAGTTTTGTCAAGTTAATAAGATACTCTTCCCTAATTTTTCTTCTTAGCCCAGGCTGCTGTTAYGAAACTGCCATGACCAGGCGTTTCTATCATGGCCGCACAGAGACCATAAGACCGTGTACTATGGAAGCAGTGGAGTGGTGCAGGTCCATGCTGGATCCTTCCAACAGTGTAAATACCGAAATCATACTTTAATCGTAATGTATTTAGAAGGCCTGTCATTTGAACTGCTTAAAACTCATTTTTCTATTGTCTCATTAATGGAAATTGGCCTGTTTCCAGTGAGACAGATTTCAGATGTTGGGTTGCTTGAAGTCTGGCTCTGGTCATTGTGACTGAGGTGAGCTGTCACGTGTGGGCTTGTTTGATTTTCTATCCTGTTTACCTTTTGGTTTAAAGAATGTGTGTGTCTTGAGTTACATTCACACTTTTTTTTTTTTCCACACCTCAGAAAGTAACAGAGTTGGAACCAATGTATTCTGCTGTGGAGTGGTTCTGTTGTTGTTTTAATTTTTAAGTGAAATCACGAAATGTTATTCTAATCATTGAGTCTGAGAGCAAGATTGACATCTGTTTGTGTCCTAGTGGCAACAGGGATGTATTCCACAGTTTGTCTCTGAATAGCTGAACTGGTGACCTTGTCTTTTCCCAGCAACTACCCTCTGGTGCTTGGCTGGCAGAGCATTTCATGCCTTTCTTGCCAAGTGAGAGCTGTACTAAAGCTCTTTCTGTTGTTCTCACTCCACATTTCTCAGAGCCTGAGAAATGAAGCAAGGGGAAGATTTTTGAGACAAAGGGCTACATATGTTTAGGAAATTCAAAGGTTCTATATTATTAATGCATCTGAGAAACATACAGGAATATGGCTATCAGAATTATGTGTGATTGATAATTATAGTCTTCAAGAGCATATTTTCCCGGTCTTCACTGACTTCTTTTGGCATGTGCTGCAGCTTTAAAACTCAATTTTCTGGCCATTATTCAAATCTGCTTTCCTATTGCAAATATGGATTCCTGTTATTTCCCTGCTCTTCAGTTATCTTCTAATCAATTAGCAAGCTCCTATGGGTAATACACATAGAGGTTTGTTACTTCCGACGCTAACTGTAGCCTTTTTCTTTTTCTCTTTGTAATTTTAAATAGCATCTCCAAATATCTTCCTTTTGCTGTTTTTTTTTTTTTTTATGATGAACTCTTGGAGCTTAAAAAAGCATTGAATCTGTCCAATAGTATTGAAATTAAGATGCTTAAAAGTCTACTTTTAAAGTACTGGAAAATATCTAAAGTCAGGTACTTCGGAAAAAATACTTTTGTCTCAGCTTTTCTTTTGCCCCTTGTGAGCTTAGTAGCTTGATTTTTATCCAAGTTGAGTGGCTACTGCCCTTGTTTCACATTCTCTGCTGCAGCCTTTCATGTAATGAATAAAAGGATAAAGGGTGCTTCTTAAGTAGTTAAAGAGCTAGTAAGATCTAAGATCTTAGAAGCCAAGATTTTGGGCGTCTAGAGATGTTTCTCTAGGCCTCCTTTACCAAAACATGTATTTGTATTCTGTTCTCTCTGGTTTTAATATGTAAGTTTCAATATAAAATTGAAAAAAAACGTAATGTTGGGCAAAACTACTGTCATGGAAGTAATATTTCAATCAGTAGAGAAAAATTTGGGAATGCAATTGGCATCTGTGTATATTTTAATTAGGGTCTTTTTTGTTTTGTTTTCTGCTTTTGCTTCACAGATTCTTTTTTTCATCTGTTTTTTGTTTTGTTTTTTTCTCATGAAGAATGATGGAATAGAACAGAATATTTCAGTTGGAAGGGACCTACAATGATCATCTAGTCCAGCTGCCTGACCAATTCAGGGCATTGGTTAGCAGCTGCACCTGCTAACAGCCAGTGTGTTTCTAAATAAGTGGTACTGTAGGAAGTTTTTGGTTTTGATTGCTCTGTTTCATAGTGGCTACTTTCTATTTTTTCAGCTTGTTTGGGAAAGAACATGAGGTTTATAATATTGTTCAGTGCAAAAGTGATCCAAGTAACAGAACAGAGATACAGCAAACAAATGAGCAAGTTCTCCTGAAAAAGGAATTTGGATTTGGGAGAAAGAGTTTGAAAGAGGTTCTAATGTACCTTTCAAGTTCCTCCATTTTCTTCTATCTAAAATAGCTAGAAACTGTGAAAGGCAAAAACTTGCTGATCTGTGATTCCTGATGTGATACTCTTCTGGATTTTTTTTTCTGTTTCTTTTTTTTTTTTTTTTAATCCTGTCTTCCCTGCTTTACACAGACTTATCAACGACTACAGCTGATGCATAAGGCATTTGCAAAGCACAATAAAATGAGGAAAGAATGTGAGAATGGAAAAGGTACTCTGGGATCAAAAGTTTTTTTGTTTTCTTTTCTCTTGTGGGTGAAAGGGAATATTGCTGTATGCTAATACATTTTCTTGGTCTCCTTGTTTTCAACCTGAGTAAAAACTACCCCTTAACATTTTATACTTTAATTTCGGGGAGAGGAACTAAAAACTAGTCCTTGCACCCTTCCTTGTGCTCCAAAGACACATTCACTTTGAATATTAATTCACTTTTTCTGCCCAGCTAAACATTATTTCAGAATACCTTCTGATCAAATATGTGCTTGGCTGGAAAGTGGGAAATGTGGTCTTTTAGGGCACGGAGAGATTTGGGTGAAATTCTAACCCACCTGTGTTAGCGTGGCAAGTTATTCTATGAATGAGAGAGAGTGGCTGGGAAACAATCACCAGATGAACCTTCATACTCTCTCCATCCTACCTGGTGAGTTATCAAGGCAGTTGTGGCCCTGAAAGCCTTTTCACCTTGTCTACGTAATTGCCAGTGGGCCAGTTTCACTGTCTGGAACTCCTCCTCCTTGGCTGAAAAGGAAGTTTTGTTGGTTTTTGTTTTCCACAGGAACTGTGCTGTGTTTATATTACTTAGTTAATTTGCATTTGGGCTCAGTGTTGCAAGCTGAAAGTGATGAAGGCCTCTTAGATCAAATATTCAGGAAATGTTTTTGTATGCTACAATATGAGTCTTGTTTTTTAGTAGACTCTGTCGTTTATCTGTCCTTCAGCTGCTATTTGAGCTTCCAGCTATCCAGACCAGAAGAAGCAGAAAAATGGGAAATGCTGCTGTTAATGACGCAGTATTTGCATTTATTTGACAGGATTTGATCGTCATCTTCTGGGTCTCCTACTCATAGCACAGGAGCAAGGACTGCCAGTGCCAGAACTTTATGTGGATAATGCCTTCACAGCTAGGTAATTCGTATTCTTGTGCTGTGGGGAGGTTGTATCCCTTGATACCTGGACTTTGTTACATTGGCCTTATGCATGCTGATTTCTTGATCCCTAGGACAAAACAACTTTTTTGTAAAACTCACTTTGTTTTGAGTTACCCTTAAAAGTGCTGGTTTTGTTTTGTGTTGTTTTACAGTGGAGGAGGTGGGAATTTTGTTCTTTCAACTAGTCTGACTGGCTACACTAGGTTTAGTGGATTTACGCTCCCTATGGTACATCATGGCTATGGCTTTTTTTATGCAATCAGAGATGACAGGTAAGGATATAATTTTGTTTGGGGCATGGTTCTATCACAAAGGGAAAGGCAGCTAACAACTAGAATGAGGAAAGGAAAAGACAGAAGAAACATGGCTGAACATGTCAGAAATGGTTGAGAAGTGACGTACATGAAAATAGAGGCATTAACATTCTGGGAAAGCATGTGTAGGAGGAAGGACGAACGGTGGAGGTGAAGTGAGCACCCAGATACTGACAATAAGCAGGAAGAGTGGGGAAGGTGAAAGAAGGGAGGAACAAAAGAAGTTAACTTACTTTAAAATAAGCTTTTGTTTTAGAGATCATTAAATGTAACATGCAAAGGTGTTTTTTAAAAAGTAGCAATTGGTTGAGATAGACCAGATAGAGTACAGGTGAGGACACTGTCCATCATTCTTGGCAGAGACAAACATTTCTCCTGACTCAAACCAGACCTCTTTGAGTAACAAGGAGAAACTAAAACATTTGGCTTCACTTCTCATAAAATGGTAGGATTTGGAAAGATCCAACTTTGCCGTATTGGTCTTCTGGGCAAAAATTATTGCTTCTTTATCAAATCTAATAAATTACTTTGATTATGATGTGTTGAGATAACTTGCTATTTTGTGATTTAGATGTAATTTGGATGACTTCTTCCTAAAGCTAAATATAGATTGTGTGCAGATTTCATTCAGTTTGAGAATACAAACCATTTATAGTTTGATCTATGGCTCTGTTAAGATAAATAGAACTAGATAAAGATCTACCTTTTATTAGGTAAATAGAAAAAAAAGTACTTTAAACCTTAAACTAGTTGCAGAGAAGAAATATAATTCACAGTATTTTCAAATATAAGCAGAAAGGTTATGTCACTGTGTATGTAGAAATGGGTATTTAAATCAAAGTATCTGGTTTCAAGATCTGTCAACATTATTGCTTACTGAAGCTACTAGGGATCTGAGTCCTTTTTGAATGTTGAGAAAGTATGTGACAATTTTTACTTTAGACTATGTCAGTGATTTCACATTTCAGGGCAATTTGTGGACTTTTATCCTAGACCATGATAATTAAGAATGGTAACTTCATTGTTTTCTATGTTGATAGGATTGTTGTTACCTGTTGTTCTTGGAAATCAGGTCCAGAGACTGATGCAGAAGTGCTGTGTAGAACTGCGTTCCAGTGTTTTCAGGACATGCTACAATTAACAGTTGCAGCTCAGCTGTAAGGTTGACAATGATGTAAAAGCCGTTGCAAGCTCACGAGTTATATGTAGTACTTAAAAATGAAATGCTGCTCAAGACTACTGTTATACTCAAGTTAAGACACTTAATGATCTATGTGAAGTCTAGCTATTTTTATGTGATTTCCTGTGGTAACAGTACCCATTTAAGAGTAATGTAGCCATTTGCAACAACAATGCAAGCAGTAGTACCTTATCTATGTAGAACTATGCAAATTAAAATACGCCTCAACAATGCAAACATACTTTAGAGATGGGGTGTTGGAAATGGAGAATTTATGGGACATTTGTGTTTATGATCTTAGTAGTAACACGTAGAATGCTTTGTAGTCTACTGAAATTGTTTATGCCAGTGGAGCACTTAACTGCGTACTTAAGAGTAACCACACTATCCTCTTAGGTGATTATGCTTCCTATTCATAGTGGTTTATGGAACAGAAAGGCTGCCTCCATCGGGCTATGTGTTATTTTATAAGTTATCTTTCATTTTTGCTATCGGGATTATACCAAATAAATGTTGTATCTGTGAATGGGGATGTTCCCACTACATTTGTAGTATGAGAGCACTACACTCTGAAGTATTTTGAAAAAGGAGCTCTCAATAGATAGTAAAGACAGAAAGCAGCATATGAGTTCAAAATTCCACCAAGTTTTCATCTTCTAGTGAACTGCGAACGTCTGCTGCTTTACACTAATAATACACAATAAAAGTAAACACTGAATGCAGTTTGATATGATTCTCAGGATTTTAAGACTTGATTCCTCTGTTTGAGCAGCTTTGTATTTCCCTGTCATAGAAATAAAATTCTTCTAAAAATCAGCTTTGTATTGATTGTTTTATTGTAGCAGTTACAACTGCTACACAGTTGTTAATGTGTAGCAACTAAACTTTGTGAAAGAGAGATGATCTTGGGGACAGATGAAATAGAGATTCTAAAGTACCCATTCTTTTCTCTTTTCTCTAGTTTTTGGAGTTTTGAGAGAGATCAGAGGTTATTATTTGTTTTTTCAGGAACAACTGCATCCTCAGCTAACACTGAACCGGTCCCTTTGCCCTCTGGAAGCTCTGTTGCTTATTTTTTTCCACAGTAGCAAGAATAGGCCAGGGCGTGTTATTGCCTTAGAAAACAGTCTCATTATTTCAGCCTTTGTCTTCCCTGCCTTTATTGGACTACTTGTCAGATTTAATTGAGACAGTATGTACAACTATTCATTGTTTAATGGTTGATTTGAGGTCTTCCAAAACTCATACAGAGTAAGAATCCATTCCTGTTCTGGAGTGCTTATAATAACCCACTTTCTTTCTTGGAGGTAGATGACTTTGTGAAATCTCTTGGTTAGTGAAGCATGTGTCTTTATGATGCTTGATTTCTGTGAGATAGATTAGGATTTTAGATCAAGCTATGCCTGATGATTTTTATTCTTTTTTTTTAAATAAGTTCTGTCTGACAGTTACAACCCCTGAACTGGGTTAGTAAACCTGGTTGCAACAGTGACAAGGACAGTTTGCTGTGAACACTCATTTGAAACAGCCTGAAATCTGATGAAGGGTGTAATTTTGCATTTATTTGCATTTATTTTCCACACACCTACTGCTGCCTCCCTGGGGATTTCTTGGAGCATAGAAATCCTGGCAGAAATATGGAAAAAGGAAAACTATTTCAGCAAGTATCATTGAGAAAATGTCATTCAATCACCAGCATAAGCAGAATTGCCTGTTCAGCTGGGACAGTCTGTGCCTGCCTAGAGGAATTGAAGACACAAGTGTACCCAGAGAGAACAAAATTAAATTCTGAGTTGTTAGAGCTACTTGTTACATGCTGTGGATTCATGAATTCGTGAGCGTGGTGTTAATTTCCTTGCTGTAAGGAGTAAAGCATTTAAGTTTATGCTCTATGGACCATGTGGGACTAAAGCATAAAGTGTTAAACAGATATTTTTTTATTTTTTTTTTTTTTTTTTTTTTTTTTGTCTGTGTGGATTTCGGAAAACATGTAATCAGTGCAGAAGGCGCATAATGCAGTAGGGGCTCTGATTTCAGGTCAGGGTGGTTAAGCTGTGCAGTCCCGTCGTCATAGGACAGGCACCATTTGCTTTGAAGACACTGAGACTAAAGTGGGGGTTGCAGAAATTGGCTGCACCCATTAGTGCATTGGCAAGCCAAGAATAGGAGTCGGGTTTCTGCATTGGTGGGACTGAGCCAGTTGCCAGTGCCAATGGGCTTCCTTTTTCCCCTGCACTGGGTTGCACGTGCGTTTATTTAGAAACAGTCATACCTGGAATGCTGCTTTGGGCCCATCTGTGTTGAGGAACACGTTGCTACCTTCCTTCTGCCTGTGGGTGTGCCTGGCATCTTTGTGCATAAGCAATAGCTGCTCTCTTTCTTTCCAGAGACTGCTTTTCTGAAAACTTTTTTGGCCTCTTGCCGGCGTACACCTCACTGCCTTAATCCTCTTCACTCACTGGAGTTTAGAGAGAATGCAGAGTTAGAACATGTGGTTACAATCAACCTGTAAAAACACAACCCCCGAAACCTGAACATATGAACGAGCTCTCATCCCTTTTTCACTAGCGCTCTACATAACAGCTTGCTCCGGCTCTCCCTAGGCTGGCTCTGTGCTTTTCCCTACCCCCAAAAGACCAAMCTGTTCCGTTTCTAATGCGTCTGCCCTCGAACCTGGTCCTTATTTTTGTACATGCATCACTTCACTGAGAGCACCCATGCTAGGCGCTGCAGAGCTGATCCTCTCAGCGCCTGGAGGACAGAAGGGGCCCTCTGCACCCAGAGTCCTTCGATTTGCAGTTTGGCACGTCAGTGGGGCTTTTTCATGACTGCTGTGTAATCTTTAATTTGAGCAGCTATGAATTTTTGTGCTGGTGGAAGRAGAGGGTTGGGTTCTTAAAGGAAATGTGTTATTAGTTGTGGGGTTTAAGGAAACTGTTTACAGAATTCTAGCAAAACCAGAAGTAGTGAAACATCCTTAATAGTCCCATACAAAAGACTGAACTCTAGAGCTGCGCTTCAGCAACAGGTACTGCCCGCTACCTCACATTGCATGACCCACTTCAGACATTGACTAGAGAATAGTAGATGCCTTTTTCAGCCAGCAGCTGCTGCTGGGTCCCTTGCTCTGTGACCTTGCCGTTCTGGACCACAGCAATCTTGCCAGCATTTTGGATGGGGGAGAGGCGGTGAGCTATCACAATGCAGGTGCGACCTTCTCTGGCTTCATCCAGCGCTTCCTGGACAATCTGCGCAAGGAACAAACCACAAGGTGAATTAAAAACAAGTACGAGATGTTTCCACCTGTGGTGCCCCCAGTCTGTCATCTGTTATTTGTGATAGAGCAATGACAGAGGTGATATTTCTATGGCCTCGGAGGTGAAAAACTGTTACCCCTGATGACTAGTTCAGATCCCTGTTTGTACACCTGGGGTGGGGTACAGGGTACAGACAGTGCTTGCTGGTGTGCATGCGTTCCTATTTTCACTTGCCCCACAAGTCAGGTCAAGCAGCCTTCTCCAGGGTCGCAGCCTGGCCCTTCCCTACTGCTGCAGGCAGGTCTTAGTTGGTCAGTTTTAGAAATTGTCCCCAACAAATTGGTCTGGCTCCTTTGACAAGCCATCCATTTTCTCACTCACTTTCAGCAACATGGAAAACTGCTCCAAATTTCAGTCCCACTCATTAAATAATTACAACTTAATCCCCCAAATAGTTCCATTACAAAATCATGGTATAATCAAATAACATGCTGGATAATTTTGTATTCCAGTTTCTAAGCACTGAGTATGGTATACTCAGTACACACACCTTTAAACCCCACCCCACCCCTTTTTTTTTTTAGTACTCTGAAGGTTATGAATTCTTCAATGTCACCTGATGTTCTGGGCTCTGTGGCCACAAAGATGCCAAATGTTGCAATAAAATTATTTTGAAAATTGATAATACTGAATTGCTTTTGGGATGGGGGGTGGGTAAGTTTTGTTTGTTTGTTTTTCTACAAAAGAAGAGCCTCCTGTTGGCACAACCAGCCAACTTGCAAATCCCCATTCCTGTTGGCAAAGCCAAGGTACCTTTTTATCCAGTGCAGAGGTAGCTTCACCTAACAGCAGGATTTGGGGCTGCTGTACAAGAGCTCGGGCAATAGCAACGCATTGCTTCTGGCCAACAAGAGCTGGCTTCCTTTGTCTCCCCTGTGTGCTGTACTTCTAGGTACAGAAATTAAGCACAAGTGTAAACCTGGATTTGGACCTAATCCCGTGGAGCGTGACATTTGAGCTGCATTCCCACTGAGTGACGAGCCTGGGGCAGCCCCTTTCCCAGTCCCTGGGGCAAGTGTGGGTGAGGAGCCGACACAGAGTAGCCAAGCTGAGAAACACATTTCTGAGTGTATTTAACTGCGGAGCAAACCCCGTGATGCTGAGCAAGAGCAGTGCTGTTTGTTTTGAGGTAGGGGACCAAGGTGCAGAGAAGCTGAATGCAGGTGCGAGACAAAAGTTGTGGCATTGCTGGGAGCGAACCCAAGACTCAGGTTAGCACCAAGCAGCCTGAGCAGTCAGCTCTTCCTTCATCACCCCGGTTCTCTGTAAGAAGAAAACTCAGCCTGAGAGACATTGAGAGTGATTTAGGATGAAAGAGAAGCCAGTCAAATTCAAAATCTCATTTGCCTCACACCCTATTTTAAAGCTGACACAAATTTACTCAAGAAACGTGATTCCAGCTCTGTGCTTCTCCCGTTTGTTACCTGCTGTGTGAACAAACATATATCTCCCATCTAAGGGATGAGGCTTTGCAGGGAAAACCCACCAGCATCCTAAGCCTGTGAGAATTTATTGACTGAGAAATATTTGTCCTAACCCATATTTTCCACAAGAGCGAGCTGACAGGCAGGTGTTAGCTTCAGCTGATCAGTTCAGACAGCAGGTGGGAAGAGCCTTTGCTTGCATTCACCTGCTAGCAGCAGCTCAGTGGGACATGAGCAGATCAACTTCTGGGATTTTCTTTTCCTAGCATAATTATTTACAACCAATGTAGAAAACCTGAAACTGCTTTTCCCTCCAAGGTGCTATTTATTTTGCAGCAAAAAGATCCACTGTACTGGAGACTCAGCTTGTCACGAGATGCAACCAGGAGGTAACAACAGGTATAAATAGGGAAAGGGAGGGAAGGAAGCAGGAACAAGATGGTGGATTTCTGCCTCTTTTTCCAAGCCAACTCTGTGTGTGACTTTACACACCTGGCTAATGAGATGTTGAAAAAAGGAGGGTGAGACCAGCGCTCCTTGGGCTGCCTTAGCACTTTCCTGTGGCTTTCATGTAACTGAAGGGAACTACCCAGCCTCTTTTTCAGTACTTTCTGCATGTTTGTTGCTCCATGCTCTTCCATCTAGAATGACTTGCCTGAATACCAGTATCACCCAGGTTATTTTATTAACAGACACTTCTCCTGCAGATGAAGACCCCTCCTGTTCGGGCATCTGCTGCAGCGGGCTGCAAATGCTTGCAGCCACTGTCACCTCCTAGCTCTCTGCTTGTCCTTCAGGTCTTCTGGATGGAAAAAAACCCCAAATTTCAGTGTCTAATTCAGTAAGTCACAGAAATATAAATGCTTTTAACCCATACTTACTTAGGAAAGCATGAGTAGGCACTGTGGTTTTTTTCCCCAGTTGCAAGTTGAAAATGAGGGCCTAATTACCTTTGGTAGTGATTCAATGAAGGAATGAATATTGGCTTCTTTTGCTGCACTGACAATCTCCTCACGTGACACCTCCCGACTGTTATCCCCATACGGAATGTTTTCAGCAATAGTGCAGTCAGACAGCATTGGTTCTTGTGAAACAATACCAATCTGAGCTCTCAGCCACTGGATATTTAGTGTCTTTGCATTTTGGCCATCCAGGAGCTAAAAAGTCAGAAATAATATATTTTAATCATAGTACTTTATAGATGGCTGGGGTTTGTTGGGTTTTTTTGTTTGTTTTTTTTTTTTTTTAAAATTTAGTGACATTAAGGCCTTTAGCAGACAGGGCACTCAGGCCATTTCATGCCCTGAGTCTGTTAACTTAGGCACTTATGCATGGCAACAGAGATGGGGAGATGAGTGTTAAAGCCTAGTTATGTTTGCAGTCAATATAATAACATCAGACATCTCTGATCATGAGATCTTGAAAAACTCCACCTGTATGAAGCCACTGTATTGCACCCCACTTCATCACCCTAACTAAAAGAGCCAATACGGATCTACTTTATCTGCCATCTTGCTATCAGTACTAGAGACATTTGGCACTATGCTGGTGTTATGATTTATCCCAGCAGGCAGCCAAACACCACACAGCCGCTTGCTCACTCCCCCTCCGCCCCCTGCAGTGCGATGGGGGAGAAAATCGGAAAAAAAAAGTAAAATTTGGGGGTTGAGATAAAGGCAGTTTAATAGAACAGAAAAGGAAGGGAAAATAATAATAATCATCATCATAATAGTAATAATAATAGAATATACAAAATGAGTGTTTCACAATGCAATTGCTCACCACCCGCTGACCAATGCCCAAACAGCAAATGCTAATTCCTAGACCACGCCTCTTATTTATATGCTAAGCATGACGTCATATGGTATGGAATATCCCGTTGGTCAGTTAGATTAGCTGTCCTGGCTATGCTCCCTCCCAGCTTCTCGTGCATCTGGCAGAGCATGGGAAGCTGAAAAGTCTTTGACTAGTGTAAACATTACTTTGCAACAATGAAAAACATCAGTGTCTTATCAACATTCTTCTCATACTAAATCCAAACCACAGCACTAGGAAGAAATTTAACTCTATCCCAGCTGAAACCAGGACAGCTATTGACAGAAAGATCTATTTCTGAAATCTGTAGAAGATCTATACCACAAAGTGTTCCCACAGCCACTTCCTTTATTAGCAGATTTATCCCATCTCTATTATGCTGATCTGAGAGTCAGATGTCCTTGTCTCTCAAATGGCAGTAATGGGGGACAGTAATGGACAGTAATCCCTAATCCCATAACTGAATATCATCCTTGTACATCGGTGAGAAAAATTCATCTACCACCACTTGCTCATGTAAGATGAGATACACGTATAAAACTCTGTATGTCAGCACTTGAACTCCTCCTCTTCTCCCACTGTACCTTCTCTGCACATTAGCATCCACAATTATGTTTAACTGTCTCCATTATGCAGAGATTTATTTTGTCTAAAATAAAACATCATATTTCTGTTTTATCCTCATGACTCCTATCTAAAGCAGAACTAATGAGCTGTGGACTAAATCACCGTCCTGTGCCTGCAGGTGCACTGGGACATTGGACTCTTGGAGTCCAGATCATCTTTTCGTTCTGTTTATACAGCAGCTGGCATTGCAGAGAGCCCTAACCCAGGGCTTGGATTCCTCAGTACAATTATCAACTGAAAAATAATAGGCTAAATGTTTCTACCTTTACAAGAAAAATTGTATTTGTGTGCACACTTTTGTCGTGGTTTAAGCCCAGCTGGCAACTAAGCCCCACTAAGCTGCTCGCTCACTCTTCCCTGGGTGGGATGGGGAAGAGAATCGGAAGGGTAAAAGTGAGAAAACTCGTGGGTTGAGATAAAGACAGTTTAATAGGGAAAGCAAAAGCCGCGCACGCAAGCAAAGCAAAACAAGGAATTCATTCACTACTCCCCATCGGCAGGCAGGTGTTGAGCCATCYCCAGGAAAGCAGGGCTCCATCACGCGTAACGGTTACTTGGGAAGACAAACGCCATCACTCCAAACGTCCCCTCCTTCCTTCTTCTTCCCCCAGCCTTATATGCTGAGCATGACATCATATGTCTACCCAGCCAAAACCAGGACAACTTTGTAAGGAATAACTTGACTTGCCAACTGTTTTCTGTGTGGGTTGATGAGATGAATCTGTCTTCTTATTCTCATAATGTAATAGAAGCAGTTAAATGATTAAGCACTGAATAAGGATTTTTTCCAGTCTCAGAAAAAGATATCTCACAGTTCAAGGCCACTCTCTCATTGACAAGCATCAGGAACTAAATACAAACTCCAGGGAGAAGCCGCCAGCATCTCCATCTGTCAAGGAGGCTATCTGTACTTCAGGCTGCAGTTCAGTTTGAGCAACAGATGACAGTTTTGCCCTTCAGAGAGATCCAGGACTACAGTGGGAGGCAGATATCTGGGTTTGAGCAGCCCGGTGGTCATCATTTTTCTCTGACTTTTAGAGGAAGGTTCCAAATCCTCTGAACTGAAGCCCTGACTGTGGGTGAAATATGGATGTAAGTGAAGAAACAGATGAAATACGAGATCACTTTATTTGGCAAGCACAAAATTGTCCTAGGAATGCACAGAGATCTATCTGCAGCCTCCAGGTGCTTCAAGATCCAAGAAGAACTTTTCAGGTTTTTTCATCTTCCTTTTACTTAGTTTTTACATGCTAGGTGACGATGCAATGAAGTTCAGTGGCTACCCTAAGCAGTGCTGCTATTAAATTTCCAAAAATTCATCCTTACTGTAATTAAACTAAACTTCAGTGATACCAGTAGGCTCTGGTCAGGCCAATGTAGCAACTTCTTTCCACTGGGTCTTGTTCTAGTAACTTGAAATGGCATGGGACATTCAGAAATTTTACTTTCCTTCTACCTTCCCCATGATTGTATAGAGAATATTGAAAATCCATGTGTCCCTGCCCTTACTTTTCAAAAATATTACAAAAAATTGTATTAGAAACATTGACAAAAGTGAGTAGTTACACTAGCAAACATGTAATGAGATTATTTAAGAGGAAAAAAATCAAATAAATTATATTAATAAAATAGAGTAAGCATGTATCATGTACATGCAACTTACACTTTGCTGTGGAACACTTACTCCACTGAGTGGATCATAGAATCTCTCAAGCAGCTGAACAACAGCTCTTTCCGCAGCCACTATTACCAACAAGAGCCAGAGTTTGTCCTTCTTCTATGTTCATGTTCAAACCTCAGAGCTCTTTGGCCTCTGGTCGGGTAGGGTACTTTGCCACATCGTTATGAATGTTACGTTTCCATCAAATATTTTCTGACTGAAACAGTAGAGTTAGGTCAATTTTTTTAGGCTAATGTAACAGATCATAAAAGACTATGAAGAGCATTCATAAGAGAGATCAGTGGGAGTTTTTCCAAACGATCAGACTTCTTTTTTCCCAGGAATTAATATGTATTGAGAAGCTATTGTGAAAATACACATTCTCTCCTAAATATTCTACTCTGCAGGAATATTTGAATTAAAATTCTGTTCCATAAACACGAATTCTGACAGCTTCTTTTACACCATCTGTTAAACAAGATTACATTTTCAAAAGTAACAATAACTCTAGGTGGCTGACCTCTGTCTGCTTTGCAAGGACCTCATTCAGATTCTTGGCGTGTTCTTTGCTGATTTTTTTTGGTTTTGTCCTTAAAGAAAGGTACTGAAAATAATCTACTGTATTTGATTTGTGCACAGAATCAATTCTACTTAAAGATCTTTTCTAATTAATTTACTATAAAATGAAATATGACATATGTAATATGGATATATGCCTACACAAGAAGAAATATAGTCTATATGAATGAGTATATATAAAATGTAAATATAGACATATGCAAATGACCAATCAACATAACAGCTCAAATGTATGATACTTCATAAGACTTCATAGCTATTTTCCTTTATTATGTGTGTATACATATCTGTGCATATATACAGACATACATACATAATAAACACAAGATTTATAATATATATGTGATAGTTTTCTGGAATGTTCTGTACTCTTTGTTATATGACAGGCCACATGCACCCATATATTCATATACATTGTTGGTTACTGAAGTATGTGACAATCTATTATGGACAACTTGCAAATAAGTCATCCCTCAAAAATTTCTGGTTAAATGTTAGAGGCCTAGTTATATGTTCAAGATCCATGCTCAGGTAGCTTCATGCAAGAAAGTCTTGAAAAATTATCTCTGCTGCATTAACCCTATTTCCACTGCCTCTTAAATATGTCTTACCAAGAGACAGGGGAGGTTTTGGTCAGAGAAGACACAAAGTAAAGCTTAACCCCAATTTGGTTGGATGAGTCAGATGTGAATGGGCTCACACAGTACTTGTTCTCAGTAGCTATGATGTGAGTGGCAGAAAAAAAAGAAAAACAGGCTTGAAATAAATTAGAGGAGTATGCTATGCTGTGCATAACACTGTGCTTAATTACAGGCTTCCCTCCTTCCTCACAGTAGCTCTCTGTGGAGGGTACTCTTTCAAACAGCATGAACAAGTGGGCAGCTGACATCTTGGCTTTGGCATAGTCTGGAATGAAATAAGTGCTTTGCCCTAATGGCATTGAACCAAATATAATAGCTGAAAAAACTCTGTAAAGATAAAAAGGAGAAAAATATGTTGACATTGATGTGGCAAAGGCAAGAAAAGCTTTTACGGGCAGATTAGGGGCTTTGGATGAATACTCATTAATAAGGCCGAGGTAGGGTAAGAGCTGCCTAGTGCAAACTCTGTGACTTTTTTCCTTACTGAGGAAATCCATAATTTGTTTGTAGGGAGGAGAGTAGCAGTCTAAGGTTTCCTTCCTTGCCCAGTTGTCTGGATTTATTAGAAACGCATGTGTTGATTTCTGTTTCTGTTCTTAATGCATGAGATGTGGTAGGATGTACAGTTCCTTGCAGCTTAGTTTCTTCATCTATAAAATTGAAGGTATTAGTTGTGGAGCAGCCTGAGAATTATGGAGAATTTTGCAATTCCACATTTCCTTTGAATGGCCCAGTCTTCCAGGCATAATCAAATCCTTGAGTTCAGGAGAAAAAGGCAAAAGGCAAATGGGAGATGAGAAAGAGGCATGAAATCTGGGATGAGGAAAGGACAGTAGGAGAGGAGATACATGAGGAGAAGGGATTCACTTGAATGTGTAGGGGAAGGGAGGGTAATGCTGGTATTTGAGAAGGGGTTGGTGTAATCAGGGTAAGAAGCAGCTTTACCTTCAGCGGCATTTTTTGCCAGGCAAGAGTGTGGCAAGTGCTGAAAGCAAGCATGGGATGTGCATGGGAGACAAGGTGGCTACTGACAAATACGGACAGGGATTTCAGTTGCAGGGAGAAAAGCAAAAGACTTGGTTAGATGCTGGGGATAGAGAGAGAGGAAAGAGAAAGTTGGAAAGGTGCCAGTCGGTGGGAACAACTCCCTGGAAACACTCGGAGAAACTTCTTCAGCTCTGGCTGGGCATTTTCCAGATTGGGTGTTTGCTGAACCTTTCTCCTGCTCTCCACCTCTCTTGTCCCAGGGCTCATAATTTCCTCACCTCAGTTTCACTCATTACTTGCTCCACTTACCTTTTAATCTTGTCCACCTACGATCCCTACAGCTAAGCCATGTGATTCTATTGTTAAAGAAACAAGGAAATGGCCATGAAAACAAGGAATGGCTTTGCTTTGCCTGTCTTCATGTTGCCTTCCTTTTACCCTGGTCAACCTGATTTCAAGGGAAATTGTATGTAGGTAGCTAAACACAGTCTAAAAGCATCACTTATGTTGGATTTGTAATAGTGTAAGGAAGGAAGGGGAATGTAAGTGTGAAGAATGGAAGACAAATATTTATGTTTTTTTCAGTTTTATACTCCATGACTTCGTGATACCTATAGAAAAATCAAACATATTCTCCCACATGGACAAAAAAGAACATAACAAAGAGATACTTACAAAAGCCCATCTTTAAATCACATATGTCCATTTCTCACTAGATAGGCACCAAACCTAAAACACCCAGCGTAAGTAAAGTACATAATATCTTGTGTAAAGGTAAAAGTAAATCCAAAGATACGTGCCTTCTTTACAGAATTTCTGTAACAGAAAAAACATAATCATGATCATATTGTACATTCACTTGTAGCAATCAAGAATGTGAAGAGTATCCTATAATTCAAAGGAATCCACAAGTCCTTAGTATTTTAAAGTAAAATAATCTCCAGCTCTTTGTAAGATCCTAACCTAAGACATCATCATTCCTGTACGCTTCAGTTCCCCTCTGTCTGCAAAAACTGATGAGAGTATTGGGATAGAGGAAGAAATTGCTCTAACTTTAAATATTTTGAGCATGTACAATTTGTATTGTCTTCACCTTATACATTCATTAAAATTATTTTCAAAATTATAATACAGTTGCAATTCAAAGTTTCAACTAACTGACACATGAGGAAAATCATCGAGAACTTTAGAATTTCTACAATGCAGAAATTACTTCAATAGAACAAATCTTTGTGCTTTATCTTACATTGAACTAAAGCAAGTGACAATTCATGAGATTTCACATGATCTGCAATAGTACTTTGATAAAATAGCAGAGTGAACAAATACAGAAGTTCCTACGCAGGTCCACCCTCCTGGTTCCTTCCTCGGGAAAATCCCACTGATTTTTATAGGAATCTTACCTAAACATACARGTAGAAACCGACTTATGGTTTGTTAAACAATAGATTCCCTCAGAAGAAAGGGCTAGTGATTATAAGAATTAATAAAGGCTTCTGAATTACAGCAGCCAATAACAACATCATGGAGACTGAAAAAAAAAAAGTCATTTAGAACATTACCTAAAATGTCAAGAACATTAGCTTGAAGGGAAAGATAATCTATATTTTTTATGTCAAAACTGAGTTTGGAATGAAAGATTTTATGATGCACTGACAGAGATAAATTGTGATTGTTTATTGGTGTTAATTTATGTTCATTTWAAAAAGGAATATTTCAATAACTTTTTTTTTAAGAAGCTTTGTTTACCTATATGATGCTTGCAAACTTTGTCCATACATAAGCTCAAATTTTCTTTCGTGAGTCAAAGTAACAACAGTTTGAATATTTTCTATGGCTTCTGAAGCAATCTGTATCGGAGAGCAGATATTCATCAGCAGAAAAACAAGATTATGTGGGAATTTTTAAACATAATCAGATAAAGAGAATAACTACAATAGAATTAAGTCTACACCACTGTTGAAAGCGTGGTTGCAACATTTGTAGACATGCTGCTCTTAAATATATCCAATTAGCGTGGATTATAGCAGTGAAGTTGAGACAGCATACATTTTAGCACAGGCCAGCAATGGGATTTTATTTTCCAGTGGACTTGTGTAACCTGTCACAAGGATGATGCCACGCAGCTGTCATCGCTGCGGGAGCCCAGTGAGGATAAACTGTACAAGCCTACATCACCTGCAAATGCATTTGGAACTGCAGGGTAAACATATGTCCACATTTTTAAATGCAGCTAGTGATTTTGAGCTCACCCATAAAGAAATGATCTTCCCCAGGGTGCATTCTCAGCATTTTTGGAATATCAGGAGTCTTTCAAAACTTGTAAAGGAGAAACTCAAAACCGCTGGCCGTTCCTAAAAATGTAGAGACAGATTTTCCTGGCCCATATGACAGCTTGGCATCTAATTCCTATTAGTTTTATATCTTTTAAAATCTTCCTGTTTTGCCACAGAAGAAAAAACAGTAGGAGTTTTCCAAAATTATTAATGATGCTAGGTACCCAATCTTGATTGAAAACTAGTTGAAGCTCATGCCTTAATTTTCTTAATGCTCCCCGAATATTAGGGGGATTTACTTGCAGTTCATTAACATAATCAGCAAATCTTTTAGTAACAACAGTTGATTTGGCCTTGGTCAAGAATCCAGCAAGTCAAAACTCAAAATGTAAAGCATTTTGGAAAGCCATTTTGTAAGTATATTCATGGAGCACTATACTCATTCCAGCTCATAATTTAGTTCTGATGTACTCATTTTATGGGAAAAGAAAATTAAAAATTATCCACTGTCTAGAAAGTCCCCTAGGACCTGGGACTCAAGCTCAGTTTTTTTTCATATATTGTCACCCATGTAAGATTTGTACACTGTGGAATCCCACTCCCTTCACAGAAGCCTCCCGTAGTGTCTGTACCACTCCAAATCGTGTGCTCATGGATTGTACCAGGAGCTAATTGACTCCATTAGGTAAGTGTATGATGAATTCTGCTGCTCATAAGGCAGGAGGCAGGCATGAAATACATTTACTTTCTTTTAGCTATGTTGTTTTTGCACTATCTTTCAATGGCAGTAGTTAATTTTTCTCTCTCATGCGTGAAGATGGCATTCCTCCATAGGCAGTTTTCCAGGAAGAACCCATCTTAAAGAGAAGAGTAGATTTTTACCTAGAGCTAAAAATAGATGCCTGGGACTTGTTTTCCTTCAGGTTTGTTTGATAATTGAGAGTGAAACATTTTGCTGAATTGCTATGGAAATAAATATGTTTTAAATTTTGCCAGAAACTGGGGATCTGCAAAAAATTGTTTTAATTAATATTGTCTGCCAAACCCAGATATTCAGGTCACCGCCTAATAATCATGTAACTATTCTTACAAGTAGTCTCCACGGAAGTTGGCATGAGATAGTGATAATCCGCTGTAAACAACTTGACTATGAGATAACAAAAATATTTCAGTGCATAAGAATGCACTCAACAAGGTTACCTGTTTGGCAAAACTTTATGAATAATTAGTGACAGTATTTTGAATTTTTTCTTGATTACCCTGTCATGTAAAGAAGAGCAAGTTTCTTTTTTTTCAAGACATATATTCTTTTAAAAATAAATCTCTTTTAACTTCTTATTTTAATGTGTAACAAAACACCTTTAGGCTTGTGAATCATCAGCCTTTACTGTAAGTGTAGAAAACAGTTTGAAAGCAAACACGACTCTCAGCCTTCAGCCCAGTAAGAAAGAGGAAAAGCCTAGCAGCTCTAAACATGAGAGCTAACCTCCAAAAGCTTAACTATACGCATACATTTGGCAGACCCTTCTTTCTACATCATTACTTCTACATAATAAGTAGAATAAATGCTTAGACAATCTACAAATAAGAAACACAACAGGCTAAGTAACATGAGGGATAAGATATTGAAATAATTAAATAGCGTGGAAAAACTAACATAACTGCATGTAAATATTATCTGGCTGCCCTATAAAGACAAACATCATGTTTTCTTTATGTCTGTATTACTGAGAAAAATAGTTTTACAGATAGGTAAAGTGAAATTTTTCTCTGCACAGCCAATTTAAATATGCTTTGAGGCTGAGAAGCTTTACAGTTGTCTCACTAACAACCTTTAATGAATTTGCTCTTCTTAGAAGCAAGATTGTTTTGGACTCTTTCTTTGTTTTTCTAACAGCCAACCTGTGGGCTCACAGAGGTTTCCAGGTTTGACTTCTGGTCTTTACATTACCCTCTCTTGCCTTTTCCCAACCACTGTTACCAACCAAGCCTGGTAAGTAGACAGTGCAATCATTGTAYGATCTGGAAAAAGACAGAAAATAGATAACAATTTTAGCTAGATCATACAATGATTGTACTGGATACTTATTTCAAAAGAGCTTTGTGAGACTTTGTTTGTTAAATTCAAGTTACATTTTAAACCTCAACTAAAAACTGTTGTAGAATTCATGATAAATAAAAGATGAGTTAATTCCCTTGAATCCTCTTGACTATTCATTATTATTAGAGAATACTCATTTACGTGTGTCAGGGGACAACGTTCTGCGGATGCCTTGTTGTTTGACCTTACAATGAATCATTGCTATGTAGATTTATACCAAAATGCCTGGCAGGCAAAACCAAGAGGAATTTCCCTTCTTTTTATTTTAGTGTGAAAAGGGCTAGGAGTAAACACCCAAACCATTTTCTAATCAGCCTGGAGGCACAGAAACGCCTCTGAGAAGGCATGGAAAGAGAGAATAAGATTTGCTGTGCCCAGACGCCTCTGCACAACTGACCACGGTGTAATGGGAGGGAGGGAAAGGGCAGAAAAGAAGATCACACAGGTGGTGTGCTGCTTGGGGTGTGTCAAAAACCCAGTCCCCACGCAGCACGGTCTGTCCTGAGACAGCACGTCTTGGGAAGTGAGAAAACAGTTCTCCTCAAAGTTACAAAACGAAGTAACACCCTCCCTCTGCTGCCACGCTCACATTTTCTTTGAAGCAGATTCCCAGGCTCCTGCTTCCCTTCCCAGCCGAGAGGGGAAGGAATGAAAATCAGAGCAAGGAATTGCAGGGCACTGACAGCTACATTGTCACCGTGATGTTTTCATGCATCCTTGTTCCTCGTGGTTTCTATACTGTGCTTTTTTATACTAAGCCCACAGACAACTGCAAGGTGAGAGAAAGTGAAGATACGTGACAGGTAGAAGAGAGGGGCTCTGAAAGGAAACAAGCTGGAAAGAAATGAAGAAAAGGAAAAAAAGCAGAGTGCTGGGAAAGAATAGGGAACCCGAATGCAGACTCGGGACAGGAGTGAGGGACCCAGGACTTTTCAAATGCTTACTATGCTCTGAATGCTACAAACTATTTGAGAACATAAATTAATAACTCACGTTTTCAATTTTAGCTTCATATTTGCTATATTACCATTTTGTCAGAACAATACAACAAAGCAGACTTTGACTTCTTTGGGGAGTATATTCTTGATCCATCACCAATGTCCCTATTAAGCAACACTGTGTAGTACAACATAAAAACAGATAAAAATGTCAATGAACCCATCTTTCCTGCGATTTCCAGTTCCTTCTTATTTTTTTTTTGCATGTCCAGCAAGCATCTTCATTTGAATAATTCCTGTTACAGCAATAATTGGCACAGTGGCTAAAAGCAGAAGAGTCAGCTGCCAGCCATGGATCAATGACAAAACAATCCCAGTCCCAAGATGAGCTACATTTTGGGCAATTAGTGCCAGTCTGGAACCTGTAGCCTGGAAAAGGACAAAACCATTGTAAATTACTCTGTTTTATTTGAAAACTAGACAGGAAATATTTGTTACCTAGACAATTGAGATGTATTCACCAGAGGACATCTGAAAGTGCTTAATTTGGTCTAAATATTCTGCAGAACTGGATGCTTTATCTTTTGAAAAACCATTCTATTGTACAAATCATTCCCTCAAGTCTTCTGTATCTTATCTAGTCTTCCTCCTCTGTTTCCATCTATTCACTCAGACTTACAGTCCTTTTTTTGCAGGTTTTGCCCAAGAAAACACAATGACATTTCATAGATCTCATGTTTTTTATATGTAGAACCATGACTTCAAACTTGCCAGGTCTCCTGAAACATGACATTTCCTAACTTGGAGTCCGAGATGACCATTTTTTCTTTCTGACCACTTTTAACTTTAAGCATGTGAACAAACATAGTGCTGCAGTGAGAGTAATCCTCATTTTGAGGCATACACTTAAGCATTTTGTTAATATTTGTAACACTGAGCATGGAAACACAATGCTGTCTAGACATCTAAGCAGGTTGGATAAATAACTTTAAATAAATGGATTCCTTGGATGACTCATTTATACTAGGGATAACAGGACTGAACGTTAGTATGAACTAAAAGCAAAGATATATATATATAAAAAATACATATCTTACCTACTATTATAATACTAAATTTTTGTGTGACACCAAAATAAATAATATTATATTATTTAATAAATAATAACAGCTTCCAGATGACCGTGTGTGCAGGATTTCTACCTATCGAATCCGGTCTGTAACTTACTCCATTCTAAACCAGATATGAAAAATGCCAGTGCTTGTTACTTACCCCTTTCACTTGTAAGACATCATTAGCAAGTCTTGTAATTAACACTCCAGTGCTATTTTGGGATCATCAAACCAGGTGATCTCCTACAACATGAAATAGAGTTATTATAGTCTTAAAAACTTTAGTCTGCACATCACCTAATTAGGCTACATAAGAGAACTTAATCACTTCGGATTACAACGGGATGACACCATATGGTGTTCTTTACACATAGCCATAAATACAATACACCTAAAAGTTTAAAAAAAATATGGAAACACAAAACTCAAACCAAAGTTGTTAACAATCCGTATATCCTTTTTGCAGTAGCACAAACACCACCACGTTATTTCATATTAAATGTAGCTTTAGAAGAAATTTTTGCTTGTGAATTTAACATGTTTTGATGATCAGATGCTCACTAAATAACAGTACCAAGGAATCTGCCATTTAGGGACAATTACTTGATGTATACCATGCATCTGCAAAGCTACTAACTAAACAATATACTTTCTCCTGTTATAAAGCTAAAAACACATCTTAATTTTCTGTCAGTTACAAGTACTGTGAAATCTGTAAGTCTGCTGTGAAGTGTTTCGAAAGTCTGAGTTCTGCTGCAAAATCTCTGTGGTGTCTGAGAAGACATATGTAAAATGATATGCAGTGCTGGGAGATTACTKAAGACTATCTTTTCCTCATCTGGAAGACACTATTTTCAGGGAAAAAAATCTTGTCAATCATATACTTTTGTATCTCATTAGCAATTCAGATTAATTGGTCAGAGGGAGCAGTGGCTCTAAAGCACTTATTTGAAAACTAAAATGTCTGAGTTAAACGCAAAATATTTGTCTTATTTAAACCCAGGAAGTAAAAATAAAATATTCACTCTATCTTTCCTCCAGATTTGCCAAATATCAAAACCAAAAGATCATTATCATGAAACAATCTAGGTATTCGTATTACTTTATACACACATAATTCTTATCAACAGTATGGTATTTTTGTGTAATAACTATTCATAAGGTTGCTGTAAGAGCTTTTATATTTCTCACCATTAGTGTATAAATGCATAACCTTTGGACATCAACAAACATGCTACATTTCTTGGGGTTTTATTGTAGGCGAGGGATTATTTTTAAGTGCAGTAAAGTACTGTATTCTTAAATACAGTAAGAAAAAAAGATGTAAACCAAACAGCTTCAATGTGGCTGTAGGCTCACATACCCAGATGGCTGCTTTGGGGTTACAAGATATGGAGAATGCACCACATGTGTTGGTGCCAATACACAAAATTCTCCCAGGTCCCACTGCGGTAGTGCCTGATACTTGAACATGATGCCAGGTGGACACTTCACACCAGAGTGAGAAAAGTGAATATAATGACATTACTTGACTTCGCAGACCGTGAAAACCTCTCTGTTACCTTCAGGGTCTTTCAAGCCCTTCCTCCAGGGATTTGTTGAGATTCAGCATGGTCTTAGAGAACCTCACTCTCCTCCTGGGCTAGTCAAAAAAGTCTCGTGTGACTTAATTTCTTCCAAGGATGTGACCTATAATCCCTTCCCATATAAACCAGAAAGAAGGGGCATCTGGGCCTCCAGTGAAAGGGGTTAACGAAAGGGAAGCTGATGTGGCTCAGGTCGGCTCTGGGAACTTCTCAAGGAGGAAATGACCCTCTGTGGAGACCAGGAAAACTTCACTCAGCTGTATGGGTGGAAGAAGTGGTGGGGTTGTGCCTGGAAACCTCCTCTTTGGTCCCAGACTTGCCAATGTACCAGACTAGCGTGGTTGGGGTAGGCCACTGTCTGTAGTGAGTGAAAGGCAAGGGAGTGATGCGTCTAGTCTCACATTACTCTGCTTTCTACTACCACAGGGATCACATGCATATCTACAGCTGGGTCGGCTGGGAGTAAAATTTTATAAAAATTCAGGGAATTTACTCTGTGGATTGATAATAAGGTAGTAAATACCAACATTTCCTTAAAATATTTGGTGAATTTAAAAAAAATAATCAGTAGGAAAAGCAACTGGTAAGGGTAGAAATGGCAGCAAAAGAGGGGCAAAAATACCTGAGTTAGTTGTAGCTGTGCTGAAATACGAACTGGGAGTGCTGGCAAGCCTGCAGGGCAGGTACCAGTGCAGTCCGTGCCCCCCAGGTAGGGATTTGCCAGTTTGCACTGGTACATTACACGCACTGCAGCGGAGCAGGGATGCTGAGCAGCTCCCCACTGCTTCCTAGGAGGCAGCTAATGCCAACCATCAAACGGTGGTGATAAGGCTGRTTATGCAGTTAGGATCCTCACTGCTTAGCAACTAGTGACTGCTGTGCTTGGATTTTGGGCTGATTATTTTGAAAAGTTTTCACTCTGCTGCTGAATGTACTTCTACTGGCAGCTGAGCCCTGTTCCTTCCCCTGACCAGTACCAGGTACCAGTACCAGGCTGTCTTTGGTTCTGCCTGCTACACAGGAGCAGCCACCAGTTTAGTGAGTGCAGCTAGTCAGATATCCAGGTCCTATAACCTTCACAAGCAATTATTTGTGGATCCTAGCCTATACATGGAGTTAGCTGATCAGAAGGCTGATCTGAATTTCAGATTCAGTCTCTTAGATTACAGCCTACTTTTTATGGGTGCTTTGATTTTATTAAATAAGCTAAATAAACACTGCCATCACCTCTGAGCTTTCTTATGCTGGTTTTAAGATGACCTTTATTAGTTATATTAATAAAAAGGGTTTAAAACSATTTAAAATATCTACTTGGACCTGTTATGAAGATTTAGTCCAGTTAGTTTCTAAACTGAGCTAAAGAAATCAGTGTGGTATCTTTATGGATATGATTGCAGCATGACTACTTAAAGAAACACAAATACAATTTATGGCATGTAAACAAAAAAGCCTTTCTAAAGCTCCAGAAAGCTAAATATATAAYGCTTTTACCTGTTCAGAATTGCTCTGAATGCCATGGATTGAAGCCTCATTGTAAGGATTTCTCCAGCTTTGCCAAATGTGAAACCCTGTTTGAGAAAAAAAAAAAAAAACACACCTTTTTTCATACCTAATCACAGTTTTTGTCTTTTTCAGATAAATAGTTAAGTGACCATCTGTATATARTATTAAAAAGAATATTATTAAGTAAAAAATATTCTAGCTGTAACTGAGGTAATCAAAGTTTTTAAAAGCTAAATTTAGAACCTGTAAGGGTAGAGCACAGAATGAGTCATTGTTTTTTAAGAAACAAGTATATACTAYGTAACAGTCTTCAAGCCCCACCAAACAATGATTTAATTGCAGGAATTTTTTTACTGCCCCTGATCTCAAACTGAAACTGTTTACTTCAGTGTAACAGGCTCAGTGGTATCACAGGTAAGACTCTATTCTTGTYTTAGGCACTGTACAAATACCAGGGATTTCCCTCTCTTTCTCTAAGAGCTTTCAGTGAAAAAACTGTAATGCTACTGGTTATTATCTAGGGTAARCCTCGGAACCCGCACAGATACTCACTGACTACAACACAACTCTGTGTGCACAAAGACRTACTGGTGAACCTGTCACTCCTGGGCCAGGGCCACGCAGGGTCAGACTAYGCCAGAACGAGATGAGGGAGACAGGCAGACACATTTGGGTGGAGAAATATCCATAACAGCTATACCACCAATTTCTTTTCTTTTCCAAGGGCATCACAGAAGTAGGAATTTTGAGGTTGGTTCTGCCTGAAGAGAGGGCAAGGGCTGGAGGTCATTTCAAAAAAGGCATCTTCTTGTCTCAGGGGCATAAGGCAGAAAGTAGCAAGGTGGTCTTCAGAAGTGTACAGATGATTGGGAAAGGCCAACACAAGTAGCTGAGCAATAATTAAAGGGATTYGTGCATGTAAATGAGATAATGCATCAAGTCACATAATAAGTTGTCCTGGTTTTGGCTGGGACAGAATTA
>JASVER010000018.1:169464-272419 GCA_030449065.1 Oceanodroma leucorhoa | reverse complement strand
CTTTTGCTTTACCTATTAAACTGTCTTTATCTCAACCCACGAGTTTTCTCACTTTTACCCTTCCGATTCTCTCCCCCGTCCCACCTGGGGGAGAGTGAGCGAGCGGCTGTGTGGTGCTTAGTTGCCAGATGGGCTTAAACCACTACACAAGTGAACTGATTTATGTATGAACTTGGCAGTTTTCCCGCAATATACATAATTCCGTGCATTGGTAAATACACATGCCTTGTGAACAATTATGTGTACACGGGAATTTAGACTCAGAAAATGTGGTCAAAATTATTTGATCCTGTACAAACAGAAGGATGCATCCCATAGACTGAAGAGGTGATTTGAAATATTATTTAACTTTCATGGTATGGAGCTGTGAGTAATCTTAAATTAAGTGTATGATGTGGTCTTTCTCAGTTACTTTTGGTACGTTTTGTTAGAAATCCAAGGGGTTGAGTTCATGTAAGTACATGCAGAGTAGTTTCAGTCCAACCAGATCAGATGCTGACAGGAGTGTTGCACAGAGCTCAGAGCAGGTGTTGAGGCAACCATTTACTCAAGACAGAAGATTCAAAACCTGATCTAAACCTGTGCTGCCGATGTTACTATCGGTACTATCTGATAGTAACAATACTGACAGTGCTGTCAGTATTGGGTTTTCCTACACAGGCTGTGGTGTAGATCTTAACTTAGGGTAGATCTAACTCCAAAACTTTCCTTTGCTGGGGATATGGCGGTCAGCTTACAGCACAGAGAACATTTAAAACCTCTTACTGCACCTATCTGATAGTGAAAGTTCATCATCATTTTTCTTGTGTACTACTTGACACTAAGGYGCTGAAAACTTAGCACAATAGAGATATAATGCCTCAAATACCATGAACAATTGCAGTAACAAAAACTTACCTGAAGGAAAAAAGTGACAAAAGAAATTAGTCCAAAACCTAAGAACAGTGGTACATACATGCTATTTGTCTCCCTGATGGCAACCTCTCCTTTTTCTACAAACACCTGTAAGAGAAAATTTTGAAAATTAATTTACTTAAGTTACAGTGCAATAATTTCCCCTGTTATCATTACATACATGCTATACACATTACATACAGTTAAAGTGATAACAAGTCCATTTCTTGTTGAACTAAGATTTTTTTTTCTTTGAAGTTTATAGATCTGAAGTGATTTTACATGTCTTACGAACGAAGGCTTCATTGGTATTTTGGCGAGATAAAATCAGTAACACACGTCAGTGAACAACATACATCAGTAAATTATTATTGCAATTTATACATGCAAAATGCTGAGGCATGTCTTAAGACTCTACAATAGCATTTCTGGAGTCACTGGCTGAAGATTATTGCATGTTAAACAATGACTAGTCAGTGAGAGAGAAATATGGAAATTGTTCTTAATATGATGTGTTATATTTTACAGACCCATTATTTTCTTAGGCTGAGACTCAGTGATAAACAGACTTTCCATTGTTTATTTTCTGTATGTTAACAAAAAAAAAAAAGCAACTTACGTTGTATGGAGAGTTTGCTTTGTTATGGAAATAATTTGCCATTTAAAGCTTCCATGCACTTGTTTATCTCAACAGTGGATAAATGAATATTAAAGATGTAGTATCTTCAAGCCATYGTCATACTTTTATATATGGTAAAAAAACTATAGTTCATGAAGCAAGGAGATCATATAGTTTTCATTTCACCAAGTTCGTAGAGCAATAAAGATAATGCTCCTAAGTTTGGATGACACAAATATGTTTTATAAGGTTTGAGGTATTCAGGTTCTCTAAGTCTTTTTAATAGATCTTTGAGCATATTGTATACTGTTTGTTGTTGCATTGTGTTTGCATATTTTGGATGTTCAGTAACAGTCATTATGTGGTTTTAATTTTTTAAATGAAATTTAATTTGCCTTAGTAAAAATTTATTTATTGTTTGCTCAGAGTTACTCCAGTTTACCTTGTTTTATACCTTGGTCCGTAGCAATAAAATTTACAATGCAATTATTTAAATTTTCTAATACAGATTTGTTATAAATCCTATCACACCTGAAAATATTTTTAACAGTTTTTAGAGTAAATTAATGTTTCAGAAAGGAAAGACCTTCGTTCTATTTTTTCCCAATATATATCTTCTGCCCTTTGCCAGATTATTTTCCATGTTGGACTGACTGGGGACAACTGCTGAAAGACTGCAACTGCACAGCATGCTCCCCTTCCCTCATGGATGTTTCCTGTTATTCTTTGCATTAAAAGCTGAAGTATAACACCAACATAATATACTCTTTTCCCAAACAGTTCTTTGGAAGGTAACACCTCATATACTATTAAAAAAAAATTAAGATAGGCTATTTCAGTATCTTTCATGTTATTTACTACAGCTTGACTGGCTGTAAAAAATGCTCCAATAAATGCAGACGTTGCTCTGTTTTCATTTTTTCCTTTTTCTTGTTTTGTGGTGAAACTGTGAAAAACATGAGAAAACAAGACTGAGCCCCTCACCCCAAAACAGTCAAAACATGAACCTGAGGTTCAGCTTCCAGGGCTGTATTTGTTTCTATTTTGATTCAGATTCCTGTAACAGACAGATAAGATAATCTTTGTCTTCTACAACTCATGCAAGTAATAGGACCATATATTATTTCTTGGTATGGCATATAAGTACCATATGGCATATGGGTACATAAGCGCACATAAACGCATATACTTGTGCTCTCACACTCAGTGCGTCCCTCTCCTGCGCTGTCAAAACCGTAATAATATCCTGCACTGTATCAATATTAATACCTTTCCAACAAAATACTGTGTTCTGGCAGAAAATGTTAGAAAATTCCCACCAGTACAAATACAGTGTCGCTTGCTTGAGAATGTAACTTCATTTTCTAACACCATAAATTCAGGTTTACAGAAATTCTATCTATAATGAAAAGCCTACTCAGAAGCATTATCTCACATCCCTTTCATTGCTTTGTGTCACATCATATCTTCTGAAAGGCTATGGCTGAGCACACGTGGGCAAGACAGCGCAAGGATCACCTTTCAAGCCCGCACTGCTCATGCTGACATACTGCCTTCTCTAAAGGGGTAAGGGTGAAGCAGATTCGGAGAGGTCACAGGAGAACATCTCCTCATTCAGCATCAGTGAGCTGATCTTCTTGAGGATGTGCAGTTTGCACCACCAGACATTTTGCATCCTCCATAGCAAGGAGCTTTGCCCATTCCTCACCTTTGCTGTGCAAATTGAAAAAAATTTATCATTTTATTGGTTTATATCATAAAGGTAATCAGGAAGTAATGAAAAAAGGTAAAGCATACAATGAAGATTTTTACTTCTTTGTTTTATACTCACCCCTATAAAGTCTGAAAAGATGACTGAAAATATGGGTTGCAAGGCCCCATTGATAATTGCGCGTAAAATTCCAATGACAAAGTACAGCCATTCAGTTTTATTCAACTCCATAATTTTAAAAAATGAAACAGGAGTTACGCTTTTGTCCTAAAATAAAAGGATTCCATCAGGATAAAAATAATACATTAACACAGGGAAATGAGGGACGTGTATTTCTTTGTAATATGCTCCTTATCACATATTCCATGTTGGGAAACCCCAAACTAACGTATCTTTAAAAACCATATTAATTAAAGGCAGAAATTCTTACTGTTACTCAGTACCCAATATTAATAACGTAAAAGAAGAAGGAAAATAYCAATGAATGCTATACAAGCTCTCATTTCTTTCAACAATAATAATTTGAGCCTTCCCCTGAAAGGATTAGTCATAAATCCCACTTACCCTTCATGGGACCATCCAGAAAAAGAAGTTGCAAATTTAAACCACTTTTTCCCATTTGATGGTGTTGAATGTTAAAAGAATTGCTCCTTACTCATTGCTGAATATGATCTCTTGCAAGTTTAGGTCATTAGCCAACTCGATAATTGTATCTTAATTTTCAGGAATTTATTTGCTAACACAGATATATTAGACAATAGATAGCAAAACATTTAGACAAATATAGTAATTATTCTCTRTTCAGGGTGTGTTGTCTGAGTTATATGACTAATTACCTGGGTTTGTTTTTGTTCTATAATTAAATGATTATTAAATAATTAACTTGCTATTTAGGCTATTCCTATACTCAAGTAATTTTGTTTCATAATATTACTCAAATAAACTATTTCAAGTATCACAACAAAAAAACAWTTTTAGCTTCAGGGGAAAAGACTATTTCCATAGAATTCCTGTGTGATTTTGTCAATTTATGAGCCTTTAACCAGACACGTAGGCTGCCTTCGCACATTTTGTTAAAAAGTTACTCTCTCTTGAGTGGGATCACATTTCTTTCTCATCCCATCAGTTATGGAAAATACATGCAGGCAAGAATACAGAGACACTCACAAGCTGAACACCTTTTACATCAAGTTCCTCATTCTGTGTTCTGAACCTTTTTATGCTTTTCTGAGTGSGTTGTCTTTTCTGTCCAGTGAGTATTGATCCCTTCCGTGCATCCTCTGAGACAGCTGGTGCGTTACCTTCTTCCTGTAACTGGTCCTCAGGTCCTGATGCCTGAAATGAAACACAGTATGATGCTAAAAATCGTTTATGGCCATCCAGAGGGACCTTGACAGGCTAGAGAGGTGGGCCTGTGCAAACCTCATGAAATTCAACAAGGCCAAGTGCAAGGTCCTGCACCTGGGTTGGGGCAATCCAACATTGGGCTGGGTGGTGAGTGGATTGAGAGCAGCCCTGCAGAGAAGGACTTGCAGGTATTGGTGGATGAAAAGCTGGACATGAGCCAGCAATGTGTGCTCGCAGCCCAGAAGGCCAACCGTACCCTGGGCTGCATCCAAAGCAGCGTGGCCAGCAGGTCGAGGGAGGTGATTCTGCCCCTCTGCTCTGGTGAGACCCCACCTGCAGTACTGCGTCCAGCTCTGGAGCCCTCAGCACAGGAAAGACATGGACCTGCTCGAGGGGATCCAGAGGAGGGCCAYGAAGATGATCAGAGGGCTGGAGCACCTCCCCTATGAGGACAGGCTGAGAGATTTGGGGTTGTTTAGCCTAGAGAAGAGAAGGCTCCGGTAAGATCTTATAGCAGCCTTCCAGTACTTAAAGAGGGCCTGCAGGAAAGATGGGGAGGGGCTGTTTATCAGGGAGTGTAGGGATAGGTTGAGGGGCAATGGTTTTAAACTGAAAGAGAGTAGAKTTAGTTTAGATACTGGGAAGAAATTCTTTACTGTGAGGCTGGTGAAACACTGGCACAGGTTGCCCAGAGAGGTGGTAGATGCCCCATCCCTGGAAACATTCAAGGTCAGGTTGGAYGGGGCTCTGAGCAACCTGATCTAGTGGAAGGTGTCCCTGCCTGTGGCAGGGCGCTTGGAACTAGGCGATCTTTATGTTCGCTTCCAACCCAAACCATTCTATGATTCTAYGATTCTATATTATCCTGTACTTTCAAGCGATGATCAATTCTAAATAAAACCAACAATTCCTGTTAAGTAAATGGGAGATWGATAAGAATTGAGTAATTTTACAAAGACCAATCAAGTATTGAAGTTGCATTAAGTCCTCTCTATACTCAGCRAAAAACTTGCCAATACACTAACACTTATAAGGAGGGGGAAGTTTTAACCACAGAGATTTTTTTTCTCATTTTTTGTCATGTTAAACTGTTCTGAAAACGTACAGGAGAGTTAACTAAGTTAACTGAAGAGACCCACAAGAAAGCCTCTTTAAAATGCAAAAATCATATAAAAGGGCCTTAAAGTTAAAGAGAATAAGAAAGTCAACAAGAGGGACTTTCAACATGGGGAAAGAGCTATGAAGAATGGGAGCAAGGCTTCCAGCTGCTTCAAAGTTAAGGCCTGAGAGAAACTGCTTGAGAAGTTCAGGAGACAGCTTGAGAGATAATAAAAATATGAAAGATAGACCACGTCTGAACGACAAAACTTCAGGAGCCTGAGTCACTAAGATGCTGGTGATTTGCAAAAGTATTTACGTAAAAGAGTTTGAGTTTTCACGGTGAGGGTGGGAGGCACTGGAGCAGGTGACTCGAGGAGGGTGTGGAGTCTCCATACTTGGAGGTATTCCAAGCCCAACAGGTCACAGCCCTGAGCAACCAGCTCTGACCTCAGAGTCCACCCTGCGTTCAGCGGGGGTTGGACTAGATGAGCCACCGAGGTCCCCTCCAACCTGAGCTATTTCATAATTCTATGATTTGGAAAAGAGGTCTGAGAATTTATCAGCTCCAGAACTACTTTTTTGCCACAATCTTCATATTTACCTTCTCACATRCTTTATTTTTAATGTCATACTTTTAAAGAAACTTTTTTGCTTAGAATTCCTGTAATTCACAACTTTGAATTACACTTGCATATTTTACTTTATATGAAGTTTTCTTAAKATGGAGTTCAGCACTCTGAAGAGCAGCTTTTTTCCTGCTAGATTTTCTCTATTGAGCAAACACTGCAAAGCTAGAGGTACCTTTGGGAGCAATTSGATCCAGTCAGGTCAATAGCACACAATATGATAAAAGCTATGAAAAAATTTTTGCACAAAAGCTACCTGCATATTAACAAGCTTGTAGTAAATTCTATTCTGTTCTATTAATTCATTTCGGGTCCCTTGTTCTGTGATGACACCATTTTCAAGTGCAGCTATAAGATCCGCATTTCGAACTGTTGAGAAACAGTGAGCGGTAACAAGTGTAGTGCGACYTTTCCTGACCTGGAAACAGTGTAGCGATGGCTCCACATTAGTATTGTCAGGTACATACAATATTTCCCATCTTCATATTAGAGTTGAACAAAATATTGTAACTGAAAAATTTTCCTTGGAAATGGTGTTCTAGTAAAGATCAAAATTGCCAACTGAGAAATTTTGAATTTCACAATATTTTTCAGTTCCTCCGAGATAAACTAAAGCAGAAACGTAACTGAAATCAAATACCACAAACCATATTTTATTTGAAAATATAAATTAAGGTAATCTGTTTTTTTCATGTCAGATACTACTTTCTAAACACAAATATCTAAGGGTTCTTTTTTTTGAAGCTGCCCCTTCAATATCCTCCCAGGTTATGTATCCAGTTTCCACTATGTACCATTAAGCATGTCAGTGACAATTCTATTTCAGAGCATTTCACAAATATTAAAAATTAATCACTTAGCAATTTTACTTGCTCTAAAATTGCTTGACTTAGCTGAAAATATGTATCTAAAATTGTAGTTCAAATCATACTTCTATTACTGATGTTGTTTTTCCATCTTTTTAATTACTCACAAATAATAAAATAAATACTATCAGTATGTAGTTTGACACAACAAAGATGTTTTTACAGGCACATTGTGACAGTGTGCGCTGGGAAAAAATTGGTGTTAATATCTAATGACCCAAAAAGTGAATCCAAGCTTTATATAAGTGTTTTACAATTAGCAAATAAAAGAGAAAACTGTGGTGTGTGGAATATTCTCAATGAATTTCCAGCTAAACCTGATACCTTAATATTGTCACATGATTTTAAGAACTGGAAATTACAGCCATTCAAACCATCCTATAAAAAATGGTATGCATTTTCTTGGTTGTCTGAAAGCTTCACTATGTCTGAGATGATCTTAAAAAGTTAAAATCACATCAAAATGTAGAATAAAATCAAGTTAAGGTCCTTCATTATAAAAAGCAGAATGCCTCATCCACATAAACAGTAAACAGAGATTCACCAGAGGTTTGGTGAAGCCTGCAGGGAAAAGTGGTCTACTCTAGATCTGATGTAAACCTTCTATAGAGGTACATGCTCAGCACAGCAAGGAAGAGAAAAAGTAGGCAAAAGGAGGACAAATGAGTGCTTGGCATGCAACGGCTTAGCTTCGTCTTGCTTAACATCAGCAATCAGAGCTAGTCTGGTCTGAGCAAGTCCTTCTGGTGTGCTCTGCCAGAAATGTCAACAGGGAGATTCATCTCACCATATGACATATTTTAAAGATAGGTGGGGGAGGTGAGAGGGTAAGTGACTTGTTTAAACTAGCTGTATAAGTTTTATATTGCAGCAGTTAGTTGGGATCCCACCAAATACATCTCACTCAGCAGTTCTCTGTCCTCCTGTCTCTGGGATTCACTTTACAGGGCATGGGTTGGGAGAAAGATCCTTGAGTGTGCCAGCTAGCGTAGTTTCACAGAGTGGTGTGAATTACCATGAATTAGGAGTAGTGGGCAGAGAGTCTAACTCTCACTGAAATTAGTGGCCATTGGGCGTCCAAGTAAAAATTAGGGACTAAAATATCTTTGAAGATGAAAATGTAGATTCTGTGGCCTGATTCTTCCAGACAGAACCCTGCAGAGTGGGTAGAGTAAGGTACTTCTCCTGAGACAGAATAGCATATGAAGGCAAAATGCTTTCTGAAGATATCGTCCATAGATAAACTGTGATCATTGCTGAAAATGTTTATGCAATGGAGGTAATTTGTATTCACCCAGAGGATAAGCATAGATGCATAGTGAGAGGAAGAAAGAGAGGGAGGAAAAAACCCAAATAATATGATTGATTCAGCCTGAGGAATAGGTGAGACTATTTTGTAAACGGTTCATACACTTGCTTAGAGAAGAAAACAAGAAATACAGGATTGGCTGTTTTTTTCAATTGTCTAGGTGGTTTAGAAGTTATGTCAGGAGGGCAGTCAAATTGGAGCAGCTGCTCTTGAAGACAACCCTGAGTTGGTTCTGAAKTACTTTCCTGGGTGTTAATAAGAACATAGCCCACATGCATCCCCAAACCTGCTTGGGAATATTTAGCTCTTAGCCCGTGTTGAGCTCTCCACTGCTCCAAAGACTAAAGCTTGTTTGGGAAAGTCTGCTACAGTTCAGTCCTACCCATAACGTTATTAACTGAATTCCATGGGCATGTACAAAAACACTTCACCACTGGGAAGTCTGCCTGACCTGATAGAGCTAGTGCTGGCAAATTTCAAAACAGATCGTTAATGTATTTATTTTTTAAAGCATCTCATTATTCATCCCCATTTAGAGTTCCCAATCTTTGTACGAACAGAGGGTATTTGCCAAATTCGGGCTTACCTTAGACTTTTTAGTGGTCTCTCTCTCTTGCAGCTCTTTAAACGAATGAATAATACTGACCTTGTCCAGTGCTGCCTGCACAACCCATTCACTCTCAGTATCCAAAGCTGACGTTGCCTCATCAAGCAGAAGAATTTTAGGATTGCGAACCAGAGCTCGGGCAATTGCTATTCTCTGCTTCTGGCCTCCACTCAGCTGTGCCCYTCCTTCACCAACCATAGTTTCAAACTTCTACAAGAACAACAGCACATGTTTCCAAAACACTCAGTGGAACGGTCCTTTCACCAAAGAAAGGCAGTGTAAAGAAAAGGCACGTCGGTGTTAGTAACCCCGGCAGCATCTTCTCCTTCCTCTAAAACACTACAGGATAAAAACCCACTTGGATATACCTGCCTAATGGTTTGTGTCCCTGGAATTCTGATAGTTCTTCAAATGCCCACTAAGTCATGACCTAAAGATTTAAAATTAACATTATTCTCAAAAGTTATGAGGAGCTCTGCACAGCTCTGCTTATTCAGAGCTCCAGGGATAGCTTCCTCTGTTTACGAGAATCCCTTCTAAGGAACTATTTGGCACAAGAAGGTTCAGGAGAAATTATTTCAGCAGGACAGCTGGTTTGCTTACGTTGGGTAACTTCATGATGAAGTCATAAGCATTTGCTTCTTTGGTAGCTTTTTCAATCTCTTCCATGGTGACATCCTCACGGCCATAACGAATATTTTCTGCAATAGTAGTAGCAAAGAGCACGGGCTCCTGATTCACCACACCAATAATCTCCCGCAGATATCTTACGTTTAAGGTCTTGATATCCTGCCCATCAATGGTAACCTAAACAAAAGGAAACAGACAAAAACTGTTTACTAAGTGTCTTGGTCAAGGCGCCTCACTCCCCAGGTTGGCACATGCCTTTTTAGGGGAGACTTTACCATGTCATTGGAACAAGGGCAGTGAGACCAGAATAGACTTCCAACAACTCTGACACACAGAGCAGTCATCTCACTTGAGGTATCTTACCGTGCCTTCCTTGGGATCGTAGAATCTCTGGATGAGCTGAACAGTTGTACTTTTCCCACAGCCACTGCCACCAACCAGGGCCACTGTCTGGCCACAGCTAACCTTGAGATTCAAGCCCTTCAGTATCTGTGCATGTAAGAAAGGTAACCAAAAACATAACAGTGTGTAAAAATGTCAGTGTAAATTTGAAGAAACTCTAAAGGCTACAATAAAATTTTACAAAATAGCTCTAGTTAGTAAAGGGGAAGAACTACATGTGAAATTGTGGAAGGACTGATGTGGAGTTTGTGGAGTTTATGGAGTTTTACTGCACTATGAAGAGATTCTTCCTTCTGCTCATCCCTTCAAAATGTAGCATTTCACACCTATTGCAGAAGTGAAGGTCTGCTTTCCATGCAAGCTTACTGCTCAGTCTCAGAGAGGTGGTGAAGATTCCACACATCAATTACTGCAGTTGTAGAGGAAAAGAAGAACTTTTCTTTCCCTCTTACACTGCTGTTCGCCTATTGGAGCTTTTCTCTGTAGCTTTCTCTAAAACTTCAAGAAGCAGAGAGACATTCGTAAACCTCTGCGTAATGAGATGAAAGGGAACCTTTTCTTAGATATTTCTTTTTCAGTTACCAGGGAGAAACAATTTATAGTTTTGGTTTTGCATATTTATATAAAACATCATATTATTTCATTACGAGTAACCCAGTAGGAAGCCATCATGAGGAGGTTCTTAGCTTAAAAGAAGTGTGAGAGACGATATTGTCAGGACTATTCTTGTTTCAGAACAACAGGGTAAAGCAAGCATTMTTTTGCTTCAGTAATACTAAAACCATTAAAAAATTGCCATTTTTGTCAAGAATATTTTGAATTGTGAGATTCARGTGATGTCAAAATGGGCAGGTATGAACTGAAACAACCTAGTTTAAACTCTTAAGCTACCTTAGAACTCAATCGAAAGTCTTTGTTTTGCAAGTTTTCATATGGTAATATACTTATTACAGTGTTAGACATTTATATGGAAGCTAGCCTTGGGAATAAGATAAAAGCTAAGAGCCTGATCTAAAACCTGAAGATGCAAATGGAAACATTTCACCGATTTCAGTCAGCTTTCGGCCAAATACTTTGTCCTCCACTGAAATGAGAAGTATAAAGTATCTTCACAGTATTTTCTTACACATAAACATGCAAGATAAAAAGTGCTGAAAGAATGGGCCTATCTGMGGGCATTATTTAGGTTTTTACCTCCATCCTACCACAAGCTAATATTAGAGAAGAAGCCTAGGTAGTTTGAACCCTGCTAAAATGTAGCTGTGACAACAGCAAGCCTGGCACAGTCACTGCACACAAGCACCTGCCCTGTGTCTTGGGCAGGTTTCGCAGCCTTTGCTGGGAAGTGTTCTTGCAGGTATCACATGGGATGAATTCCCAGCCATTGATGTTACAATTATCTGGACAAGTTTAGGCATGCAGAGTGAGGTCTTCTGTTATGCACTACCCTCTTAGACCTTACTGTTGTCAGTAGGCAAAGACAACTTAGCAGTATGCAATGGTGTTTCCATTAATACATTATGTTCCCTTGCATCCTCTGGCTTGCTCATCATTMTTGTTTTCCTTTGTTATGCAACATCCTTCGCCCTTTCTCACCAGGATTAAGTGCTAAAAATGTGACCTCTGTAATAGACAGAGGAAGAAGTAAAAAACCAAAGCCCTTCTCTAATACTAGATAATTTGATAAACATTTTAGAAACCTGATGCAGAATTCACTGAGAATAGTAGTCTTCATAGTCTTGATTCTAATGGCAGCTAATATAAGTGCCAAATGATTTCAATTGATCTCTTTAGAAACTGGAGAGCTGGAATATTTTTTTTATCTATTTCTTTAAAAGTTGACTAAGAAAGCCCCAGTCTTCTCCGTCTTCATATTCTACCTGAGCAAAATGGAAACATCCACTTTTATAGATTAATGAAAGTGGACTTCACATTGGAAAAGAATATGATTTTCCAAGACATTCTTAATAAACATATTTTCAGAAATCATTCAGACCTCTTCCCCAGTTAATTGCATCAAGACTTATCTTAGTGAGAGCTCTCAAAGCAAGCGATCTCTTCCTTCAAAGGGGCAGGTTTTGCATTGTAAATGCAATAAACAAGGTGTTAGATCTGCTGCCAGTTTCTCAGGGAAATACTTTTACCAGCCTTACAGTGCAGACAATTTGGCAGATCAGTATACTGCTATAACATTTTTACTGGATTAAAATGAGTATTATTACAATTAGCATTTTTCATTATATTTGTGACTTATAAGGGTCTCCAAACTTTTAGCTTTTAATGGAAATTTCATGTAGTTACATTTTATTTTAAAAGGTTGGCTCTTAATTTAGTTAACTAACCAGTTCTGGCTAAAATGTGTTATCAGCTGTAGATAAAAGCTAAGGTTTCCATTATTTCTAGGACTTTTTTTTAAAAAATTAGAGCAGTTGTTTTTCTCTAAAGCAATCAAGTTATCTTAAATGGAATCTGTATCACCTTAGTATCTGGCCTAGCAGGATAATTGAAGTAAACATTCTGGAATTCCAAATTTCCGTTAATGTGTTTCAGTTTATAGCCAGCATTGGACGCACTGTCAATTTGAGGTTCCTGTGCAGAATAACATGTCAAGAAAAGRGAAAAAAACATTGTTTAGTTTCCTAATGACATTTTAGCATGATACAGGGCTGTGAAATCTTAGGCGTTAATGTTACCATATAACGAGGCATAGCAGCCCTCATTGCAAAGTAGCTGCAACTACTCATAGATGCATGAAGCTGGCRGTCCAGGTCACCGGCAGATCTGCTGTCAGGGGTGAGTAACCAAGGCAAATGCTCAGGGCTTTAAGTCTTCACTGGTATAAATTAAGGAATAGAGGAAATAATCTAAAACACCAATGAAAGGAAGGAGTAACCTACACATTTATATCCAGCCATTGCATACTAACAGTAATTGGTGTTCATGATTACACTCCTTCCTTTAACATACTGTAGGGGACAGCAGCTGTGCCGTATTAACACAGACAGGGAACTAGGTTTTAACGCACTTGTTTTCATTCCTCCCAGAACAGTCTAGAATCAGGAATAGTGCACTAATATCCAAAGGCAGAAATACAGCTTGTGAAGACAACCCAAGATTAGTTTTAAAACCACACTGTAGTCACTATACTGTAGTAGCAAGGTTACAGCCAGCATCCAGTATGTACCAGTTTACAGCCCCGGCCAGCCAGTATGTACCATAAGTCTGGTAAGTAAATATTATAGCTCAAACCAATCCTTGTCAGGCATAGTGCTGCTGTTACTGGTATCACAACTAGTTACTTGAGTTAGCATGGGTATAATTACAGCTGCACTCACATCTCTGAACTACAAGGTAGATGTGATCTCAGAGGTAAAAACATTAGCAGACACTTCAGCATAGTTTCATAACTGTTATCTGAGGCAGTAAAAATTGGAAACACAACCCTAAGTTTAGTTATATTTTATATATAGTATTTAAATAACTCATATGGTATTTATAAACTATACAAATATTTTAATATTGTTTGACATAGGACTTGAAAGTAGAAGTTACATTGCCAAATCACTACAGATGTAGTCACTGTAAAGGCAGTCCTTTAAATTATTGAGCTGAAAAGAAATATTATCAATAAAGTGAGCATAGTTACAGAAGATTTAGAATGCTTGCTCAGTTGTTGGGTTGAGGTTTTTTTAAGAATGAAGATTGAAGTATATTTATTCAGACAAACTTCGCAATAATTTCTTTTCCTTCTTTAACCTGSTCTTCTAAACTACCAGATAAAATAACAACTGCTAGAAATTCACATCTTCCTCATTTATTGGCTCACATTCCATTATTTAGATGCTTGCCCCGTATCCAAAATTGTATTAGGTAGAATTTTTAAATGTTATGATATTATACACACAATTGCTAATTTCATTCAGAAGAAAAGTCAGATGTTCAACACTTTTGGATGACAGGCATCGCAGAGATACTCACATTGTCTATAATTCTAAAGATTGCATAAGCAGCTCCCCTTGCATTGGCAAATGCCTCCATACTTAGAATCATTAAGGTCGGAAAAGACCTCTAAGATCATCAAGTCCAACTGTCGATCCAACACCACCATGCCCACTAAACCATATCAGAAAGTGCCACATSTACACRTTTTTTGAACGCCTCCAGGGATGGTGACTCCACCACTTCCCTGGGCAGCCTGTTCCAATACTGACAACCCTTTCGGTGAAGAAGTTTTTCCTAATATCCAATCTAAACCTTCCCTGGCACAACTTGAGGCCATTTCCTCTTGTCCAATGGCTTATTACTTGAGAGAAGAGACCAACACCCACCTCTCTACAGCCTCCTTTCTGGTAGTTGTAGAGAGCGATAAGGTCTCACCTCAGCCTCCTTTTCTCCAGGCTAAACAACCCCAGCTCCCTCAGCCGCTCCTCATAAGACCTGTTCTCCAGACCTTTCACCAGCTTCGTTGTCCTTTTCTGGACATGCTCCAGCACCTCAATGTCTTTCTTGTAGTGAGGGGCCCAAAACTGAACACAAAGCCCGGGAGACCCCAGCTAGGAGGACTTGGTGCAGTCTGTCCAACACTAAAAGCTCCAAGTAATATAGAAAAACAGACCTAAAGAGAAAACAAAACCCACCACGTAATACATAGCTAGGAATTCATAACTCTAATTAGACAGCTTCATTTATCTGAGAATATTAGCTATCATTGTTTCAAATAGTTTCATGCATGTTGTGTAATATGAGTAAGTCTAGAATCAATGCAACAATTAAACAGGTGGCAATCATTTAACAAAGGGTAAACATCGATATGAAAAAAGGGAATCAAATCTCCTCCTTCCACAACTGGACCATAAGAAGAATATTGTGACGTGCTGGTGGCTGGGATTCTTCTTTGAGTGACAATAGACAACAGAAGGACTTTTCTAATTCTGCCTGAACAAAACTTAACCACTGGTTACTTCTGTGATTAAACATAGAAAAAAATCTCTTTCTTTCTTCATATAACATAAAACCAAGGGTAATTCAACCCAAAAGGTAAAGGCACAGTAATCTACTCCATTTTAGTATTGGCAAGAACAGAACAAAATGTCTGAGGAAACTGGAAACTTCTCGGTGCGAAACTGAAATTGTTTGTCACACAAAAAGCAGACTCTAATTTCTAATCTAAATTTTTCAGCCTTGGGTCTGACTTTTTCATGTTTGAGTGTTTTTTCTGAATACATGCAACCCTGCCACCCATTTCAGATGTTGAGAATAAAGGCTTATTTGCATTTTATTCTAATAATATGTAAGTATTAAATCAAGCTTACATTACAGTGTAAATTGTTAGTGGCCCAGAGGAGGTGACAGTGAGTACTGCCTGCTGCAAGGACCAGCGATAACCCCTGCTCTGCAGTCATGTGCTGCTTGCCAGATAAGGCAGAAGCCTGGTTGCAGGTGCTCCTGCTTTCCTTGCTCCACCAGTTGCTTTCACTGAGGACATGAGAGCAAAGCTCCTTCCCAGCTGGTTTCTGCAGGGTGTTAGTAGTACAAACTCACCTGCCTGACTTTACCCTGGAGTGGACAAAATCATAGAATCATAGAATCATTTAGGTAGGAAAAGACCCTTAAGATCATCGAGTCCAACCATAAACCTAACACTGCAAAGTCCACCACTAAACCATGTCCCTAAGCGCCACGTCTACACTACCTCCAGGGGTGGGGACGGTGCTGGTTTTGAATGGGATAGAGTTAATTTTTTCCATAGTAGCTTGTATGGAACAWTGTTTTGGACTTGTGCTGAAAACAGTTGTTGATAATAGGTGTTTTCATTATTGCTGAGCAGTGCTTACACAGAGTCAAGGCCTTTTCTGCTTCTCACACCACCCCACCAGTGAGTAGGCTGGGGGTGCACAAGAAGTTGGGAGGGGACACAGCTGGGACAGCTGACCCCAAATGACCAACGAGGTATTCCATACCATGTGACGTCATGCTCAGCATATAAAGCTGGGGGAAGAAGGAAGGGGGGACATTTGGAGTGATGGCATTTGTCTTCCCAAGTAACCATGAGGCGTGATGGAGCCCTGCTTTCCTGGAGATGGCTGAACACCTGCCTGCCAATGGGAAGTAGTGAGTGAATTCCTTGTTTTCTTTGCTTGTGTGCGCGGCTTTTGCTTTACTTATTAAACTGTCTTTATCTCAACTCATGAGTCTTCTCACTTTTACTCTCCCAATTCTCTCCCCCATCCCACCGGGGGGAGTGAGAGAGTGGCTGTGTGGTGCTCAGTTGCCGGCTGGGGTTAAACTACAACAGCAACTCAACCACTTCCCTGGGCAGCCTGTTCCAGTGCTTGACAACCCTTTTGGTGAAGAAATTTTTCCTAATATCCAATCTAAACCTCCCCTGGTGCAACTTGAGGCYATTTCCTCTTGTCCTATCGCTTATTACTTGGGAGGGGACACCAACATCCACCTTGCTACAACCTCCTTTCAGGTAGTTGTAGGGAGTGATAAGGTCTCCCCTCAGTCTCCTTTTGTCCAGGCTAAACAACCCCAGCTCCCTCAGCTGCTCCTCATAAGCCTTGTGCTCCAGACCCTTCACCAGCTTCGTTGCCCTTTTCTGGACACGCTCCAGCACCTCAATGTCTTTCTTGTAGTGAGGGGCCCAAAACTGAACACAGTATTCAAGGTGCGGCCTCACCAGTGCCAAATACAAAGGGATGATCACTTCCCTAGTCCTACTGGCCTCAAAATGGACTTACCTGCCTGGTCACAAGTGGGAACAATTAAATGTTGCTCCTCAAAGGCTCTTAGGTCTTGCTAGAGACCCTAGCTCCTGAGCATAGAGAGGATGGCTTCAAGAGCTGCTGGCTTATCACAGGTGTAAACTCGTTAGCAGGCAGGCTGTGACTGAGATCAAACCATCAACCATACTGTCATACCCCAAGCCCTCCAMCAAAAGGTCCAATCTGATATCAGTGTAGAAAAAGACTGTAAGTAAATGAACTGTGTCTAAGAGAGGAGCTAACATGTTACAAAGGGAAGGCTACCTGATGCCTGGTCTTTCTCTCCTGAATGCAACCACCTGGCATGAATCATGATTCCCAGAATTTATACCTCTGTCCTTTAGCAAAGGTCTGGTGTGACTGAATAAAAAATTAACTAATTATTATTGATCCAAGCTGGCTTTTTAACAAGGGACTTTGAAGTAGGTGATTTTTGTGTTGCTACCCAACTTACAGAAATATCAGTGGTATGCAGAATTGTACTGTTTTTGTTTCTGTTAGCAGGGGTGAAAAAATGAAAAATGTAGTTTGAAAAGCTAACTTCAACCTCACTTAAAATGTAAAGTCACATGTTCCAATAAGATAATATAGGATCCATTCAGTATTTTTCATAAACATTGTTCAGCTACTGGTGAATACTTACTGTAAAGACTTTTCCAATTGTATAATCATCGGAGAGTATCAAAGTGGTTCCATACCAGAAGGCCAAGACATATGATCATTATATCAAAAAGAAAGCAATACCCATAAAAATATTGGCTGAAAGCCTTTTTGATACCAATGTGTTTGGCATCTAATTTTTTTGGTGTCTGAAAGAAGGGAAAAAAAACCCCAAAAACCAACAACAAAAAAACAACAACAAACCAGAACATACAGGAAATTACTCTTTCTTTCATTGTGTATATTCACAAATTTCCCATGAAATACACCAAAGATATAAAAAATATTTTTGTAAACAGTAATCCATTCCTGAGAAAGATCTCGCTAAGAGTAGAATATGTACTGACTTTCATGTTGTGACAGACTGAGCTTATCAATTTTATCTGGAACAAGTCCTGGATGAGTGGAAAAGGCTGTGGCGAACTGTTAAACTGCTTTAATCTTGTGATTTTCAGTGGAATCTTCCAACTGTGAGGGAATATTACTGATGCTATGAAGAAAGGTTAGCAGTGCCAAACCATGGGAAGAACCGGCTGAAAGATGTCTCCTCTTAATGTGCAGAATTCATCTGAGTAGTTGTAGTAGCCGTCTAGGATTGAGGATAAACTTTCTGAAGGAATAAATTGTAAAAGTTGGGAGAGACTTATATAAATTTTAAAACCAGTTCTGATGTATAGGAGGATTAATGAAAGTACAGCAATGTTAAAAGAGCAGACGAATCAATTACAAGAGAAAGAAAATACTGGTATTGGCTCAGAAATAAAGGTAACAAGGATGGGATAGCTGCTGCATGAGTGTTGCAATACACTGTAAGGAAAGGAGAAATGATGATACGGAGAAGATGGGATCAATTTATGTCAAAATCTCTTTGGTGATGAATGTAAAAGACATTATTGGGACGGTGCATGTATCTGATAGTCTAGATTGGATTTGGACATGGACAGAGAGAACAATTCAGTCAGAAGTGTGTCACTGTGAAAGACACATCATAAGTACAGACTAAAGAATCAAATGCCAGCAATAGCTGTATGACCCATGTGCTCTGGGAATTAATAGCTAAGAAGTTTCTTTTTTAAATAGTCACTGAACAAACAAAAAGACATTTTTTTTAGAATTAGTTTAAGGCTATTAAGATAAAGCTGATTATAGATAAAAATCAAGGATAAGATGATTGCAGGTTGAATCAGTTAAAGTAAYTACAGACAAACACACAGAGAAAAGGTCTGCAACAAAGGTTTTCCATTTCATGAGTCTTAGAAATTAAAAAGCATTGAGATGATAATTGCACTGGGGATAGCTCCAAAACTGTAGTTCAGCCTCAACTTTCAATACAAAAAACCCCACAAATGGTGCTAAAAGCAGGATGACCAATGTGAATTAGGGTATTTTAATTACCACATCTGACCTGAAAGGGAAAGCAGTAAGGAAGGAATGTACCTCTCTTGGTGATCATGGACTCTTTATTCTAGAGTATTGAATAAACTGGCAAATACAACAGTGGTTCAGTAGTAAAGACTTCTAGTGATTATTTTCAAATTGTGGATAGAGCCACAGGACTGAAGTGTTACAAAAGAAACAGTAACCCAAGAAATTACAAGCTTGTAACCTGACAAAAACAACACATAAAGCTTGCAAACAAATCCTGAAGAAAATAATAAAATCAGAAATAATTGGAAATAAAATAAAATTTTACAAAATGACAAGAAATTAAATGTGCCATGGTGTATGGAAGTGAAGGATTAACCCAATTACTTTTATTTAATACCGTCTTTTCTAGAGCGGTGAGACACAGTAAAACTAATCCATTGGGACTTCATTAATGCCATCTAATACCAATTTATCCTAAAGCCATAGGATAAATTATTAGTTAAACAGTAGTTGTGAAGTAATAAAAGAACAGCAAGGTAAGGAGCTGTTTGAAGCAAGACAGCGGTGTTCAGCGGGGAGCTATAATACCCAAGGGAGTTGACAACACGAATTCCTCAGTCAGTCTTGGGATTTATTGTTTTTATTTATTTTAGTGACTTGGGCATGTAAACAAAACTCAGCATAATGACATTTCCTGATGGTACAAAACTGAGAAKATCAGTACAGAGGACCAGTGAGAGTGCCAGGACAAAAGAATACCAAAATGTCTTACAGAATTAGATACATGATGTTGGAGGGTAGTAATAAGAGAAGTAGATGAACCATAATCATGTAAAATAAACGATGACCAGTGAAATGGCATATATATGCTACACTGTGTGAGAAAGCTAAAATAACTTAATTTGGCTGTCCTAGCAAAATGCCACCTGAGAGAGTCTGTGATTTATTTCTATAAACAGCACAGGAAAATAAACCCATGGGAGGGAACTACTAAAGCAAATGTTCGGTGATGGTACAGTAACAAATTAATATATAGGAACCATGCATACACTTTGTTGGAAAGAGATGTCCAGTCTTCAGACAGTCAAGCAGTAGAATAGCCTCCCTGCAGGAGCAGAGTTAAAAAGCTTACCTGGTTTTAGGACGGAGCTTTTACACTTATTAGTGAGGGAATTAGATGATACATTTGCTTACTACAACAGCAGGACCTGGTCCCAGTAACACAGGAGGTCACTCCCACTTCTGGGTCATGGGGAAAGACCTACATCRCATTTAGCGCACTCACGGCAGGAGGCGGCTGGCAAACAGTGCTTTAAGGATGAGTAGGAAAAAGAGGTGATGAGAGGTATGAGGGTGATGAACAGCATGGGTAACCACAGAAAGATGCTGGGGTGAACTGGGAAGTGAGGTGTAGATACCCAAAGGACTTCTTTAAGCCACCTGAGCTGGGCAACAGTGGCGGCTGGTGCATAAGGGGAGAAGCAGGTCAGGGGATGATGTGTGTTTTCTGTGGATGACACAATTGTTATTGAACTTTGAGTTTGAAAAACTCCTCCCACTATTTGTGGTCATGCTGGTTATCTTCAGATAAAAGATCAAAAAGATGGCAAGAATGATGTTCCATAGTATAATGCAACTAAATACTTGTGCATGACCTTGGTTTGTGACCTTAGTGTTACACTTGTCTTTTTTTGCCACATGCCTGTCTTTTTTGCTTACAACTCTCACTGGGTTTATGAGGCCTGTAAGACCATATTCTCTTTGGGAAAGGGACGGCATCTCTGCATGCTTTATGATGCTTTTTGAAGCTAATAAAAAAGTAGAGAAACAAAAATCAGCAGCAAAGGCATAAAAAAATTAAAAATCTCTTTAGTCACTATTATAAAAACAGCCAACATATGGAAACTTTATTCTCACCTTTCACTTTCTTTTCTCTATCCTCCAAGTGCTACCACAGTTCGAATTGCTGCCAGAACTTCCTCTGCAACAGCTCCTGCTCTTGCATGTGCAGTTAGCTCTTTGTTAGTGAATGCAGAAATTATCTGTGTAGACGCAAAATATTTTAACTCTCTCATTCAAACAAAACCAGAACGAACTCAAGTGTTGTTCTGATGTCTAAGAATTCTTAATTTATTTTACCGAATTTCCTATCTACTTTGTTTTATTATAAAGATTTATAAAAGAATCCACATTTGACTACCAAGGCAGAAATTTGATGAAGGGCATCATGACAATGCTTGCATTGCATAAAATATATTAACTAGAAAAATGCGTGTTATCTACTGCCAAAAAATGAGGTTGGGTTTTCAGCTCTTCTGTACTTTCATCATATTGGAAAGCCAGAGGAGCTGACTAAGATCCCTTACACTTAGAAATACTTGCACCACCACCGTCAGGCAGTTCTGGTTTGTGTCAGGACAATTAGTTGCCCGACACGCACGGGAACATTCATGGTCCCAACACGTAGTAGACTGCAGATGAAGTTATAGCAGAGTACGCATGTGCTATGCAGTATTAGGGACTGCACATTTAAATAGGGCTGGGATTCTCAGCTGAAAAGGCAAGGGTGGCCAGTGCCACTGAAACTCAGTAGCCAGTTGATACTCGACACCCTGATGCCCCTTTGAAAGTCCTAGCCAAAAGCAATTATATTTCTATAGATGAAGTCTATTTCTCTCTGTGGTCTGCATTCACTTCTCATGTGCTGTTTTCAGTAAGTTATTGGGAGCTGAGCAAATGGCAAAGGGACAGTCTGGAGCAGAGTTCACAATGTGCCGGCTGCCCGGCTGTGTCTGACCATGTCCTTGTGCTGTCCCCGAGGGTAATGCCCTCCTCGCCTTGGGCTCAGAGCCCACAGATGGGTCTTATCACAGGAAACCTGATTCACTGCAGGTTCATGCCAGAACTTACTGTCAGTTACCTGCRATGACCTCTGCTGTGCCATTTTACTTCATTTCTGTATTTATTTATTTTTACTAACAGTACTCGGCTATTTTGGTGTAGTTGTCATGGAGTCCAGTGAAGAAGGCAAAGGTACTGCTTATTTACCCTTTCGTATGAGGGTATGTTATAGTTACATAAACTTTGCAGCAGGTAGCTGTGTCCATGGTGGAGGCACTGCACTTCTTCAGCTGCACCAGTGTCATCATGCACCTATTCACACCTTTCTGCATGCGAGCAAGGTCTAAATTCACTAATAGTCAAATTGTATTTTCAAGTCTTACAAATACCAAATGGAATTACAGAAGACATAGCTCACCAGTTTATTGAAAACTCATGATTTTTGCCTACCTTTGCCCAGAGAGCTGATGGGACTCCCAGAACAGGACTGAGTGCGAGGATCACAAGTGTTAATTTCCAACCTTTTGTAAAACCAACTATAAAACTCCATTGAAAAATGTAGCTGCTGCCTGAAAGAACATTGCCGTTTTTTCCCCTATTCCTTCATTAATCTTGGAGATATCACTGAAAAAAACAAATTATATCCAAACAAATAAGAAAGTGTTGAAAAGACAGAAGTGAACTTTCTGGATACAGTACACTTTGTCAGTGTTCCATCATATTTCTAACACCTAGAATTTAACACAGCTACAAGTTTGCAGCCACACAGGGCATGGAGCAGGATTCTCCAACATCTCTGTTCCTCAGGCTCCGTTTAAATGATCCATACACATCTCAGGATCTGGATAAATAATAGCATAGCTTACAGAGAAGTTTAATAAGATAAAATAACATTGCTCTGAGTGAAGTATTACAACTGATTTTCAATAATTAGAATTAATACTCAGTTGGCAATTAACTGATATTTAATACTTACTCCACAAGTCTAGTGTTGAGTTTGCTCACATCATTTACATCAAACCATCCAATCTCCTGTCTCACTACAGCATGAAAAAATTCTTGTCTGATTCTTTTTATTTGCTGGCCAGCAGCCAGTGTCCAAAACGAAACTTGAATGTAGGCAGCAAAAAGAACACCAGCTCCTATTCTAGAATAATAATAATAATATGCATCTCCGAAAAGAAACAAAACAATTGGAAACTGAATTAATTCTACTCCAAACAGGCCTAGCTGCCATTTCTCTTTCTTCAGTATAATGAATATTTTTTAAGTTCTTCCAGAATCAAATTTCAGTTGTTATCTTTCCTAACTTACTATACAACTCCCACAAAGTAACATAAAATTTTTAATTTAAAAAGTAATGGCTCAAAATCCATGAAGACATAGATTAAAAAAACAAGCTTATAATGACATATTTAGTCTTTTACAAATACTTTCTACAACGAATGACATTTAAGACAGGAATTTTAAAAATACTTAAGTGATGTAAAAACAAAAGCCCGTTATATGTCAAGATATCCACTTTAGTATAATGAAGTAAAGATAGTGACATTGAATTTTAATTGATTGCATGCTATCATCATTTAACTCTTTTGTTTAGTCGTCTTTGAGAAATGTTAGTTTGGTTTTAAAAAAAAGTGTACATTCCTACTGAAAAATAAAAAAATTAATGTCTAGGTACTGTTCATGCAATTATAACAAAATAAGGCTCCAGACATACAAAAAAAGAAAAAGCAATAAGGAAAGTTTTTCTAAGTACTTTTGTTACAAATGAATGCCAAAGATGTTCTATTCATGACTGCAATTAAACAAAATATATCATACTTAAACTGAAAAATATTAGTACATTAATGAATAACTTAAAATTAAATGAGGAGCTGAATGTTGTTCTTAATCAGCATAATAGAAAGCTACAAAAAGCAGCAAAACTGGGGAAAAACCAGAATTTATGTATTTGTTCAAACATTTAGTTTAATCTAAAACACAATGGAATGAATTTAATTTTGGTTCAAAATCCCTGTTAATTATGGTTATTTTGTAATATCATTAGTAGCAATTAATTGGAAAATAAAAATATATGACAATGTGAATTATTTGTTTGATGACAATTGTTAAGAAAGGTATAGCTCTGATTTTGCCAGCTTTTTTGCATGACAAATATACCCAATGTTTACGTTTAGATTCCAGTTCCAGAACTGACCCACAAAATTTTTATATCAATAATTCTTAATTTTTATCCTATGCAGTGGCGTTTGTACCACAAGAGTAGAATTTGCCATCTGTAATTTCATACTCCCTTCAAGGAGCAGGCTATCCCAGCTTACTTAAAAAACAAGTACCCTTCTCTGAGATTGAACAAAAAGACTAGGGTTTTCTTTCCATCTCAGAAAGGGGCATGAAGAAAGAAGAGCTTGGAGTTTAAAAAAGTGGAAACAGAAGGAAAAGCTGAAAAGAGCAAAGGATGACAAAAGAAGAGGTAGGGTATAGGTAGACAGAGAGAGAAAAAGGAACAACTCCCCTCCAACCATAAACCTGCAAACTGCTCAGACGATGACACCACATGTCCCCACAGCCTGTCTCTGAAAATAACTGGTGCTTAACACCTTAAAAGACTGTGAAAAAACATTATTAGACTAACRTGAAACAGCTTGTCAGTGAAATAGTTTAATCGGACCAACTATTGCATCTCAGTCCTCATTTCAATTTTATCCGATCTGAAAATGTTAAAAATACATGACCATARTAAGTTCTTGGCCTAATCTATATTTTTTAGCTATGAGGTCTGCAGATTTTTTGGGCATATAAACAGTATTTATTTTATCATTTTTAAATTTGGTGTGTCTCAAATTCACTGTCTGTTCTTCGTCCTTATAGAAAAGGGTACCAAAGAGCACTTGATTTACCTTCCCAGTGGCAATCATTATTGTTACTTGGGTGACCTTTAAGTGGCTATTCCTCTGTTTGTAGTGACAAAGACTAAATGAAAACTGAAAACCTGGAAATTTAATGGAAACTCCATCATGCATGACTTCATCTCATTTTGGTTTATTTCTGGTAGAGTACAAGGGGTTTGTCTTTAAGGGATGTCTTTCAGAATTCCACTTATTATTAACAAATTTTTAATGTATGATCCTGTGCAGTAACAACATGGAGCAAATAAATGGCTTGCCTAAGAAGTTATCATGAGCTTTTGATGTTGAGGGTTTTGCATAGGGGAGAAAGAAAGGGAGTGGGTTCTCTGAGTTACAAGAAACTTCATTTCACTTTCTTTCATAAAACTGGATCCAAACTTCACTAGCTGATGAAAAACAGTATCCACAGTTTTCATACAGCTACTAGGGCCTCCTAGGTACTGTCCTTTAAAAAGTTTATAAGCTAATAGAAAAAATGTGATTCAGAGATTGTAAGTAATTAGTTGACTTTGTTAACTGATTTGGTGTCATTTAATTATGGAGAACGCAAAGTAGTTTTGGGGCTTTGCATCTGATCAGTTCCGACATATTAGGGAATTTGCTAGGCATCAGTCAAAACTTTTGTGGTTTTGATGAAAATGAGAAAGCTAAAGCGCAGGAAATGGGGAACGTCTGTAGAAACCCTTGCAGAGCTGGCACAGCACTTGTTCAACCACAAGAGATCCCACTCCCAGGACCTCCCTCAGGACCAGACGAGTGGCAGCCATTCATGCATTGGACTATGCYTTACTCTCTTACGGTGGTTACCTACGGAGAGAGGAAGGAAAACAGCAGAGAAAAGGAAAAAGGGTGAACAGGAAAGTTGTGGCAGGAAAAGGAGAAGCCAGCTTGCCAGGCAGGCAGGGCTGGTGGCAAAATGGGAGCTGGAGAGTGCAAGGGGACGACGAGGAGGGAAGGATGTGGGCAAGGAGGAAGAGCAAGAGCAGAAGCACATATTGAGAGAAAGGCATAAGAACTGGCATGGGAGGAGAACAAGCTATCCTGACACACGAGAAAAGGAGGAATAACCTTCCCTCTGAGCTTCTGGCAGAAAGGTTGTAGTTTTACTGGAGGCGTCTGGCACAAATTGGGATTAGAGTGGGAAAATACAAGATGCCCCTGACTCATACAAYGGTCTTAGCCTAAAGACATAACAGAAACTGAATTCCTTCAGTTGCATTAAATATTTATAGCAAGATTAATCTTGGGATAAATGTTAGAATAATCTTTAGAGGACAATTACTTGAGATCTCTATTACAAGAAAAGAATAGCCATCAAGTGAATGACAATTTTCCTATTACCCGTTCATTTCTTCCTCCAACTCTCCCACCAGACTGTAAGAAAAAACTTCTATAGAAAAGTTTGCTGATGTATGGTTCAATAAAGAAAAATTTGCTGAAGAGAAAATTAGAGAAAAGCTTGTTTATTATTTTTATTAAATCACAYGGTAATAATTTCCTTTTGTAAACTCTTATCCCAACAATGCTGAATGAAGGTTAAGAGCAGTCAGCTACCTAGAACCCTACCTAGCCCCTGACCGTGTTTAGGGAACGGGAGCTATGCAACACATTACAAAGCATTTTCTGAAGCCAGAAGTGAACATTCTACCTGTAATATAATAAACAGTTAAAAAAATAGTYAAATTCAGCTACTCTACAAACACTATCCTGAATTCCACATTCCAAATACAATATTTTCCCTGGAATGTGTGTTGATTTTGTGAATATTTATAAAAACAATACACTGGAGCTATAAAACTCACCTTATTTAATAGTGCTCCGAAGTACTTTACAAATGTATGTTCATAAGTAAGTAAAGTTCAGAAAATTAATGAATATGGTATTAGGCGCTTCCTTCCAATTGTCCAGGGGCCACGCTTTTATTTAATTCTTGTTGCCAGAGGTTAAAGGTGTAATTAAATTGTATAAGGATTCATCTACAGGTGAAGCTAATCAGGAATGAGCAATTCTGGAATGTGCATATTGCACTTTAATTCCAGAATAAATGTGCCTTGTTCTGGTTTGGCTCTGCAGTAAGAAGTGATCGTAACAACTTTTCAGAATTAGATACTGCACTTTATATTTACACTTGATTTAAACCTAGATTAATTTTCCAGTGCACATACTGCTTAGTAGAAATCAAATTATGAGACAGAGGTGGCAACACTTAAGAGTTTGACTCCTCTGGGGATGCTTTGAGGAGTATCATTATACCTCTGTGCACCAGTAACAGTGATTCTTGTCCAAATATTCAGAGGGAGTGATTAACTCCTTTTGAAATCAATGCTTGACAGGTAAGCTAGGTGACTAAAATAAGCATAATGCTCTTTAATGAAGAGCATTTGGCTGAACCATACAACTATATGAATGTACTGTTCAGCTCTTTGCCCTCTGTACCTTGTCTACTTCTCTGTCAAGGAACAAAGTGGTGTTGGAGAAGTTGTGGGAAATAGCATGRAGGTCTTTGGAGAATTTTAGGGAATTCCACATTCAGGTAATGAGAACAAGGCTCCCACTGGTTTAGAAGAAAAGGAGGTGATGATATTTGGACAAAAGGGACTCTCTGGTGCATCTTTTTGAAGTCTGATCATTTATATGCTGAAACTCAACAGCAGAAAAGCAATTTTTCTGATAATCTCATCCTTCTGTCAGTCTGAAAGTCATTTGCTAATCTCAGGAGAAATAAAGTCATGTAACACAGGATCATCTTCTTTTACCTCCTAAAATATTTCTCTAAGATCTACATTTTTTCATAATTTAAGATCAGAATTTAAGTCACACAAGTGGAATAAATGTGCATTCCATGGAAGAACCTCCTCTACTCTAGGGGGAAGAAGAGAAAGCTTTCTTTAGTGAAGGAAAACTCATGTTTAAATGAGAAGATTTCTTGTCCAAATGACAGTAGTAGGCTTGTATTAGGAGCCTCTTTTTTTTTTTTTTTTTTTTTTTTTTAAGTAAGTGGAGCATAGTCTTTGGGACACTTTTAACATCCTTCTAAAATACACAGCAGTTAGTAAATATTGAAATATATAATAAATTTTGTGCTGGGTTATGTATTCATTGCACCTGATTTTTTTTATAACTAGGGCTTTATTACATATTTAATTTACATATTTAGCTTTGTTTAAGAACAGCTTCTGATTTCAAGGCATAACATGACACATTTTACCTTTGTCTGTTTCTTTTACCATTTCTCATTCATCCATGTCCTGGTTCTGGCTGGGACAGAGTTAATTCTCTTCTCAGTAGCTGGGTACTGTGTTTTGGGTTTGGTAATGAAAGGACTGTTGATGGCCCATTGATGCTTTGGTAGTTGCTGGGTGGTGCTTGCACCAGGACTTTTCATCCTCCCATGCTCTGCCAGGTGCAGGGGGAGCTGAAGGGGAGCATAGCCAGGGTGGTTGACCCAGCTGGCCAATGGGGTATTCTATACCATGTGACATCATGCTCAGTATAAAAAACTGGGGGCGGGGTAGCTCGGGGGGGGGGTCTCATCTCACGCGGTTCGTTCGGAACACGTGGCGGGTGAGCAGTTGCATTGTGCATCGCCTGTTTTGTATATTCTGTTGTTGTTGTTGTTATCATTGTTGTTATTACTGTTCTACTTTGTTTTATTTCCATTATTAAACCATCTCTATCTCAACCCGCAGGTTTTCCTTCGTGTGCCCTCTCGATTCTTTCCCCATCCTACCGGAGTCGGGCGGTGAGCAAGCGGCTGCGTGGTGTTTAGTTGCTGGCTGGGGTTAAACCACGACACCAAAAGGTGGAGTTCATTTGCAGAAAGTCATATACTTTCCTTAATGACAAATGCTCATAAAGACTCTTTAGGCCTACTCTTAAAATAGCTAACAGATAATGCTCATAAGTTTTATAATAGGATTTAAACTATGCTATATTTTATCTCTTGTATTAGCTCACCTCACCAAAGTTTTATGGATAGTTGTGTTTATACTGGTAAAATCAGTGTTGTCTTTTGAGAGTTTGATAGTGTTGGTTGAGAAGGAATGGAAAGCTTAAAAAAAATTAAGTCAAAAAATGTTTGAACAGTCAGAATGAGGTTTGGCAATGTGAGAGCTGTTAAGAACTTGGAGGAACTTGATTTTTTCCTTCCATTATGAGTTCTCAGGGCGGCCTTTGAGGACCTTACAGCAATGCAGTGACAGGAGAAGGCAGCAGAGAGGAAATGGAGAGCTGCTGCACCCCCTCTCTCATCAGGAGAGGCAGAAGAGGAGAGAGAAGCAACCACAGCAGTACCTGAGCTTTTCAGCTTCCTATGGCCATCCTGCCAAAAACTATCTGCAATAACACACTGATGTTTTAGTTGTTGCTAAGCAGTGTTTACACTAGTCAAGGCCTTTTCAGCTTCCCATGCTCTGCCAGGTGCACAAGAAGCTGAGAGGGACCATAGCCAGGACAGCTGACCCAAACTGGCCAACAGGGTATTCCATACCATATGACGTCATGCTCAGTATATAAGCTGGGGGGAGTTGGCYGGGGAGCAGTGACTGGGCATCGGTCGGCAGGTGATAAGCAATTGCATTGTGCATCACTTATTTTGTATATTCTATTATTATTATTATTATTATTATTATTATTATTATTATTATTATTATTTTCCCTTCCCTTTATGTTCTATTTACTGTCTTTAGCTCAATCCACAAATTTTACTTTTTTGGGTTTTTTTCCCCCAATTCTCTTCCCCATCCCACTGTGGGGAAGGGGGGGAGTGAGCGAGCAGCTGTGTGGTGTTTGGCTGCCTGCCGGGTTAAACCACAGCAAAAGGTTTGCCAGTCCCTGGCTTTCTGTCCCAGGCATGGCTTGCTGTTATGCTGTCAAAACAATGTTCTGTTAGAAGTGATGGCTTGTTGGTAAAAGTGACAAAAGACACCTCTCTCTCCTTGGKGAGACACAATCTAAGGCTGATTCCTTGGCTCAGACTGCCAGCCAAAACTGGGGATGAAAGCAGAGGTCATAAAGTTTTCATTTCTAAACATTCCTTTTGTCATATTCCGGTCATCTCTGAGGTGCAGCATACTTTTACATACTCTTTGGACAAAAGTTTAGAAAGTGATTTTCAAGCATTATTTTTATGACTATTTTCGTCTTAATACAGCTTGTGATGTATTGAATGGTTTTGACATACTGGAAGCCACCATACTGAGTGGATCTGTTTAATTGGTTGGATCTACATGGTTGACCATGATTTTTCCTGCACAGAATCACAGAATGGCTGAGGTTCTCAGCCATTTAAAGATCATCTAGTCCAAACCCTAGATCAAGGAGAGTCAAGTAGAGTAGGTTACTCAGGGCCATGTCTAGTCTGGTTTTGGACATCTAAATGTAGACTCCACAACCTCCCTAAGCAACCTGTTCCAGTGTTCAATCACCCTCACAATAATAAACTGTTTTCTCATGTTCAGATGGAATTTGACCCATCACTTCTTGTTCTGTTACYGGTTACAACTGGGAAGAGTAATGTGTATAGACATACATTGTCACCCACAATGAGAAGTTCATTGGTGTGTTATTGAGAATTATTTTAAGTCAGCTGTCCTCTGGCATGAAGATATATATCCTAGATATATATTTTATTATAATTTAAGTAATCATAATCTGGAATCTGACAATCTGGAATATATTGGGAGGAATTGGCCGTCAGCTCATTTGATCCTTCTTCTTGATGAAACTTAGAAACAAAAGTTCACATCAGTTTTCAGATAACTATAGATGAAGAACAACTGTGCAATAGAAAATAGATTTTTTAGGTCAAATGTAATTAAGATAATAAGGTAAAGCTAAGGAATTTGCTATGACCAAATAGTATAGCATACCTACCTCTATAAACATAGAAAACATATAATTTGAGAACAAATTGATATCACAGTGTTCAAGTATCTATTTAATATGTGAATCCCCTAATATGGACTTTTTAAGATGACACATTTAATGTGTATAATGGTAAATGGATAAAAAATTATATTCAGATGCCTAAGATATGTAACCTCAATTTGTAGGCTGAAATCCAAGTAATTGGCAAGTTTGTCAGTTATTTATCATCTCTGAAACTGAAGTCAATAGGCAAAAGCACTTGAAAATGTTGAAATGATTCCCTCTGAAACAGGTATAATATTTCTTACTGATACRTGGGTATTCTGAAGCTTAATATTTGCAAATATGCTTTGAGTATTTAGAAACAAAAGCTGTGGATGAAAACAATAGTCCAAAACTATTGTTGACTTAATTTGAGATAGAAGTTCCTTTTATTTGCATGAATATTCTGATGCTTTGCTTTTGGACATGATATGGGATTCCCGAGGCAAACATCTAAAAGAGGGGTTTGCTCTATCCACAAGAAGGAGACAGATAGGGGGTTATAGGCAGGTGACTGCAGCTGCTATTCTGATGTTTGTAGGTGATAGTACAAGAATCGTAGTCATGGCCAGTGCTCAGCTGCATGAGCAGCTACACACAAATAAACTCCGAAAGCTGGGTGACCAGGAGCAGCCAGAGAAAACTGCGTTAGTGCTCCATGAGGCTTTGCAGAAATGTCAGCTATGGTTGTGTGTCTCAAGCACCAAACTATTTACCAACTGACCTGATGTACATTTCCTCTACAGCTGGGAGCTGAAAGTTTTAAATTGTGTAGTTGGTTTTTTTTTTTGGGTGAGAGCATGTTCTCAGAAGAGTTTTCCTTTATGATACCCGTGAATATACTCACCAGATATTTCTTCTTGTGAAGCAATCTCATCCTAGAAACAGATTTTTCCTCAGTATAGAGCAATAAACCATCTCTGTATCCTCATTGCAGCCAGTTTTACCAGCTATATAATTAAATCTTTTTAAGAGAATTATTTTAAGTGACATAAAAGTGCATTGTACATCTATTTTAAAGTCTGTGGTATATTAAGTTGAACCAAACATTGAATTTCCTGTCCACAGCTGCAAAATCAAGCAATTGTGTAATGTTTTTATCTTCTATTAGCAGGAAATACTAAATTCACCTAGTATAAAATACTGATGTCGGTGGTAAAATGCCTGTTGTCTTGCAGGTGAAAAGCTTCMTATTAACATAACTGTAGCATTTCAATACTCTATTTTGTAAATTCCTACATCTGTCCTTTAAAAATTATAGGGCACCTGAAATTCAATGTAGAATGATAGTGGTGTTGAACGTAGTCTCTCTCAAAGAAGTAATTCACTCAGGAAAATGGCACGCAAACTCTATACCTGGAATCAAATTACCCAGACTAAATGAAAAACTCTTTGCTCTTGTAATACTCAGAAATATTTTTAACACATGGGAAGACTTTTCTTTAACCTTCTGCTTTATCTTAACATATTTTGTAACAAATAAGATTAAATTAGGAAGAAATAAATGAAAGGCCTTTGATTTAAATGCTAAGATAAACATTATCTACCATCATTGATTGCCTCCACTAGGACTCTTAACGTAGGACAAGCTGGGAGGAGCAGTTAGTGTCTACTGCCTTAGTCGAGGTCTTAAGAACTCTGACTTTACTAGACGTGGTAGCAATCCTGTCAGGACTGTAAATTGATACTATTCCCTAGGGCAGAAGAGAGTGGGGTTCCTGAACAGTAACAAAAAGCTTCTAAGAATATTGCTCTTTGGATCAGACAGAACACTGCATGTTTTGAGTTGAACAAGATATACATGAAGAAGAAAAGAAAAAGAAATTTCTAAAAGAAAACATAGATTAACTTAGCTATTGTCTGAACAAATGAGGCCATCATGTGGCAAATTAAAGACATGGCCACAGAAAGAAAAATTATTGATTAATAGTATTGATGATGATGAAGAAAATACACACCTTGCATCATGAACTCAAAGGAAACTGGTGTGAAAGTTCAGACACAGAAATTCCTCTTAGATTTCATTTTTTATGAGGAATTCTAGAGAAATTTTGAAAGATATTTTAGAAATTCTTTATCAATGAAAAATTCTTAGATGGTAAGCACATACATTTGTTCTATCTTTAAAGTCTCATAGGTAATGGAAGAATGAGAATTAGAAGGAATAACCATGTCTTCAAAGGAAAGATTTTAAATGTCTTCAAATGAGAGCCAAGTGAGCAACTAAGTTTCTGATGATTTATCGAGCTCCTCAAGAAATTCCAGGAAATGAAATTATAAACATCTGTAAAACTAGATTGTTGTATGCTTCACTGCATGTACCGTTAACAAGCTGGACCTTGAAATATTAGCATCCTGAATTGTAATTCTCAACTCTAGCATGCATGAAGAGCAATGTCTGAGTTRTTTCTGATTTAGCAGATATGTAAATAACTCTCATCTTTAATTACTCATCTTCTTTTACTTTGAAGAATAGACAGGTACATGGAGATAAAACTTCTGTAGCGTACCCAACAGAAAATCTTGGGAAAACTTAATTTAGATTAGGAATTTCTACGCTGAATTCACTTTGTGGATGGAGAAACATGTCATAATTCCATAGTGCCTTCTTCTACCCATCCCTTGGAATGTGTGCATAAATTTTGTTTGTTTGTTGAACAACTTGGAAATGACTTATTGTTTTACATCACTATGAAATACGTGCATGTCAAGGAATGACTTAAGAGTTTGTACAACAAACAAGCACGTTGATTATTCCAAAACGAAAGCTGTACAAAATGTGATATATGTACAAGTGAAGTTAAGAAGAAATTAATATTGGGGAAAGCCGAGAGTGCCTAGAAAGAAAAAAATGTGAAGCTAATGTTAACTAAACAGCTTGTCAGAGCCCCAGTGGTAAATAGAGAGTAGATAATGCTAGTCATCTTACACCTATAGTAAGTTCTGCCCTGACTCTTTTTATATATTGCTGTAAACAAAGCTGACCATATTAAGGACACTTGAAAAGTAGGTGGGAACTAGGAGTTACTGTGTCAGATAGATATGCACTCCTTCTCCCTCAACATTGCTTCATTTTAACATCTTACATATCCTGAACTTAATTTTTTTCTTAGATTCCACATCAGTCAAGTTATTCACTTACCCCATTTTCATAAGTGATTTGAGAACAAAATCAGAAGTAACATGGAAATAAAACTATTCCTGTTTGTTAGATGATGTAAGGATCATGCTATTTTATCTTAGAACAATTGTTTGCTGTATTCAAAAAATTTGTTAATATATTTGTCTCCTTTACTAAGCAAATGAATGATATCATTTCTACCCATGGACACTTAAAGGGAATCTATTAAGACACAGATTATAAACACATTACATATGTAGACACAGTCTTTACTTTTAAGTTATCTAAAATATCAATGACTTTAAATGTTTGGACCCATACAATTCCTAGTATTTCCATAAAAAATGTCTCTGTCTTGGCGAATACAAAGCTGCAGCTAGTGTTTACAGATCTACTTTCATGAAACATCATTATGTAGTGCAGGATCTAAGATGCTCATTTTAATACAGCAGTCATTCAAGGTGTGACTCATTTTCTCTGCACTAAGGCATTGACAATGTAGGTATTTGTGATAACCATGTTCATATCCTTTTATGAAGAGATATACAATATGAGGTGGTTGTTAATCTGGCCTGCCAGTGACAGCAGCTCTGGAATGGGATGAACTGTGCCCTAGACTTCATTGCCCAGACCTTTGTTAACCACGCAGAAGATGRGCTCGTTTAGATAAATGAGCTGAGGCATGAATGTTCACTTCCAGTTAGATGCAGTCCTGTCCTAGACCTCTACAGCAACAGCATTAGGGTACTGATCTCCTTAGTTAAGAGAGTACAGCTAGAATGAAATGTGCGCAGGAATAAGCATACAAAGACAAAAGGAAATGTACTCACCTTACAATAACAGGGATTGCTAAAGATAATTGTCCTTGTTCAGCTCTTTTCCTTTCTGTTCTCTACTTTTTGATATCTCTACAGTCCATGGAATTCACAGCAAAGGATTTGAAGTGGCTGCTGGTCCTGTTTCTTACTTTCTCCTTTCAGTTTACTTCATTAAAATAACTAGAATGTCCTGTCTTAGAAATATAGAATGAATGTAYGACTAAACTACATTGTTCTAGATAATTTTTCTAGAAGAAAGACTGGGTACTTGACAATAACAGTTATTTAGACTCTCTATAAATACATTTACAATGTGGCTTTTTCTGCACAAGATTGCTGAGTGGTTTTACCCTGTATTCCTAGGCAGTGTGCCATGTTTCTCCTCTCCTCCAAATTTTCTTCTTTCCTTTCAATGACCAAGTCTACAAGGTAGATTGGATTTTGAGGGAAAGGAATAGCAGGAAGAGTTATAAATGTACGAGTAGACAATACATCTTGAGGAAGATATTAACTGTATGTCTACTCATACTACAAATGACTGCAAGAATTACTCATTAACAAATGTTTAAGGAGATCTTTAGTGCCTTGCAGAAATGAATGTTACCAGGAAGGTTGTTTTCATAAACAAGTATAGCAGCAAGAAAGAGTGCATTGGTTTTGACTGGGATAGAGTTAATTTCTTCACAGTAGCTAGTATGGGGCCATGTTTTGGATTTGTGCTGAAAACAGTGTTGATAATACAGGGATGTTTTCGTTATTGCTGAGCAGTGCTTACACAGAGTCAAGGCCTTTTCTGCTTCTCACACCACCCCACCAGTGAGTAGGCTGGGGGTGCACAAGAAGTTGGGAGGGGACACAGCTGGGACAGCTGACCCCAAATGACCAACAGGGTATTCCATACCATGTGACGTCATGCTCAGCATATAAAGCTGGGGGAAGAAGAAGGAAGAGGGGGACGTTTGGAGTGATGGCGTTTGTCTTCCCAAGTAACCGTTAGCATGATGGAGCCCTGCTTTCCTGGAGACGGCTGAACACCTGCCTGCYGATGGGAAGTAGTGAAGGAATTCCTTGTTTTGCTTTGCTTGTGTGCGTGCCTTTTGCTTTGCCTATTAATCTGTGTGGTGCTTAGTTGCCGGCTGGGGTTAAGCCACAACAGTCCTTTTCGGTGCCCAACATGGGGCTCAAAGGGTTCGGGATAACGACAGGTTTGATTGGAATGTGCTAGATCAAATTTATTGCTGTTATTGCTGCTTAGCTATTAATGGGCAGGCTCCTGTGCTTGTCATGGGGCTTGCTTGCCCTACTGTATATTAGAGTCTAGTGCTCGTTCGTGGCTGCTTTTTGCTTTGGCTGCTTGCTGTACTGCTGCACTGCCRATCATCTTACTGTGCTGTGCCTGGGAACAGTTTGATAACAGCAATGGCCTTGCGCCYGGGCTGGCAGATGGCCAGGGCATTGCTGCTGTTTCTGTGCTGCTGTACTGGATGGACTGGAACTCCAGTGTGAACTCAAGTCGAAGGGACTGTGACCTGTGGATGAGTCCACGTGGGAGCAGGACACCCCAAAGTGTCTGTGACTGTGAATAAATCCACACCAGAACAGGTACATCTCGAAGTGTCTGTGGCCGCGGTTGTGTCTGTGCCACAGCAGGTATATCTCTGAACGGTTTGTGGCCCAAGGACAAGTCCACGCTGGAAAGGTACACCTTGAAGCATCAGTGGCTGTGCATGATGTCATGCCGGAGCACCTCAAAGCATGTGGCCGCAGATAAGCCCTTGACAGAGCAGGTACACCCCTGGAGGGGCTGCAGCCACGGGTAAGGCCATGTTGGAGCAGGTTTACTTCTGAAGGGACTGTGGCTATGGGTAAGTCCATGCTGGAGCAGGTATATCTCTGAAGGCATTGTGGCTCATGGATAAGGCCACACTGGAACAGGTGAACCTCAAAGCAACTATGGCTGTGGATAAGTCTATGCCGCAGCAGGTACACCTCTGGAGAGACTGTGGCTCATAGATATGGCTCCACTTGGAGCAGGTACACCCCTAAGGGACTGCAGGCTGTGGATAAGTCCAAGCCAGAGCAGGGGCAAGGGGAGGAGTTCATTGCAAAGGTAAACCCTATGGTCTGGTGCAAAGGGACCAGGGGTGGAGATTGTAATGGAAATACCTTTAAATTGTTGTAACCCATGATTTGAGTTGCATGTTACAGGAATTACTGTAGCAGGAACCACCTGAACCAATGGAGGAGAAGCCTTACATTATTTTGCTTTGCTTGCGTGCGTGGCTTTTGCTTTACTTATTAAACTGTCTTTATCTGAATCCATGAGTTTTCTCACTTTTACCCTTCTGATTCTCTCCCCCATCCCACTGGGGGGGAGTGAGCGGGCGGCTGTGTGGGGCTTAGTTGCCGGCTGGGGTTAAACCACAACAAAGTGACAATGGGTTCAAGGGATTTACTCATAAGGAAGAAGAACTGGTTCCATTAAAGCTAGATTAATGGGGAGTCAATGTCAGGGTGGAAGGTTGATGGACATCTCCTGACATGTGGGGTAGTTTGGGAAGAACTTTGAGAGAATGCCTGAAGAAGAGACTAGTGGAGATCCAGAACTGATTTACAGTCTTCCTTTGGAGGTGGTACATGATCTATGGCATTGGTGAGAAATACTCCAGAATCTTTTGAGGTGAGAGAGAATGCTGGAGTTTATTTATGCTCTTGCTCTGTGTCAGAAATTAAAGAACGGCTTACTAGTGAGGTATTGGTTGCATAAGGAAYAGCAAATTGTCCTTGTAGTGGTAAGGATGCTGGAGAACACTGGGCAATAGGACACTACAGTATTCAACACCCTGATAAGAATCTGCAGTAAGAAAGGCTTTCTAGACCTAAATGTCAYTTTTTTTCTGAAAGCTCTCTTTTGATTAGTTGTTTCAGCTGGAGGGCTATCAGACTGTTGAACTTAAGTGCTCCTTGCTTCCTTTTTTCCCACAGCCAGTGGCATATGTTTGGAAAGTGTTTTGGATTGCCAAGGTGGTATCGATGCTGACGTCTCACTAAAGCCTTGTTCCAAAGGTAATGGGGCAAGAGACACACGAAATGTGTAAAAACACTACTAGATAACCTTCTTCCAGAAAGGTAAGTTCTGCTTGAACCTGCTGCAGGATTTCAAAAGAACAAGACAGAGGGGAAAAAAGGTCTATTACTCCAGAATAACAACACATATGTATCTCGTGATATCAAAGTGAACCAAAACGTCTCAGAGCCTAACTGAAAAGGCAGAGCTAGGAGGGTAAGATCTCTTATGCCCTGTAGAAAGGCGYGGTAGAATAATGGTCCTTAAAGCAGAATTGTTCTAGGTCAGTCAACCTTTCCTTTGGGTCAAGCATTACAATGTAAAAGTGTATGAATAGAATAGTGAAGAACACATTTTTGGAGGTGTCCCTGTCTGTCCTTTTGGCTTTGTGACTAAAAATTACATGATGAAGCATCTGGTGGTAGCACAATAGTAGTAATATAGTTGTTGTAGTCTTCCAAAAGGAAAAAGAAACTATGAGCAGCAGCATAGTTATTTAAGTATTTATGGCGGATTTGGAAACAAAGATCCATTATCCTTAAAGGAAAGTGCTTACTTTCCTTATAGCCTCTTTCAACCAAAAGTGAGGTGTTTAGCAATTATTATGCAAACTTTTGCGTAAATCTCAACGAAGGGGAAATGTTGCTTTAGAAATGTGGAAAAAAAGGATAGGGAAAAATAGATTGTTTTGGAAAGTTTCTACATTTGACATGAATTTTTGAAATAGATTTTAAACTATATGGCCAAAACTTTTAAAACTGATTTTCCTATGTCTGTGGTAAAATATTTACAGTGCTTGTCTGATTTCCAGGAAGAGCTAAATTTGTCTGTTAAATCAAGCGTCTTTGAAATGATACAAGTTGAGGAAACAATCCAACCATTACTAATCCAATCATTAGAAATTGTATCATCAAAAATTAAAATGACTAGTTTTAAAAATTAAAGACTAAAATCCAGAATTTAGTAAAAAAAAAAAAGTCAACCTAAATATGTTCTCACCTGAATCTTCGGAGTATAATATTAAAGAGTATCTATTCCATTCTTGCAATTGCAAGTATAACTTATTTATATTATGGTGMAGACTAATAGCCTTACTCATGGACAGGAACCTTATTGTATCAAGTAATACATAAACTGGAAACAAACAAATTTGCTTGTTTGTCAAATTGGTTTTCCATCTAAGACAGGAACAGAAGAAAACAGGTAAGTGATTCAAGAGGAATACAATGAGACTGCATCAATGAACATTCTGGAGAGTGTTATTAGTACRTTGATGAGCCTAACTGCCTACCAGTTAGGCTGTGTGTGTATAAATATCTACATGTAGATAAGACAGATCACATGTATAAATCTCAGGGAATCAGAAATTGCTATGATGGAAGTGTGAAAGACTGATCAATCAGGCCAGTTTTAAACTTAAAAACAAAACTTTACTGCATAGATATTCATTAACAATACACATTGTTATTGGTTAGTTCCTAATAACTATTAATCACTATCACTACATATTCGAAGCAGTTAGTCCTTAACAGTCATCCTAAATTAGCAACTAATATACAATACCACAGAGCTGATGCCATGTAATTAGCACCAATGGTTACAGTCCTTGAGAGTCTTAGTCATCAGGGTGATCAGGTTCAAGACCTCTTCAATGAAGGAAGCTAACACTGAAAAACGTGTCCTTCCTTCCCCCTTCTCCAAGCCCAAATTTAAGATTTTCACCTTTTATAAAATATTGCAGTCTTTAGAGTTCTTAGCCCCTGACTTCTGATCCCTAGGACTTTGGGAGACTTGCAGATACTACTTTCCCAAGCTGCAGCAGGTGCCTTGCCTTGCCCATCTGTTGTGGTTTTTTTTAATCTGCTGCTTCTTTTCTGTGTTACATTTAAAGCAGTCTTTTCCCAGCTCTTAACGTTGCACCTCTTCAATGATCAGTAACTGACCATCAGTGAGGTACTTACAGTTCTGGGACCTTTGTTTTCAGCCTGTGTCCATATTTTCAAGACCTTTGCYGTCATCCCAGGCTAAAACTCCACATCATAACAAAAGGCATCTGGCATCAAGCTCCAGCTGACCTGCAAGTTCTCATAACAAGTTGACAACAAGCCTAATAGGCCAGGACTGACAGTGAGGATAAGGCCTGAGGCTTGTTTCTGGCAATAGCAAAACTATTTTTACTGAGCATGAAAGTGTTTACAGGTTGTTTACCAGACATGCCTGATTGGCGTGATTTTGACAGAGTTCAAAGCAAGTGAATATTAATTACATTTGGCTTAGCGTGCTTCTACTTTTTTGAGTGCATTAGGCCTCTGCTTTGGCCACATAGTAGAGTGGTTTGAAGAATGAAAACTAGTACTGAGAAACTGGTACATATTTGCTTAGTATTTCTTGTTTTCATAGGACTTATGAAAGGAAGGAGGAAACCCAAAAGTATCAAGACTGACTATTGATATTGAAMTAATTACAGTGACAATTCAGAGATACGTACTGCCTATAATTTACTTGTTGCATGACCCACTTTGAACATTGACCAGAGAATAGTAGATGCCTTTTTCAGCCAGGAGCTGCTGATGGGTCCCTTGCTCTACGACCTTGCCATTCTGGACCACAGCAATCTTGTCAGCATTTTGGATGGTGGAGAGGCGGTGAGCTATCACGATGCAGGTGCGACCTTCTCTGGCTTTATCCAGGGCTTCCTGGACAATCTGTGCAAGTAACAAACCAAAAGGTGAACTATTCTGGCAGCTGCTGCGAGATACACTTCAATTGCTATCTGTGAAGTAAACCGTAATACGACAGTGAGAGAAAGGGAATATATGTGGCTTTAGCTTCCTGTTTTAGAATTAGCTTGTGTTGGCAAGGAGTCAAAACTGTCATAGCAGATGATGCCATGATAGCTAAGAGGATGAGATGGAACCAGGCTCGTTATTGAGATGCATGGTAGGAGAACAAGAGAAAATGGTCATAAATTGTAGCAGGGGAGGTTCTGACTGGATATAAGAAAAATATTCACTGCAAGGATAATTAAGCATTGGGACAGGGACAAAAGAGASCTCGTTGAATCTTCTTGGAGATTTTCAAGGACCCTATTGGGCACAGCACTAAGCAACCTATTTTCAATTCAGTATTGGCCCTTGTTTSAAGAGGAGGTTTGATTAGAGACCTCTGGAGGTTCCTTCCATGACTGATTATTTATATAAGGGAGTTAAGCTAGTCATCTTGGGTCAACTACTATCATACTAGTTCTCACCATTTTGGAGGGAGTCTCATGAATCATGTTTTTCTTAAAGCTAGCGCTGGCAGAAAAATACTAATAAGAATCTCTGCTTTCTTTTCTTTATTCCTTATGTTTATTAATGCAGAATAAAATAAGAGCTGAAATTTCTGTACCTAACTGGCACATAATTAAGAAAACAAAGAATCCTGGAATTATTTAATGTCATTTTCCTCTCAAACCTTATGTTTGTATGCCTAGAATTGATCAAAACTTAGTCTATAGGGTTTGAGCTTTTCAGATTATAATATTTGCCTCATTAATAGTAAGTACTTTTGTAGAATCTGTGTTGATTTTGTACAGCTAGATTGTACTTCTGTTATACCAAGTTTGCAGCTTTGGGCTTAAAAAAGAAATAAGTGTTCTAGCAATTTTTTCACTGGAAGTTTGCATATTAGCCATGAACATATAGCAAGGACTGGAGAGGACTGAGAGAAGCAAGAAAACTTATGAAAGCAAGATTTGGCCAATTCCCAGAAAAAAAGTTCTCTGGCAGCATCCTCAATCTTTTCAGTTTCTGAAGTTTGTGCCTCCTGATTCAATTTTGATAGCACTTTTCCAAATGAAGCCTGAAGAATTCCAGACAAAGAAATGCCTTTTTCATTGCTACTTTAATCTGCCTACAGCCATACAGATGCAAAAAAAATATGTTTTTTTGGCAAGGAGGAGTAAGACCTTTATATTTCTCTATTATTAGCATAAATATGCAATTTGCYTAAACCACCATATTTCCAGCTTTGGACTTTAACCTGTGGGAGTGAAAACAATAATCATAACACAAACAAACACGGATTTAGATTCCGGACTCCTGGTTCGCAATCAAATTACCTTTTCACTTTCTGTATCTAAGGCAGACGTAGCTTCATCCAGTAGCAGAATTCGGGGCCGACGTACAAGAGCTCGGGCAATAGCAATACGTTGTTTCTGACCACCAGAAAGCTGAGTTCCCTTGTCTCCTACACGGGTATTGTATTTCTAGAAACAATATATTAAGTTCAGATTATGAATGCAAATTGATTCTGAAGTATATTTAAGCATATTGATCCTGACACCAGCCATCCATAAACTGCATATTCCATGCCAATAGCTCTCTGAAAACAATGACCACAATTGTTATCTGACACAGATTTATAGACCTTTCACTAGGAGACTTCTTTGTAGCCTCAAGCATTTCATAAATTCAAAGCAAAAACCCCTCTAAGGTTGGAAGGCAGCATTATTCTCAATGAGGAGATAGAACACCAAAGCTCAGTGAAAGTCTATGACAATACTGGGGATCAAACCCTGACCTTAAACACTTCAAGCTAGCATTATAAGCAATCAGTTACTCTACCCTCATTTATTCATCCTGAAGAAAAAAATAGCAAGGTATAAGATSTATCAGATATACTACATTTATACGTAGACATAGATGTTTATACACTTTATCTATACCTATACTACAGTTTTGGATGGTTATGCTTTTAACTCAGTTATGTCAGTTAAGGCAGACCAGTCAGGTCTCCGGACAAATTCACGTGTAGGTCACAGTAGTCTTTGAGGTATTATATATTTGGTTGCAAAAAGCACCAAGGTTTTATGAGACATCATTATACATCACAAGATTTCTCTACAAAGTTTTGGAAAGAGCAGATCTTGATAAGTCATTAGAAACTAAACATGACCTGGAAAAATCATGGGCTTTGGCCTTCGTATTTTTTCAAGAAATGCAAAAAGCAGCTTAGTAGCCTGAAATTACGCTGAATATATACAACATACAACTAAGCTGGCAACCTCCTTGCTTCAGGAAGTTTTGGATGCAAGTTGACATAGGTTAGAAATTAATCTGTCAAACCCACAGAAGAAAAATCCCTCCAGAACTATTAAATAATAAAACATGATTTCTATCTTAGGAAGTTCCTGAGTCACAAATTATGCAAAGTTAGATGAGAATTCAGGGGAAACATGATTAAATATTTAGCCTTTTTGAATACTTATTTGTAAATACGTCTTGCTGGTCACTGCCTTTTATCTGATCCAAGATGTTTATTCTTACATTACTATGTGTTGGTCAGATATATATATGAAAAACTTTCTTAGTAATTTTTGAACTGTAGGAATACTAGAAATTTAAGTTTTGACTAGGTAWAACTGGAAGAAATGCATAAGAAATTTGTCAGTCTAGCAGAGTCTTTTACATATGCTTGAGATAAATAGGAGCTTAAAAAGAAATTTTTAACTCACTTAAAAAAGCCCACCCCACACTTCCAGCTCTCAATTAGTTATAATTGTGGATTTTCTTCCCTGATATCTTAAATGTTCAGCTGTCCACCTGATAATGGAGTCTCCCAGAGTAAAAATAAGTATGGTAAACACAATTAAGAAAGATAAGATTTAAAAATCAGTTTCAGATCTATTTGCATCTCAGGGAATTATTGTGCCCCAGGGAATCATAAATGGACACAATTTTTCCCTGCCTCAGTAGGTCACCTCCAATTCTGAGTAGGAGAGAAAAGGAATAACTTACRTCTGGCAGAGAGTCAATGAAGGAATGAATATTGGCTTCTTTTGCTGCATTAACAATTTCCTCATGTGACACCTCCCGACTATTATCTCCATAYGCAATATTTTCAGCAATAGTGCGGTCAAACAGCATTGGTTCTTGTGAGACGATACCAATTTGAGCTCTCAGCCACTGGATATTTAGTGTCTTTGCATTTTTGCCATCGAAAAGCTGAGAAACCAAACATTTTAAATTTCAGTCATATGGCTACATGTGTATTTGAGACTTACTGTAAATTCATACACAGAAGTTCTGCAATTGCAGCTCTTTCCTTAGAGATACCATATTGAAAGCTCACATAATCCCTTCCCCTCCTTCTCCTTTATGTTCCAAAATTTTCCAAGGGCTATTATATAAAAGTGAAGAWAGTCCCTTCTACTGCCTCAGTCCTTTTTTTTTTGCTTCAAGATTTCATTAGGATTTTGAAGACAGTGGAAGATAGGATATGCTGAGGCAACTTCAAAGACTTTTGGGTAAAGTTTTTTCATTTCTTTCTTCAGTGGGAAAACTTTTCTCTATTTTGCATATATATTCCCACTGAAGGAACAGATTGGCAGTTGTATTCCATTAAAATAAAGGAAGAGTTGGGTTCATTCATTCACACACTTCTAAGCTAAGCATCCAATCTCAAATTTAATTGTGATGTAATGCCTGACAATGGACAAATTTACTTCTGRATTCCTTAAGATATCATTTGCAGTCAGTTTTCTTTATTGGCAACTCTGTCACACTTCTGCTAAATTTGGCTACTGAGTTGCTATCATTGTCTATTACATAAATGACAACAGAATTTTTTTTTCTGGATAAATCAGTTTCATAATTATACAAGTCATATCAGCTTGGACACAAGTATACCAGGACATTAAGAGGGCTGTTACATCTCCACTAGAATCACYCAGTGCAGTGCTCAGGCTCTGTCTTGAGTGACATGATCAGCTGGGTAACCGAAGAACATCCCCCTTCATAGCATGGCTACTGGACGTGATTAATCTACTAATTCCACAGTTTGTGCTAGAACAGCCAATTCACAGCCAATATAATTGTTTTTCAAAGGAAAGAGATCATAATGAACCTGATTCAAAATCCACTGAAATCAGTGGCAGCATTTCTACATCTGCAGATGTAAAGGGAAAAAAAAAAAAAAGCTAGAAAGGAGAAACTGCTTTCAACTACGTAGATAATCTGCCATCTCTTTTCCTTAGAATCCCAATGGATTTGCAGGCTGCTAAGGTCTGCTTCCTGTTCCTTATTTGATGTGAAAAATCACCGATGAAGCTAGAGAACTCAGTTATTATACATTTTGGATCCACCATACCAAATAGGACTACTTTTAGGCAAAGTTACTCTCTTTACCAGACTAGCAGAGTGCTCACTGTTGTGAACAGCTGTTCTTCTGACAGTTAGTGCTTTTAAGCATATACCCCTTTCACTGAGTTCACAGTGCAACTGAGCTTATGAATTAATCCACCGCTTTTGTGGTTTCTATGCCAGAGGTCTGTGCTCTTCCCTTCAGTAAACCATTGTTGGTTATTTATGGATAGAAGGTCAAAAACATTGGTGAGGAAGTTGCACTTGGTTAAACGTACTTTTGGGGCACCTATGCTGCTTCTTTCTACACATTAGTTTGCTACACTGGACCTGTATGGGCACTTCCAACCTCAAAGAAATCTTGCCCATTGCATCTAGGCCTTATTTAGGTATTGCTTTATCTTTTGTGAGTATCTCTGCAGAGACAAATTCTGAAACYCTTCTTATTCTCACTTCATCCAACCCAAAATGTGTGGGTTCTGTTTCAAACAAAATCTCTGAGCACATTTACATGAAAGAGAAAATGGCAATAAACAGTACCGTTATGTGAAAAAAATATGTGAAGTTGTTGAATAAGTAGTGTGGGAAACCATAGATGTATTTTAAACCAAAATTACGAAAAGTATTTACAATCTATCACTTGGTAAGTGGGCATACTCTGAAAGATGTTTCTGACAAGTAGAAATTATGATTAAAAATATTTTTTTTTTCCAATGTTCACTGTTTTAGGAAAGAACATAGATAGCAAATTCTATTACTACCTTATACAGAAGTAGATATGTATATTTAATAACTTTTAAAGTGTTCTTAACATAAAAACCTCAGGAAATTTGCTCTGAATTCAAAGCCATCATTAGGCTGTGGATCAGGCATATTTTTACCACACAGATCTTGTTTCATTAATTCATTATAATATGGGAAACCAGGACTTTTCCCATTATRTTATTCATCACATTTAAATAAGGAACCCTGATAAGCCACTGCTTTAAACATTAAAAATATTTAAAAAATAAAACTAGAAATATCTATTATACTTTATCACATAAAACCAAATAAGCACACTCTCACTTAACATTTTGACATGTTCTTACAAAAATACTTACCATTTCTCCATCAAGTGGATCATAAAATCTCTCAAGCAGCTGAACAACAGTGCTCTTTCCACAGCCACTGCTACCAACAAGAGCCAGAGTATGTCCCTTTTCTACTTTTAGATTCAAATCTTGGAGGATTTTGACCTCTGGTCGATTTGGATAGTTAAATGCCACATCTTTGATCGTTATGCTTCCCTCAAATGTTTCCTATAATTGAAATAGTGTCACTGTTACATGTTTAAGACAATTTGACAGATGATTCAAATAGAATTGCTGAAGTTTTTTCCCCCCACCGAAATCAATAGAGTTTTGCATTTGCTGGAATGCTGACTTTAACTCTCTGGTCTGAATCTTTGTGAAGCTATAAAATCAAACTACAGCACTGAACTATTTTGAAAATGCTCATAATTCTGCTGGTTGAATTCCACACAAGTTGTACCTTAACCAGATTTTTAAAACAAATAACCTTTAGGCAGCATAGGCAAAAGCCGGACTCACAATAGAGAACTTGGTCCATGTTGTGTTTAGATAAAGTGTCGAGAATACACTGAAATAAGGAAGTAATCAGAAGGAGAGGAAAAATCAGTTTGCAGGAAGTGAGAAGAGTACTGTGCACATTGTCAATAAGTAATATTGCCCATTACACATGGCTTACTTACAGGCTTCTCTCCTTCATCACTGTAACTATCTATGGAGGGTACTCTTTCAAACAGCAGAAACAAGTGAGCTGCTGATATCTTGGCTTTGGCATAGTCTGGAGCAAAAGAGCTGCTTTGTCCTAATGCCATTGCACCAAATACAACAGCTGAAAACACTCTATAAAAGAAATCAGGAAAAAAAAAATCAATAATAGACAATGAAGAAAAGGACAATGGAAATGGGGCTGCAGTCAATTTCTTTTACTTGGAGAAAAAAGGGGACTAAATTTAAAAAGAATAAAGTAGTAACCAGTTATTATTGCTTTAATTATTCATTTAGCTCCAGAAATTTCATTTTATCCTCTTTTAATGAAGTGAGATAAACAAGCTCCATTCCAAAGTCAATGTTTTCATTACATACTAGCACTAATTTCTTTAATTATTAATACTGGTTAACTATATTAAGTCTCAGCTGGCGCTAGGAGGAAAGTGGTCAATGGATAGTAAAATTGTTACTCTAATCCTGTTCTACTGTTGCTGTGGTTTCCTCTCTATGGTTCAATGACCTCTGGGAGTTAGTGATTCATTTTTAAGGCATCAATGAAAATAAGAAGTCAAGCCTGTAACAGGGTGACAATAAAGATTTAATTCGCTATCACAGTTCTGGTGGAAAAAATTTGAAGGGTTTACAACACCAAAAAAAGGTTGAGATCTACATTGTTATTGTTTTATGGTGACTGTAGATGTATCTTTACAGGCTACATTAGAATGGTTTAAGAACCTGTTGTCCTCAGCTATTAATTACTGCCACACAACATAGGATTACTCGTCACTGAGAAATGRTAATTGACATATGAGATCTCATAGCCTGTTTTAAGGCAAAGTAAAATAAATTCATTTATATTAATTTTTATCTTTTATCTTCAGAGCTATATAAACTAATCTGTTTTATTCTGCATTTGAACAGCCTAGAAGGGCGCACACGGTTTTAGGTCAGACGATCCCTTCCATATCTAACTGAGCCACTGGAAGTTCACTCCCCCAGCTGGCTAGAGATGTTCAGCTAGCAGATGGGATGCAGACACTTTCCAACATCTTCCAGTCAAAATGAGCGGTGTTAACTATCTTTAATCAGGCTGCCAACAAAAAATTGGTATGATTGACCTTTTTAGGTATTGAGGTCACTGATATCCATACTGGTAGAATCTCATTCTTTTCATACTTATTTCCATAGGCCTATATTGATCTTTTGCTTCTTAAATTATAAATTCTATTTATTCTGAGCTTATATATGATCTAGAAGAATGGGATTTTGGTTATGATAGGGGCTTTTAGGTATTATGGCAAATGATTGGATAAACAGTGACTACAAACCCAAATTATAAAAGTAAGCAGCTAAGGATAATTTATAATTTCAAAATAATTCCTTTAATTTTTGTACAGTTTCTGCCCTTAAAAGCCTATAAAGTACAAATAATTGTACTATTCATTGTATAATTACCTTCTAAGAATACTGCAAATTAGAGTCATATTTTATTTGCAGTACCTGTCTAAATTAAAAATAAAATGCTCCACCTGGCTATGGGTATGCACAGTACACTACATACTGTTCTTACATTCATGGTTCATACTTATATTTCCCACACAAAGTTGGTTCATTTAAGTGAACAAGCTTCTTATCAGAATGTCATCTAAAATAATTCAGTTATCCTTCCCCTATAGTGAATAGCATATACCTTATGGAATCCTGTTCTCCAATTTTTAACATGTATTTTAGAGCAGACTTCAAATTTCAACGAATAAACATGACATAGAAATAACAAAGATGCTGATGACCTATTCTTAAAAAGATTTTTACAATATTATTATGCTTCAATAAACAGGTACAACTATGTTTTTTGTAGAATATACAGAGGACCTCACAGCTACATGAACAATAAGATTGGTGAGAATAAACAAAGTGACATAAGTAGGATACTGTTTCAACCTCTGGAAAACATAACAGTCCCAAATAAATACAGAAAAGGAAATCCAAAATCAGGCCTATCTGAACAGCTCAGGCTCTGTAGTCACCTGGAGTACCCACTTTGTAATACGCTTTCATTATATTTAAGTAAAGAGGAAGAACTTGCCTGTTTTCTCATAGCTTGCCCAATGGATTCATGATATCTCTAGCAGTAAACAAAGACCTTTGTCTGGACTGACAGAAAAAAGATTGCAAACTTACAAAAACACATTTTTATACTCCATGTGTCCATTTACCACTAGATAGGCACCAAACCGGAAACAGCCAGCATAGGTAAAGAACATCATTGCTTGTGAAAGGGCAAAAGAAAATCCAAATATATGTGCCTTCTTCACAGAATTTCTGTAAGAAAAAATGCATATTTTCATAAAAATGTGCAATCATACTTAAGTCCTAGTAGGCAAAAAACAATTAATTGACTTCAGATGATACTGTTAAGAATGGGAAGTGTACTCATGCTTAAACAACATAATCCCTTGTCTCCTATCAGACTGTGTCTAAGAGAAAGTTTTGTTTCTAGAATTTTATTTACTTCCAAGAACAGCTTGGAATATGGGTGTAGAAGAAGGTGACACCTTAGCTGCTATGTACAATTACTGTCTTACGATCTCATAGTTTGATTGTTAAAACACTTTACAGTTCTGTCCGTGATCACCAATTTGAAGACATAAATAACATGTTTGAAATTGTACTACTGCATTATATAAGAGGAGAAAAAAAGAGCAGAACTGTTAGATCACTTAGAGCCAGAGCCAAATTTTTGTGTCGTTTTTTCTTTACTTGCAATTTTATGTTAAACAAATAACAAAGATATTAAACAGTGTAATATTATACACTCGAGAATCTGTTTCTTTTCAATTTAATCAGTCAAATGCTCATCTCAAATAGGATTAATCCTGCATGTATAATGCAGAAATTAGATTTTGGATGATAAAACTATGCCTATAACTAAAGCAAGGCAGAAAGAAAATTTTCTGTAACTATGAATGATACCAAAAAAAGAAAGAAAATATTTTAATTTTATTGATGTTATTATTAAGTCACAACTGCATGGTTCCTTCTGGAAAAAACCCAAACCAAAATAAACAGGAGCCAGATTCACAAGTGTGCTTTTTTTTGATTAAGAGGCTTTTGTGACTCCTCTTTTACATAGGTGATTTGCGCATTAATTCAGTATAACAGAAGGCCTAAGCTCAATTTTTATAAATTTGCCTAATCAGTGGTTTAACATGCACTGAAACATTAACTGAAAAACCCATGTCCTATCTCTTCCAGACAAATTGACCCATAGGGCAATAAGTTCTTATTTACACTAGAACAACATCAAGATGAAAGTCTTGGAGCAATCCCATCRATGTCAACCCTGAGAATGGTTAGGCACTGTCCTGCAAGTTGTGAGGTACGGACTTAAAACCTAGCAGCCTGAGAAAAAAGCTAAAGTAATATCTTCTACGTCCTGCACTGTGCTGTAACCACTCAATGATTATGGTGGATGTATTAGTAGCACCTCTACTCGTGTCCCATCATATCTGTGTACATATGCTGTCATTTCCTTTACTTTTCTCATGGATGTCTACAAATRAAACATTTAATTCTAGAACAAATAAAACTTTAATATACTCTATCATTTTAGTTTTTCATTTTAAGACTTTTAAATTTTGATTTAGTGCAGGCAGATTTACATTCCTTTTTTTTTTCAGTCACAAACCAATAAGTAATTATTCAAATGTTTTCAATCCTATTCATACTTTCAAAAATGGCTTAATGCAATATTCAATTTACATTAAAAATTTTTTAATTAAATATCTGAAACACTTCAGGTAGGAGGTTAGATTAGAGTACTTCTAAAGCTCACTTAAAACTAWCATTTTTCCAAACCAAGTGACATTGCAATAGAAGATACCAATATTATCACAGAAAATTAATTAAATCAAAAACCAAAAATGTTGACAGGTGGTTGCATTTGTTAATAAAAAATATGCAAAATATTTATATTAGTTCTGAGGTAATTAAGTTATACACTAACAAAAAAAATCAGTTAGTCCAACTAAATGTTTGTAATTTATACTATRATTTAAATACAGATTTTTTTAGCTTAGTTATTTTTATTATACCTGTATGGTACATGCAAATGTTCTCCATACATCAACTCAAATTTTCTTTCTCGGGTCAAACTAACAACAGTTCTAATATTTTCTATGGCTTCTGTGGCAATCTGCAATAGAAACACAAATGTTTTAATCAAAAGCTAGGATTATGTTGAAATTCCTTATTCTAAACTAATAAAAAGAGTCTGCTGGAATATAATTTTATATTTTTTTATAATTGTTATTAAAATCACGGATCTTTGATATCAAAAGTAAGCATTTTACGTTTTTCTTTTTATGACAGTGAAATTTTCTGATGATGCTCAGAATTTTCTGATAAGACCTCTTTAATGTCCTCTAAATAAGTAGTGAAAAACCATTAGACAGTGGTGACAATTATGGAGAACGTATTCAATRAGAAAAACGGCAATTTAGCATTCAACTTCCAGTCCACTGAGTTTGGGCTATAATCAGAATGTCCAAGTTACCTATGTGCCTAGAGCCTAACTTTGATCTCAGCAGTAAATATTTGATCTGATCAATAATACCTTCTTTAAGCTTGCAGATTCTTTAGACTTGAGTCATTTGCACACACAAAGGTACCTAGTAACATTTGAAGGCAGTAGATGCATGCCTACGTGGGAGCAACTGATTCAAGGCTTTTATGTATTCTGATAAGTCTATGTAGGTGCCCATAAAGTCTTCCTCAATGACCACAGAGTGAGGCTAGGAGCCTGTATGGTCAATTCAGTCCATATGCATGTAGAAGAGGATGATACTTAGAAATGGCCAACAGAACACACCTGGAACAATTACATCTCTTTAGACACCAGAACTGGTGCTGCATCCCTCTATTCACCTCTGGTTGAAACACTGGGCTTGAGTCCATGACGTACACATTGCCCGCAGTGCAATATGTGGTATGCTGGGTATTCCAGTTGGCCTCAACTGCAGTAGCTCTGGGAGGACAGGGATTCCCACACGTACTGCATTATACCTGACAATCCCATAGGGATGAATGTTTTCAATTTGCTAATGCATGTCAAATAGTATTAAACACCTATATCTAGGCTCTATTCAGTTGTCAGCCAGTCTCATTTCTAAGGATGGGTATTTAGCAGGAGACCTCACTTATGAGCATAGATACTCTACAGTATCTATGCACAGTAATAAGTYTGTTTATAACTCAGAGAGCTGTATGTACAGAAAGTACATAGCAGGAAATAAATATAGATAATGCCAACAGTAATGTAGCTAGACTTTTGTAACTTTGTCTACAAAAGACCCTCAAGGCTTTAAGATATTTTGCTGAAATGTACATTCCATGCTTCATGCTTTTAGTCTAAGAAAGACCATAAAGTAAGGTAAAGGGAAAAGATAACCAAATGAAAGTATATCTAGACAAAAGACTCAAGAATGAGTGAACTTTTCTTCTTAATAACCAGAACTGGCCATGGGGTACAAGATCACAGTGCTGTAGACAACTCAAGGTATACATCTGAAGCTAACCATTAGATGGCGTCTGCTGAGAAAAAGGTGAAAAATCAGGTACATCTGCTTGCATATTTATATTCATGCAAATTTAATTATAAAAGAATGGCTTTACATAGTGATGCTGTTTTTTCAGCACTGAATTCCTATTTATGCTTGGGTTTTCCCCACAGGTGTGATGAGTCCCCTRACTCTTTGCATCTAAACATTTGAAGCTGGGGAGAGGTTTTTTTTCCCCAGGAGACTGGCAATGCTTTTTAACATCCTAAAACTTACAAAAGGTCAATCTTAGCATTATTTTATGTTTTAATTTTAGAAAGCATAGAATAGATATGCATTTATTTTACATAATATTGTTACTGAATTTGGTATATTACATGGCTCATATTTTCCATAAAGCTCTTTAAGAACCAGTGCTTTGGAACACTGTGCTTCTCTGGACCTAGTTCCCTGAACTCCCTCTGTTTCCAGCTCATGCCTAGAAGTCAGCAAAGTCCCTGTTCTGCACAGTTTTCTGAACTGAGCACTTCGATAAAAAGTAGGAGAGAAGCTTCAGGGAGAAGCATGAGCACTTTTAAGAAGTTATTGTACTACAACAGGCCTATCAGTCTCACTTAGGTGCCTGGTAAAGTTATGGAGAAGGTTATTCTGGGAGTTATTAAAAAACACTTGAGACAGTGCAGTCATTGGTCATAGCCAGCATGGGTTCACAAGAGGAAAGTCCTGTTTAACTAACTTAACTTCTTTTTATGACAAGGTCACCCATCTAGTTGACCACGGGAAACCAGTAGATGTGGKTTTTTTTTTTTTATTTTAGCAAAGCTTTTGATACTGTCTCTCACACTATCCTTCTGGACAAGATGTCCAGCATACAGCAAGACAAGTCCATAATACGTTGGGTGAACAACTGGCTGACAGATCATGCTCAGAATGTTATAGTAAATGGGGTTACATTAGGCTGGTGGCGAGTCACTGGTGGGGTTCCGCAGGGCTCAATTTTAGGGCCAGTGCTCTTTAATGTTGTTATAAATTATCTGGATGCAGGAGCTGAGTGTACACTAAGTAAGTTTGGTGATAATGCTGTGCTGGTTCTGGCTGGGATAGAGTTAATTTTCTTTATAGTAGCTAGTATGGGGCCATGATTTGGATTTGTGCTGAAAACAGTGTTGATAACACAGGCATGTTTTMGTTACTGCTGAGCAGTGCTTACACAGAGTMAAGGCCTTTTCTGCTTCTCACACCACCTCACCAGCAAGTAGGCTGGGGGTGCACAAGAAGCTGGGAGGGGACACAGCTGGGAYAGCTGACTCCAACTGACCAAAGAGATATTCCATACCATATGACATCATGCTCAGCATATGAAGCTGGGAGAAGAAGAAAAGGGGGAACATTTGGGGTTATGGACTTTTGTCTTCCCAAGTAACCGTTACGTGTGATGGAGCCCTGCTTTCCTGGAGATGGCTGAACACCTGCCTGCCGATGGGAGGTAGTGAGTGAATTCCTTGTTTTGCTTTGCTTGTGTGCGCGGCTTTTGCTTTACCTATGAAACTGTCTTTATCTCAACCCACAAGTTTTCTTCACTTTGACTCTTCTGATTCTCTCTGCCACCCCACCAGGGGGGAGTGAGCGAGCAGCTGTGTGGTGCTTAGTTGCCAGCTGGGGTTAACTCCCTTGAGGGTAGAGAGGYCTTACAGAGAGATCTAGATAGACTAGAGAGCCGGGCAATTACCAACCATATGAAATTTAACAAGAGCAAGTGGATTCTGCACCTGGGACAGGGTATACACACWGATTAGGGGATGAGAGACTGGAGAGCAGTCCCACAGAAAGAGATCTGGAGGTTTGGGTTGATGGCAAGTTGAATATGAGTCAACAGTGTGCCCTGGCAGCCAAAAGGGCCAACCCTGTCCTGGGGTGCATCAAGCACAGCACAGCTAGGTGGTCAAGGCAGGTGATTATCCCACTCTACACTGCAATGGTGCTGCCCTGCCTTAGTACTGAGTGCAGTTTTGGGTGCCTCAATATAAGGACATCAAACTATTAGAGTGTGTCCAGAGGAGGGCGACCAAGATGGTGAAAGGTCTCGAGGGCAGGACTTAGAAGGAGTGGCTGAGGTCACTTGGTTCGTTCAGCGTAGAGAAAAGAAGGCTGAGAGGTGACCTCATYGCAGTCTACACCTTCCTCAAGGYGGGCAGTGGAGGGGGAGGTGCTGATCTCCTCTCTTTGGTGACCAGTGATAGGACATGAGGAAATGCAATGAAGCTTCGTCAGTGGAAGTTCAGATTGGACATTAGGAAAAGGTTCTTCACTGAGAGGGTGGTCGGTCACTGGAACAGGCTACCCAGGGAAGTGGTCACGACACCAAGCCTGTCAGAGTTCAAGGAGCATCTGGATGACACTCTTAGTCATATGGTTTTGTTTTAGGTAGTCCTGTGAGGAGCAGGGAGTTGGACTCCATGATCCTTATGGGTCCCTTCCAGCTTGAGATATTCTATGATTCTGATTCTATGAACAGAATGAAATTCTATTCTGAAAAGTGATCCTGTATATTACATCTTATAGGACACCAGAGTTATGGCAATTCACCATATAGTTCAAAACAGAAAAACAAATAACCTCCACACCCCACTACTTTCATCTAAGTTACACAACAGACCTGAAAGCATTTTTCTTCATGAACTGTTACCAAAGATTTTTAAACTGTGGCACTGTTATCTTTGTTCTAAAATATAGGGATATAATTATCTTATAGCCTCAGTAATGCTTGTGCCACTGTTTGAAAATTTGCACATAATTGACTAACTCATTGATTTGAATGTAATACACAATGTTAACGATAACAAAGAAATGAAATAGATTTTACTCTTCTTAATTATATTGTCTCACCAATACTCAAAGGAATAATCTTTTTTTCATTAGTAACGTAAGTTCGGCAACCCTCTGCAGAAAGCAAATTTTCCAGGTAGAACCCCATTTTCACTGAAGAAAACTGATTTAAAAAAAATTGGTAATTGAATAAAATGCCTGTAGTCTAGCGCTTGCTTAGGTGGCCTTGAGAGGGGAAACTCATACATTGCTAAGAAAAGAAAGTATTTTCTCAATCTTTGCAAAAAAAAATCATAAATTTTTGTAATACCTGTGCTAATTCTTCACAATCTGCTGCATTAAGAAAGTCTCTAGTGCCTATTCCAAGAATTCTCAACTTTTTTCCGTCGTACCTTACCACAAAACAATATGAAATAAATGTTCAGCCATTAGAAGGAAGAAGCAGAAGAAATGTAGTCAGTTGAAAGGAAAGGAAATGCATCCTTTGGCTTGTACGAAAAAGCCCATGGAAAGATCATTACGCAGAATTTCTGTAGACTTGGAGGGACAAAAATGTTTTTCAGCAAGTTTATCTACAGACATGATGGAAGGAAATAAAACCCATTTAGTAAATAGGAGTTACTCAAGGAGGGTTCAGACCCAGATTAAGACACCTGAATTTAGATGTCTAAGCAACCASTGTAGTCAATGGATACTTATTCAACAGAACTAGAAAGCAATTCAGCTGCCTAGGCACTGTGTGCCTACCTAGTCTCTTTCTCCAGGATTGCTGACTGGAGTGGGAAGGACTCTAATTCAGTTGCCGACATGCAGGTGGCTTGTGCCATTGGAGGTGCTCTAGGATAGTCTAAACATTTGGGAAAGGCACAGCAGATACGACATGGAACATAGAGTAGACCCATACCCTTCTGAAATGGCAGCTGGAGGCCACCCAGGCACTATGGCATCTCCAATAACTATTAGGGGACATTAGACTGCTAGCACATATGCAGACACATACATTTAAACACCAGATCTGAAGATTAATATCATTCCTTATGTGCATGGCCTTAGAAAAATGATTTTCTTCTCAACAACTTTTAAAAATAGTAGGACATAAGAAAGGATTTTAGAAAAGTTTTACCTTGAAGAAAGCAATATCTGGGAAGTGATGAAATTGTTCTGTCCCAAAAGGATTTTTGGAATGAAGTGACATTAAATGCCTTCATCTAATTTCTTAAACAAGAGTCTAGCATTCTTGCTTTTCAGTTCTCATCTTTCTCTTCCACTCAAGAAATAAAGGAATGGCAGACAGACTCAGAAACCAGTGGATATATACATATTATCCCTGCAAACATTAATAAGATGAAAGAGGAAAAAAAAAAAAGAGCGGTATAATACATGTAAGACAGATGACATGCCAAAAAAGGATGACAAAAAAGAAAAAAGAGAATGTCAAAATGAAGAGGGTTGCAAAATAAGGGAAATAGAGATGATCAGAACAGGAAAGAGAAAAGAATGTGCCTGAATAGTGCTTTGCACATGCTGGGGTTTATCAATTATAAAAATAAATATCGGTTAATAACATAAGTCTTCAATTATTATTGAAGAGGCGTTATGCTCTGTAGGACTACTAGTGGAACTACATAGAGTCTGGCTGTCTCTGGAAGTTAAATACTATGATATGTTCTGCATTTGGAAGTAATACATCCATCAACAATGCTTTAGTAAACATGACTTTATGTATCACACAGAAATAGATAAACTTCTCTAGACCCACCTTTCCTGCAGCTTCCAGCTCTTCTTTATCTTTTTTAGCATGCCCAGCCAACATCTTCATTTCAATCATTCCTGCCACTGCAATGATTGGCACAACAGCTAAAAGTAGCAAGGTCAGCTGCCAGCCATAAATTAATGATATAATAATTCCAGTCCCCAGGTTAGCTGTGTTTTGGGCAATTAATGCCAATCTGACACCAGTTGCCTGGAGGAAGAAAAAAGACCTTTCATGCTAAAGTAACTGCATCTTAAATAAGGAAAGCATTTTCACCTATAATATTGCTGATTCTCAAAACACTATTTAGAAAGTCTTAACTCAGTCTTGATATTTTTCTAAATGGGAGATTCTTAAATGATTTTGTAAAAAATTATCTAGATCACATATAATTCTTCTCTCCCCATATTCTGATTACTTAAATTTGCACTGTAATTTCTAAATTCTGCTCTTGAAGCTGAACAGACTTTAAGCATATCACATATTTACATTTACAGCTAAACATTAAAATCTGTCACATTTTGTAGATCATGCAGCTAGCTTTATAAGTCATCACRCGGAGTCCAATGAAGAAGAAAATTAAATGTTTAACTTCTAAAGCCAAAGACACTCCAGAATTCCTCTGTTCAGAGAAAAAACACGTAACTTCATGTAGCAGTAAAAATTTACTTAAGCATACATGAATAATTACATTCAGTGCTCTTTAGCCTAGTATTACAGACCCCTGAAAGTCCACGAATTACTTCTAAAGAATCTCCAAAAAGTAACAGGGAAAAGGAAGTCTATTGCTACTATGTCTAATTTTTTTCAGATATGGAATCTGTATGATCAAAAAAATAGTAGGAGGTCATAAATGGAACAAATTTAGATGCATATCTTTAGGTAAATAAGATATTTCTAAACAGAATTCTTAGATAAAGAGATTCCCAATGAATTTGTTCAGTAATTAAGATCACAATACACAGTAGTAAACTTAAAAAAAGATTTACTTGGAAATTATTTTGTAAACATATATTACCATCTTTGTTATAAACACATCAGTGCATTCTATACCAGCTATCTTTTTATAGTAAATTTTAGTTTTCAAAATCAAGACTGCTATCCAACCAGACAAATCCAAGCTGAAACTTTACTACATACTAAATCAAATATGAAAAATTCCAAAACAAAATTTTACTTACTCCTTTCACTTGTGAGGCATCATTAGCAAGTCTTGTAGTTAATGCTCCGGTGTTATTTTTAGAATTATCAAACCAGCCCATGTCCTACAATAAAAAACATTTTTCTTAGGACCAGTCTTTGGACATTTCATGTGAACCACAAAGTAAAACTGAGGTCTACCTAATATAACTGAGTTCAGTGTCAGACGACTGTGCATGTGGCAGTGCATCAGTTCTGCATATTTAATTAAGTTTAATTCCTTCATTGCACAATGAATATTTTTAGAAAAATACTGATCCTGAAAACATGCAAGATTAAGGCCAATTTAGATAACTACATGAATTACTTAAAAACACTATGAAATATTTATATTTTAATTCTCTGAAAGTGGCTTTAGATTTAAGTATACAATCTCACTATTGTATTAACGAACAACAATTATAGATTTGGGAACTCTCTGAAAGAGACCTTCAAGTAATAAATAAAAACATATCTGTACATATTGCAATTTAAATCAGATATTTGAAGTAAGGGTTACAATATAAGCTGCATTGCATTGCATTCCTTTAGGGGAGAAAAGGCACAAAGAAAGCAAAGCAAGCATATGAACACGTAATGGGACACTGCTGGTGCACATCATCTTGTCAGGACATAGTAACCTGGCTGTAAATCTAAGTCCTTGCAAGGAGTACATAAAAAGCTCTCGTACTTGTATTGTTTTAAGACTCTCCCTCTAAGTATACTTCGCTTAGCCCCATGTAACTAACCAAACTGGTTTCTAGACTGATTTAAAGAACATTCTCTGTACACAAGTCATAATATGATAGAATAATGTAGAATACAGTTATTTTATGATATCTATACAATTAATTAGTTTTTAAACCCTGGAAAGCAAAATATTTATTATCTTTACCTGTCTAAGCATTGCTTTAAATGCCATGAATCGAAGCCTCATTGTAAGAATTTCTCCAGCTTTGCCAAATGTGAAACCCTATTTGAGAAAAGGTACAATGCTTAGCACACTACTACATTTTTTATGTTTATTCAATTAATATTTTAGATACATTGTCTCTACAATGCCAAAGTACAAAATATTGCAGTCCTGATTGCACAAAGCAAATGTAAAAACAGGTTTAATATTCATAAATTCAAGTAGGTTCACAGTACAGACATTCAAATATTATTTCTCAAAAAAATATGGAGAGCATAACTATATTTCCCAGCACTGTTTCACCAGCATGCTTCAAGGAAAAGATCACTAATCAACCCTTTGACTTAATTTTTGTCTGAGTTGACCTAAGTCAGATTTAAACAAGTGGCTTTTTAGGCCAATGGTTTTAGGTTAAAGACTTCATAAAGTAATCTGGGTTCATTGAAGTCAAATGCAAATTTCCCATTGAATCCAATGGAATTAAGATTTTTTCCCTGGRATCCTAACACAAACTGACATAGCTATCAGCAGTAATACGTAAGTGATGTTTTATAATGAATTGAACATATTTTTAGCCAGATATATGAATCAATTTAACAACATACAAAAAGGAATATGCTGGTTAAAGTTTTGCAAAGAAACACTCTTCGTGCATTTTAGTTTGACATCAGTGTTTATAATTAGCTTTGTTTAGCTCACTACCTCCTTTATGTGATTACAAATATTAATTGTTTGGAATCTACATTTGTGAAATTGAATACTCTTAAAATACAAACCACAGATGAAACTGTACTATGTGATACTAAGAAAAATTATTAYAGCATATTCCAATCAGCAGATGTTTCTCATTTAGCTTTGATCGTTATCTTTGCTGTGCTCCTATACTGTCAGTAAATTTGTACAAGTATGTGACTTGGAAAAAATCACAAAAGAACATCAGAGAATGGGTACTATATAAAAAGATTATAAGAATATTTTAATTTTTTTCACTCTCACTAATTTGGGGGTGTTACAGCTCAATGAACTCTTCCCACTCATATTTAAAACAGTATCTGAACATTTATAAATTGAGCAGACCTGTCATAGCCATCTACACCTCAGTCTTCTATACTCAAGGCCTTCTTGCATGCATGTGCAAAAAGACAATTCCATAAATAAACCACAAGGTTTTTGCAAGAGACTGTTTATGCTGCTGTCCCAAATGCACTTTATTATTTCACTGTGTAGGCTCATTTAATGGATGAACCTATACAAATGTATTCAGAAATTATAAACCAGACTACATATGAAAATACTTAAATGCCAAAGTTTGYACCTGTATGATTACTACCTTTTTTTATTTTTACTGTGGCACCGTTGTAGCAGTTAGATACATATAAGAATTAGGGTACAGTTAAAATAATTTTTTTTTAAAAGTTGAGATGGCTATAGAGATCAATGAGAGCAGGGGATGGGGTATTACTGTTCAACCATTACTATTTAAGCAGGAGGAGCTGAATATCAACATGACGGATGTTACTTGAGGAACTGGGCCTGGGAATCTTTTGAGGGGCTCACATAAGATAAGACTTGAATGGGGAAGGGATTAAGGGAGTAAAAAATTCGAGAGCTAAGGCAGGAGATTGGTAGATTTGCAATCACTAACAGATTCAAATAGGAGGGCTTGAGGGTGAGAAGGGAGTGGTATAGGGGGGTTGGTTGGTAGGTGGCAACGGAAAAAAGAGTGAGAGAATTCGGAGTTTCGTGCTGAGATGTATTTCACTGCTGAAGAAGAGGGGAAGTTCTGAAGTTAAGAGGTCAGAAGAGGTTGGAAGGTCTCTAACACATGAGAAGCTCTAGGTCAAAAAAGATTCAATTCTGCACAAGGCGTATCTAGAACCATAAATGCAGCTTCTGGTTTGAGTTGGAGATGTGTATTAAGACGACACAAATGTTTAGTATATTTCAGATCTGGCTTCTGAAACATGATGAACAATTATAATAAAGCTAAAATAATAAAACATACCTGAAAAAAGAAAGTAAAAAAGGAAATGATTCCAAGTACTAAAAACAGCACTGAATATAAGTTGCTTTTTTCTCTTACAATGGTCTTGTCAGTTTCCGAAAAAATCTATAAGATAATGTTTAAAACAACATTTTTTTAAATCTATAAAATAATGTTTAAAACAACATTTTTTTAAATCAACTAATAATCTAAAATACTCCCATATTTCTCAATAACTATGTTTGGTAGTCATTTGCATTCATATAAAATTTGAGTATATGTTACTTATGATTATAGATATAACAAGCAAATTTCAGGTTGTAGCAAGATTTTTAGGATTTTGTAAATATCATATAATTCTTCATAKTTTTGTAACAATGCTTCATCCACTCCTCAGCTTCATTATGCAGTGATTTTTTAAGACCTGGTTTCATTAGAAAACAATTTTGGGGGCTTTGTAGTTTTTTTGCATATTTTATTCAAACTTACCCCTATAAGTTCTGAAAATATGATTGCAAATGAAGGTTGTATAGCTCCATTGATAATTGCACATAAAGTTCCAGCTACAAAGTCTGGCCATTCAGTTTTGTTCAACTTCATAATTTTCAGAAATGAAGCTGGAGGTAATTCTTCACCCTAAAAAATGGGAATTCTGTTAAGACAAACATGTATGTATTTGGAGAATTATGGAGAAAAAGAGAAATTAACAGACAATTTCCTACTCCCGGAATCTACTCAGGGGAAGTAAAAATGTATACTTTTTAATAACATGAATAATTAACTGATTGTACRTTTCTTTTTATTATTTTAATACAAGGAAGAAAGAGCTGTTAGAATATACCTACAGCTTTTGTCATATTTTAGTTTATCTATATCACTTTCATTCCAAGAGTATTGATCAATGGTGACTGAACTATTCATTCTGGGCATATCGTTGTCTGTAATCCATGACTAGATTAATTCAAGTAATTGTTCATTAAGCAATTTATAATGGCAAAGTATTTGCTGCAAATATGAATCCAATCATAGTTGTTGTATGKTTTTTTTGTAAGGTTTGTTGTAAGAGTTGTATGTTGGGCCAAATGTTTTGTTTCTGATCCAAAATTGAATGTTTAACTTGCATAGACTATGTCGGTATGKTATGCAAATATATAGAAGTATATTTCTTTTAGAGCAAATTGATTTTCAAGAATAAACTCATCCTTGTTATAGACTTTTAAAATCCCATTTTATTTGTATAATCATTCACGGTGAGAATAACAAGACAAGTTATTAATATTATCAGGCAAAGGCTATTTAGAATTAGAAAATTCTCACTTTTTTCACCCCTATCAAATGCCTCCTTCTTCTTGTACCTTTCTAGAGCAGGAGAATGATTTTAATTTTAACATCCTTTGTTGAAAGGAATCAAAGTTCACTAACATGTCTGCAAAGATACTTACAGGTGAACTAGTTTTCTCATCAGAATCATCATTTTGTGCTCCTGGCTTTTTCATGCTTCTCCGAGTTGGCCGTCTTCTCAATCCTTTTGTTAAGGGTTCTTCAAATTCTAGTTCTGATTCACTTTTTTTGACACTAAGTGCATTCTCATCTTTTTCTGATGATGGAACTTCAGCTTCTATTGCCTAAAAGAGGGAACAACATGATGCTAAGATTAATTATGCATATATTACTTTGAACTTTCAAAATTATGAGGTAATCAAAGTAAAAGTAAATTTGTTTCAGTGGAAAGAGTTATGGGGAAAACAATACATAATGCTATAAAGCAGATATGGAAGTCTGTATTATGTTTAAGCAAATCTCTATCTTCAGAGCTTGATTCATATATAAGAGTATCCCACCTCTCAAGAAAATAATTATACTAAGTGGAAGGCAGGGGAGTGGAAGCAGCTGCTCTTTTTTTATGAATTGACTCCTAACAGAGCTTTAAAGTGAGTGTAAAACATTTGCACTCATCTTGGGATCTTTTTGAATGAGTTCTCAGTGAATACATTGTTGATTCATGAAGTGAGAAAAAATTAACCCTCTTCAGTGCAGAACACTTAACAATTCTTGACTTTAAATGTAATAAGGAAGTTCAGGATGGAACAGATGAAAAAGAGATTTTGACTGAAAAATCTGAACAGTCTGGAAAAAAGCTCTACTTTTGGTGGTAGTTTTGCCAGTCTCTTTGACAGAATAAATACATGTCTACCCACCACTGAGGTATTTAATAGTAACTGGATTCAAAGTTGCCTTCAACTTGTATTTCTTTTTTTCCCAGAAAGTTTGTATTTCTTACTGCTTTTTGTACTACTAATAAAAAGAACTTTTTTTGCTTTCTTTTAATTTTTTTGTTATTTTCCGTTATTTTTTATTTTCTTTCTGTTTTATATTTCCTAATTTTTCCCATTATCACATTTGCTTGAATACAAAGTTACTTTGAATCTAAGGTGACCAAATGCATTGTCATAGTTACTTTATGAAGAAATGTTCTAATTGGCCTACTTTACTCTTTTCAGCCTGACATACTGAGATAGCAGCTTCAGTTTCTTTAACGGGCATGGTGGTTATGCAGTAAAACACCAGTGACATAGAAGGCTACAGTGAAGYTCAGCTATAACCTAACTTTCGCGTGGGACACTGGGATGTACCAAAGTATTTTGTTCTTCACTTAATAACTAATAGATTTCTGATATGTATATTAATTTCCAATCTCTTTGTTTGCGGCTACATAACTTTAAAAGTGTACATATTTTTGCACTCAGCATAGCTGGATTATTTTTCTTTTTCTCCTATTCCTCCACAATTTTTTTTCTTTAGAAAGAAATTCAGTATGAAGGATTGTAACTAAACAGCTTAAAATATGCATGCTCTATTCCTCCAGTATCAGCTACTGTATTTTACCTTTTATCATAGGCTAAGAACAAGCAATGGAATAGCAAACCACTGTAGTCAGCTGCTCTACATTAACTGCATAAAAGGAAAACATAAAATAATATTTTAAGTTTAAATTCCTAGAGGATTAAAAATGTACTATCCTGGGTTTAAATAGGTCTGGTATCAAAACTAGTGGTCTTCTCCCTCAAATTACTGCTCTCCTTTCAAAGTACATATTTTTTTGCTGTTAACAAAATATGCTGCAGAATTCCCCATACTTCTGATAGCATACRATAACTATGGGCATGGAATACAAAAAAGAAAATTAGGCAACAGCTAGCGAGAAAAAAGTACCTGCATGTTAACAAGTTTGTAGTAGATTCCCTTTCTCTCAAGCAATTTAAAATGATTCCCTTGCTCTGTGATAACTCCATCTTCAAACACAGCTATAAGATCTGCATTTCGGACTGTTGACAGTCGATGAGCTACTACAACCGTGGTGCGTCCTTCCCTTGCCTAGAAATAACAATATTTAATCTGAGTATTTCTAAGTATATTCAAAAATTGTTCACCTTCATATTAGAGTTGAATAAGACCTAGGGGAAACATTAAGATGGTTCACAGAAAAACATAACTTTAAAAAAAAATTTAAAAAACAGGTTTCAGTGAGAACCTTAAACCAGAAATATAATCTTTAGCTTGAAAATTAGTATTAGAGTCAATCTTCCACTGTGGCACATAAAAACATCAAATTTTGATCACAGATACCCAAACAAAAKTATCAATAATTAAAATTTTAGAATGTTACAATGTTACAAACCTTAAATTTTTTAAAATGCCAGAAGTTTTTGTATTTAAGCCCATAGTTCATTTAAACCTTGAAATCTGTGAGGGATAGTTTATACTCAGAAGCATTAGAAAATATTTCATACTCACATTTAAAAATTCCAGTGTTTTAAGCTCTAAGTCATTGCCGACTCCAGTAGCTTCACTGAAAATAAAAGTCTCTACAATTTCATGTGAAATACATTTCAACTAACTATCTATCTTTGSATATTTATAAGCCTATTGCATATAACGTACCAAATGTCACAGCTTGCCATTTTAATTACCAGGCTGTATTAAAATGATCAAGAAACTTTTAATTTAAATATTCAAAGTAATGATCCCAAGCAGTGGAATTTTGTTAGAACCTGGATGGAGTTCATCTTCAGTGATGTCCCTCAAGGGTCCATATTGGGACCCATACTATTTAATATCTTCGTCATTGACATAGATAAATGGGATTGAGTGCACACTCAGCAAGTTTGCGGGTGGCACCAAGCTGTGTGGTGCAGTTGATTCACTTGAGGGAAGGGATGGCATGCAGAGGGACCTTGACAAGCTTGAGGAGCGGGCCCATGTGAACCTCATGAGGTTCAACAAGGCCAAGTGCAAGGCCCTGCACCAAGGTCAGGGCAATCCTCAATCAATACAGGCTGGGGGAGGAAGGGATTGAGAGCTGCCCTGCCGAGAAGGCCTTGGGAATACTGGTGGATGGAAAATTGAACATGAGCCAACAATGTGTACTTGTAGCCCAGAAAGCCAATCATATCCTGGGCTGCACAAAAAGAAGCGTGGCTAGCAGGTTGAGGGAGGTGATTCTGCCCTTCTACTGCACTCTCGTGAAACCCCACCTGGAGTATTGCATCCAGCTCTGGAGTCCCCAGTACAAGAAAGACATGGACCTGTTGGAGCAGGTCCTAAGGAGGGCCACAAAAATTATCAGATGGCTGAAAGACCTCTCCTATGAAGAAAGCCTGAGAGAGTTAAGGTTGTTCAACCTGGAGAAGTGAAGGCTCTGGGGAGACCTTATTATGGCCTTTCAGTATATAAAGGGGGCTTATAACATAGATTTAGAGACTTTTTACCAGGGTATGTAGTTACAGGACAAGGGACAATGGTTTTAAACCGAAAGAAGGTAGATTTAGATTGGATATAAGGAAGAAATTTTTTACGATGAGGGTGGTGAGACTCTGGAACAGGTTGCCCAGAGAATTTGTGGATTCTCCATCATTGGAAGTGTTCAAAGTCAGGTTGGACAGGGCTTTGAGCAACCTGATCTAGTGAAAGATGTCCCTGCCCATGGCAGAGGGGTTCAACRTGATGATCTTTAAAGGTGTCTTCCAATCCAAACCATTTTATGATTCTATGAGTCCCTAGGTTTTCTGCAAAGGTTTATGACGATTCAAATTTATAAGATAATGTGACCAAGAAAAGCTAGACAAATAACTTCTCTATTACATGTATTTTCATTAGTAATTCTCCTCAAACTGTCTTTCTCTATCCAACAGCAGCAGGAAGCATTACAGTATTCCAGCAGAATCCGACTGAGTAAATTCAGAATACCATTTGGGGGTACAGCCCCAGTATGAATATAGAGACTCCTGAGTTGCACTAGGGATCAGCTGTCCCTTAGCAAGACAGCTCTACATTAAGAACAAAACAAGCACCTAGAAGTATTCATGCGAACTGAACTGGAGTTTCCTTGGAGTGTTTCCTGCCGAATCACTGCTACAATCACTTATGACATGCTGGTAGCGCTTATCTTTGTCTGTCAGGCTTCAACACAAGTTAATTAAGTAGGTGACTGACAACCATATGCATTTCAGTAAGACAGATAATTGCAGGGGATGGTATTTACACCAAGAAAACGTTGATTTAAGCTTAATAATGTAGAAAATAGAATTCCATCTTCTCACTTGAAACAAGATTCCTCTCTGTAATACCTGCAGGATCTCAAAAATTCTCTGTACAGAGAATATTTGCCAAATCCAAGTTTACTTTTTGTGTTTTAAGGATCTCTATTTCTTGCAGCTCTTTCAACAAATTTCTGGAAAAAAAATAAATATTAGGCTCCTGCTTACCTGCTTCATTTTAGAACACTACTGACCTTGTCCAGTGCTGCCTGCACAACCCATTCACTCTCAGTATCCAAAGCTGACGTTGCCTCATCAAGCAGAAGAATTTTAGGATTGCGAACCAGAGCTCGGGCAATTGCTATTCTCTGCTTCTGGCCTCCACTCAGCTGTGCCCCTCTTTCACCAACCATAGTTTCAAACTTCTACAAGAACAACAGCACGTTTCCAAAACATTCAGTGTCACAGTCCTTTCACCAAAGAAAGGCAGTGTAAAGAAAAGGCACGTCGGTGTTAGTAACCCCGGCAGCATCTTCTCCTTCCTCTAAAACACTACAGGATAAAAACCCACTTGGATATACCTGCCTAATGGTTTGTGTCCCTGGAATTCTGATAGTTCTTCAAATGCCCACYGAGTCATGACCTAAAGATTTAAAATTAACATTATTCTCAAAAGTTATGAGGAGCTCTGCACAGCTCTGCTTATTCAGAGCTCCAGGGATAGCTTCCTCTGTTTACGAGAATCCCTTCTAAGGAACTATTTGGCACAAGAAGGTTCAGGAGAAATTATTTCAGCAGGACAGCTGGTTTGCTTACGTTGGGTAACTTCATGATGAAGTCATAAGCATTTGCTTCTTTGGTAGCTTTTTCAATCTCTTCCATGGTGACATCCTCACGGCCATAACGAATATTTTCTGCAATAGTAGTAGCAAAGAGCACGGGCTCCTGATTCACCACACCAATAATCTCCCGCAGATATCTTACGTTTAAGGTCTTGATATCCTGCCCATCAATGGTAACCTAAACAAAAGGAAACAGACAAAAACTGTTTACTAAGTGTCTTGGTCAAGGCGCCTCACTCCCCAGGTTGGCACATGCCTTTTTAGGGGAGACTTTACCATGTCATTGGAACAAGGGCAGTGAGACCAGAATAGACTTCCAACAACTCTGACACACAGAGCAGTCATCTCACTTGAGGTATCTTACCGTGCCTTCCTTGGGATCGTAGAATCTCTGGATGAGCTGAACAGTTGTACTTTTCCCACAGCCACTGCCACCAACCAGGGCCACTGTCTGGCCACAGCTAACCTTGAGATTCAAGCCCTTCAGTATCTGTGCATGTAAGAAAGGTAACCAAAAACATAACAGTGTGTAAAAATGTCAGTGTAAATTTGAAGAAACTCTAAAGTTTCATATTTATAGCAGAATCTGGTACAAAATAAAATTTATAAACATGTGAGTTTAAACTTTGGATGACTAATGACTTCAGCCTAATTTTCTTCATATTTACATCACAATTGGTCCAATATCAATGTATTATACAACACACTACACAATTACCCAGTTCGTACGACAAAATAACAATAATACGATTAGTACCCATAACTAAAATATAATAYAGAAAAAATATGATGCAATATTTCTGTATTACGTTGCCTCACCTTCTTGTTTAATGARCCATGCAAACTACAGGAAAACTATTGTACAGTAAAAGTCACAGTTAAAAGTGACAGAATATACTCTACATTGTTTTGGAGGGAAAGTAATTTTAGTAACCTTGAAGCATCCTTAATTTTTCCCCTTTTGTTTAGAATTGCTGGTGGGGCTTCTTTACAACATTTTTCTCCTTACTATAATTTATGGAATACTTACTAAATGTTTGGTGTAGCCTTAACTTCCCATAATTCTGAAAGAAAACTTTTTTCTGTCTAGACAGACAAACACAGATTCTGATCTCTATTCCACATATAACAAGTCCTTGCTAGATCTGCTTTCTTTAACTGGTTGAGATATASTCTTAACAGAGCTGCATTGCAGGTACTTTTGAAACCCACTACCTCATTACTATTACTATACACAAACACTTGGGTTAGATGCATAGATTTAGATTCTGATAGCAATAAATCTTTAAGTTTTATTGCATAGCCACACTGCCTATAGCTTTAGACAGAAAATTATTCAGAAAATTTAACATGTTTAGCTAAGGTGTAAATAATTCTAGCTAAAATCACTGTGATGGCAAGGTAGTTTTATATAAATTAGAGAATCARCTTGGAATTGTTATATTTTCAACAAGATTTTATTTATGTGACTTATTTTTTCTAAAAAATGATCCACAAGTTTAACTATAACATATATAAAGTTTCATTTACAGTACCTCAACATCTGGTCTGGATGGATAATTGAAGTAAACATTTTGGAATTCCAAGTTCCCTTTAATGTGGTCTGGTTTGTAACCTGTCTCTGAATAACTGTCAATTTGAGGTTCCTGTGCGAAATAAAATACAAAAAAAACCCCAACTTATTTCCTAATGTTTTTTTTTTCATAAAGAAGTCCTCGAGTGCACCACTACTCTGCAGACATATTAAGTGTAATTTTACAGTAATTTAGGTGAGATTTCTGAAACATGTGAATTGCAGGATGCTGTGCTGCCTCATTACTACATTCTTGCTCATGCAAGAATACTTTTCTAATTTCTCCATTTAAGCTTTTGTGTGAATTTAGTACATTGTCTTTAAGACTGTACCCACAGCTAGCCATAATTTGAGATTCATTTCAGTGCCTGTTGATTAACCTGAACAGATCATCTCTAATGAGCTGTTCATAACGTTGTTCATTTACAGCTTTGCTCTTTCTGCTGAAACAATTTGYGTGAGAAAGAACCAATCCACTGACCATTAAGCAGAAACAGAGTTCTTAATTATCACATTCTATCTGCTTTTATGTTTATATTTCTGCTTATTTTACACACTGTTATTTACTCTTACTAATTTCATATCCATAAATAGTGCTTGTACTTTAAAAAGAAGAGTCTCTCAGTTCAAAATGAGAGTGAGGGCAAAGATACTCACATTGTCTATGATATCAAAGACTGTATAGGCAGCTCCTCTTGCATTAGCAAATGCCTCAATGCTTGGAGCAGTCTGTCCAAGACTGAAAGTTCCAATCAATACAGAGAAAAAGACCTGAAAGAAATATTTATGGTGACATATGTAAATTCYTATTTAAGCAGAGAATTACATTTATTCGTTTGCATTAGATATCTTTGGGTCAGGAGGCTCCATGCTTTTTAATGGATGTTTAAGGAATATAGAATTAAAGAAAAAATGAAAGGGTCTCTCTTAAACAGAGAATAACATTAAGAAAAGGGCTTTTTAAGATTCACCTGAGAACTGAGTTGCAAACTCAATGTTGAATTTAGTTGCAAACTGAATGTTGCAAACATAYTGCTAAGGAGTGAAAAAGTGACTGAGACCTGCAAAATCTATGCCAGAAATGTATAATTACACTTGATGTCTCAGGATTTATTGTACTAATTCATTCTTTGGCAAAAGACGTTCCAAAAACCAGAGAGTGTATTGCATATCTTCCAATGGAACAAAGACAGATATGCCAAGCACTATCATTCTGCTTTCAAAGTGACAGTGAAATAGAAGTATACAAATCCAACTTCTCCATCACAAAGTAATAAAGGGTCCCTCTGCTGGAATAAAAGAGAATGAGTGCAAGCAAACAAGAAAAAACAGAAAAAGAAAAAATATATCATTTTCTCAGAGAAGCATAGTTTATTGCTTTCAGCTAGTATCAAAACAAAAGTAATAAAAACACACTGCTGAAACATCATAATAACAGCCATAGTATGTCAGAGCAAAGGTCCATCACACTCATCATCTTTTCTCCAACAGTGGTCATTCACCGATGTGATACCTAATAAGGCAACACCCTCCCATTCATGTTATAAAAACACCATTCCAATGAACTACAGCATAGACAACAGAAATTGCAAATACTTTGAACTGAAAAAATTACACACAAGGGCATGAATCTCACTGAGATGTTCTGTATGCCAGCCTGCCTTTAATAAAAAATACACAGGTTCAAAAGAGCCAATAACACATCAGAGCCATTTTTTGCARACTTCAGTGATTCATAAATGAAACAAAACAGGTATTTTAAAAACGATATAAATATATACATATGGTCTCCTGGCTGGGTTTCATCATGGTTAACAAAGTTATTCTTCTTACCATATTTGTTTGATATCTCATACAAAATTAGAATGGTTGCCACATCAAGAGAAGAATTTAAGTTACGACTTATCAGTTACAGTTTTCTTCCTTTGGTTAGATAGTGACATATTTCCTAGTCACAAGTATATTTTTCTCCCCCTCGATTTCTAAAAATCCTGAGAAGTGATTCTAAGCTCTTGTGGTGCAAAATATAAGAAAAGTATCAATAAAAGTATCTACTTAGACCACACAACAGCTAAAAAAATAAAAGTATTTGCTTCTGCATCCTGAAAATATATTCAGCCCTGCAAACCTGAAAACAAATAGCTACTAGGAAAGGTACTGTACTTCAGTTTTTGATTGAACAGTTTCTATATCAGTCTGATCTTATGGAATCCAGAAAAGATGTAGAAACAGTTGAAAATAATATACGTTTTATTTGGCTTGATGTAGATTTTGAGATACTATAGAAACAACATGTAGACTTATGTGGTGAGAATCTTTTTGTTAAGAAGAAGGGATGCTATTTTGCCGATTCTGGCACATAATTGTTATCAAACTCAAATAAGTTCCAATATACACTTTAATGTATTTTATTTAATATTTCTCACTATTATCGGGAATTTACTCATTAATACTTACTGTAAGAACTTTGCCAATAGTGTAATCATCAGTTAAGACCAAGGTAGTTCCGTACCAGAAGGCCAGTGCATATGATGCAAATATCAGTAAGAAAGCAACACCTATGGAAATATTAGCTGTAATAGCCTTTTTTATTCCAATCTTTTTAGCATCTTCTAAATTTTTATGGTATCTGGAACAAAGATAGAAGTTCAAAATAGAYTCAGACTTGTACCATGACACACAGCATCAAAAACTCTGTGGATGAATTAGAAAGAGAACATTCACAAAGTAGAACAAGATATATAAAATATAGAACCCTAAGACTGAACAAAGGTAAGCCTGGTAGTCAGGCACAGAGACTTTAAGGTAACTCTTAAAAAGGTCAACATCAGTCAACCTGGTATATAGAAAAAAAAGGCCATTGCAGTTCAGGGACTGGCATTCAAGTTCCTGCAATAACCTGTAGGCCAGCGAACTTTGATCCTGAACCATTCATGACAGGTTTTGAGATTATAATTACTAGTCTAAGATAAAAGGTTAAAATATATCACAAGAATGATCTTTTACAGTATAGTGGAAATAGAGATACTGTTTATTAGTACCTTCACAACAACTACTGAGTAATCAGATTACCAAGGATACCATCATCTCTTCTCATGGCAGGGCCATCACTATGTGATGTTTAAAGTAGTTCGTACACTTTCTAGAGTAGAGACAATATATCAACTTATTTTGTCATTTTCTAGAAAAATAACTAATTGTCTTTCAACATAAAGTGAAACTTACAATAGCCCTGTAACAGACAATTTCCCATTACCTAAAAATGCAGGAAGCACAAGACTTATTTGTTTTGACAGACTTTCAACAGCAAAGATACCAGAAAATTTCAAACCATCTGAAGCGAGTACTTTAAATTCAGCTGATGAAAGCAAACATTGCTCTTACCTTTTAATTTCTTTTTCCTGTCCTCCAAAAGCTATCACAGTACGGACTGCTGCCAGAACCTCCTCTGCAACAGCACCTGCTTTTGCATATGCATGTTGTTCTTTGTCAGTGAAAGCAGAGAGAACCTAATGCAGGATCAAATATTTTGACTTAAGAAAAACAGAACAAGCTCAAACACTTCGTAATGGCTTTTATCACAGTTACTTTCTTCCAATATGAAGCCTTTTGATTATATTATGTATGAGAACAGAATGCTCAATATCAAAATCCTTAAGTACATTATGAATTCAATCAAATAATTCAACATTACCCATTCTCAAAACTAAGGGCTGGATTTTCCACTCTGCTTTCACCCAGTGCAGGAGATTAGATGACTACTCATACTGAGCTGGCGTGGTTCTCCCCAGGCAGATCTCCTTACCTCATTCTCATCTGTGGCTACCTTAGCCAGAGGGCTCTATAGCTTACTTTAATTGGCCACAATCCATGAAGACTCTTAGCCAGTAGGCATATGTAGCACATGCTTCTCTACTCCTACCTTTTCCGCAATATACTCACTCAAGACAGAGAAGGCTTATATGACCTTTGAAATGTAAGGGAAATAAAATACTATAAAAATCTGAAGGCTTCCAAACTACAAATGTAAGTCACTCCAATCCCATGGTAATTTAGTACTTCTCTCCCCTAGGTCTGTCTAAAATTTCTCATCAAAGCTGTTAACAACTCTAAAAAGAGACTCTGTCTGAGACCGAGGCTTGGTCTAATTTATTCACTTATTTTTCAGGAAGTGCAATTACTCCTTTCAACAGAACAAGTACTCATGCGGATGAAGTTTAACAGTTACAGATGTGGATTCTACTCATATATCTTGCTTCCTTTTCTATATAAAAATATGCTATATTGGCAGAAACAGCTTCAAATCAAACAAGTCTGTCCAATCTATGGGAATTATAATACTCAAACTACATGAGGATACTTATATGCAGTTCATCTAAGAGCTTATGTACATAGATGTTGTCTAAAGCTATAATTGTTCTAAGCAATACATTCTAACAGTAAGAATTACAAATATGTAGATTTATTTCATTATCTCTCATTAATATAAAACCTGACACTGAATGTATGTTAACCTACCTTTGCCCAGAGGGCTGCTGAAAGTCCCAGGAGAGGACTGACTGCTAGTATTACAAGGGTTAATTTCCATCCTCTTATGAGACCAACAATAAATCCTGATACAAGTGTTGCTACTGCTTGAACAAGCAATCCAATTTTGTCACCTATTCCTTCATTAATCTTGGAGACATCACTGAAAAACAAATTACATCCAGACAGGAAGGAAAATGTAGAAAGCACAGGAAAGCTTTTCAGTTTTGTTACATGGGCATCTGTGTAGAGGACAATCTTTATTATTCAATTACTTCCAAACAACAGTTTGCTTCAAGATAAAGTGTGGTCAAGGAAAATTGCATATTTCTTGTGAAAATGTAATGCTATAAACCTGTTTTTTGTCTGAAAAGGYTGAAATTTTGCCTACAGTACAAAGTTACTCTCACTTTCTTAATTCCAAATTTTKGATCTGTTTGGAAACTGTGGGATATCTGGAAAGAAAAGATAGAGCCTTTCATGTAGGCAAAGAGAAGGGAATAGCTGGTCATACAGGTAAAGCTGTGCACACTGCTGCGGTCAGTTGGCACCTTATTCAGTCCCGAGTATGCACAGAAATGAACTATGTTTTCTATTCATGGGGGTAATCTCTTAGGCTGGGCTTTAGTCATCCTCAGAGTTCAAGGGAACTTATCGATATCAACTTATCTGATATCAACTTTTGACAGTCCAGTATCAGAAGTATTAGAAGTTCAGTCTCTGAGACTCTCCATGAGAAAATTTGAAAACTTCATTTGACAATGAAATAATTCAATTTAATTTCACAGTGAAATTTCATTTCACAATGAAATAACTCAATTTAAAAATAAAAATTAAAAAATTGTAACGCACACATGTTTAATAAGATAAAATAACATTGGGAAAGGTATAGTATACTTACTCTAGAAGACGAGTGTTAAGTTCTCCCACATCATTTACATCAAACCATCCAATTTCCTGTCTCATAATTGCATGAAAAAAATTTTCTCTAATTTTTCTTGTTTGTCGGCCTGCTGCTAGGGTCCAAAATGAAGTTTGGATATAAGCAGCAAGAAGAACACCAGCTGCGATTGCACAATAGTAGTATGCATATCTGAAAGAAAGAAAAAAAAAAAAAAGGCAAGATTCTCTGAAATCAGTTTTAATTACCTCACTAGTCTGTATTTAGCTTGATGCTTACTTCTTCTGTTTCAGACCTGAATTAGAGTTTATACGTTTATACTAGAGTTTACACTTCTCTGTAAAACTTGCCAAGTTTTCTATGAGTAGTATTTAATATCAGTTTTCAGATACGCAATGAACAAAACGAAGCTATTGTTAGACAGGAATTACTTTTTCTTTTTATAAATATAGTATATATTTTCTCATAAGATTATTTTAGAACTATATTTTAGATACAATACCCTTTTCACTTAAACGTGTCATTTCCAAAAACTCCGTAACATTTTTGTTTTAACACATATAAACAGACCTAATCATATATACCTAGATTCACACACACATTTACATCATACAACATGCCTGTGTATATAAATATATATATGCATGGATGCTGTACATATTTCCCAATTTGAGAGTACAGCATTACTATATATACATCTATTGCAAGCAAATGCCATTAGATCAAATATTCTTTTACTCTCTATTTTATTCATAACTGCTATTTTACTTTTAAATTAATTCAGCTCTGTGTTATGAGCAGGGTGTCAAATCAAAACCAAGGAGTGTGTGAACCACTATTTCTCAAACTGGAACTGAATTTGAGCCACAGTTTTAAACTGTTCAAACAGAATCAAATCAGATTTTATTTGATTCAGAATTGACATCAGAATCAGTTACAGGTGAACTTAAACCAGAACTAAACCAGAAAAATGTACTGAACTGATTCCCTCTTCGTAAAACATGACCAAAACCAATGGTTAAATATTCGTGGTGTACATTACATGTAATTGTAAGACTATTGCATCTATATAAAAGTAAATGATTTTAAAAAAGCTTTAAAACACTTAGGGCTTTCACTCACATGTAGTAAATTATGCATACTGATTCTTTAGAACCGTAGCATGAAATTTGGCAAGAGCAAATTGCAGGAATCTGTGTGCAAATGCTCTGCTCAAAAAAGGAGACAATGGCTTTATAGATGAAACTTTCCAATTTTTAACCCAGTCTTTTTTGTTGCTAAGATATTCAAGGACTTTGGAACTATAGTCATTATGAAATGAACTTTATCTAAACTGTTTAATAAAAACAGGTTAATGCCTAACTGAATGCTGGTTAGTTGAATATTGACCTTGATCATCTTCAGCTCCATTAAAACTCTACACAGAAACTACCAAGTAAAACCAAGAACACTGCTTAAAAATTCAGCAGTAATTGCTTTAGACAATTACTTTATGATGTTACATCACTTCAAAGAATTGTTTTATGCTTGGACTTTGCTTCATGACAAATTGGATCAAAAGGGATTGATATCTTTGCCAGATTCCATGCTGATGAAACACATCTTGTAAATTCACTGCTGAAAAACAGAGTAAATGCTCGCTGCATTGTAAAACAACTGCTCTTTTTCTTTTGAGAAATAGTTGGGTTTTAGGCAAACTGTTGTTTGAGTAACAAACACAACCAAGTCCATGCATATAGTTCAGTACCTGAACACACCTGTGTGAGAACTTTGTCCTTGTAAACAGTTTTTATTATTATTTGACCTGCTGGCAGGCATTCTTAGAGAAACAAGGGGTGGGTAGAAACAGTTGCTTCTTCAAACCAGTGAACACACTAACTCAAGGCTCTATCTAGAAACTTTAGAAAAGAGAACCTATTCCTGTGCTGCTAATAAGTAATACATTCCTCATTCAACAATTTGTTTCTAAAGAGAAACTTGGGCTGCTTTTTATTCAGACTTGTACTTTTCAGAGTTAGTCTAAAAGACAAGGTGACATGCATGATGTTGATAAAAGATCTCCCTCAGATAGACCATCTCCAGGGTCATGAGAACAGGCAGTTCTCAACATTTAGATGTTGCTGTAGATCTATATTCACATTTACACTTCCTTTGTGTCAGCTTTTCTGTTTTCCTGCACTCTTTGTTCTTTAATAAGTAGTGACTCCTAAACAATAGCCCACCAAGGACAATGGGARGATTCCTATTGTTTTTAGTTGAGATGATGTGATATGACTTCAGAGATTAAAAGAATCCCAAAACATTAATCAAAAATAGTTCTGATTGGTTGTTGGTCTAAAAGACTTACAAGTGACACATTGATTTACACACTACTCCTATGCTATAAGGGTCAGTAATACTTCATGTAATTCTAGTACATCCTGCTCTTAAAATACAGGTTAGATATGCTTGAGTAGAAAAAAAAAGAAAATATGTTGATTTCAAAGCTGTGTCATTACTTTAATTTCAAAGCAGAAATGGAAACACTAACACAAATATCTTTAAAATTAAGAGAAACTAATAACAGCAAGCAATACAGTTTTAAAGGCAATCCACAGACCAGTTACTAGAAAGAGATAATTAAACAGGTAGAAATATAGAAAATAATTAACTGTCGTAGAGAAACTAAATTGGGTAATTTTTACATTTGCAAGAATAACAGAACCCTCAATTAAATTCAAATGATCTAATTTTACATTTTGACAGGAATTGCTGTTTATGTGACACTTTGTAAAACTATTGGACTTGTCAAAATATACGCTGGAGACTAAGAGTGAGTTTCAGAAAAGGAATTTATAATTGCATATGTAGTAAGAACAACTATTTTTAAAGTTCTTTTAGAATAAACATAAGATCAACTTTAAAAATGTTGTGCCACTAGGCATCAGGTATTTACTAAACATAGAAGAGTTAGGGTAACTTCACCTATGCCCAAATTATTTTGTTCTGCAATTTTGCCTTCAAATTTGCTTTCAAACCACTGGGCACAAGTATATTCCGCTGAAAGTGTGTATGCATTACTTGCGTTCATATCAGAGACTAACTGACAGAAACGTTGCAGGAGCAAGAAACTCTGTGTGTCCATACTCTCTTATAAAACATAATTGACAATTCCCTGCCAGTTCATTCTCATTACATACGAGTTCTTAATTTCTAAGTAACAGCCTTTTCCTAACTAGTTCTTTCTCATTTATTTTAGGGTAAAGAACTTTTTTTTTGGTGTAAATAGATTTTTTTAAATTAGAAACTTAACTACTTAATCTAAATGATCTATAAGTTTACAGTTACCACAAATGATAATGCACTTCAATATAAAACAGCAAGAGTTACTAGAGTGAATGCCTTATCTCCTCCTTCTATTCAGAAAAGACAATTGCCTTGAAGACCACATCAGCATTCCTGAGATGTCAGATATTTTTCAATACCTAATGAGGAACAGACTTCAACCTGAAAAAAAGAAGCTGAAGTGGTACAAGAATTTGCACACGAACTTTAAACATCCTGCATAAACCAAGTCTATGGACAGTGGTTAATAAAGCCCCTTAACAAAATACATCTATTGGCAGCTGATGTTTCTGCTTATTTGACCTTTTCTTTATGAAGCTTTGTAGCAGAAGCACTTACTGACTATTGTCTTCTGTTATTGCCAGCTCTAGAATGCTAGATTTAAGGTTGCATATAATCTAACTCTGTATTTTCTGTAGTCCAGATAATTTRGTTGAACTTGATGCTTTGGCAGAAAAGTAGGTACTATCTGGCAATTTTAATTCTGCTTTTTATCAGTGAATCACAATAGCTCAAGGAATCRGTGGATGATAATCAACATGATTTTTTAGCATAACAACTACTGTTTATAAATTCAGAGGAAGAGAAGGAAGAAGGAAGGAAATGCAGGTGGCATTGGGACACAGAGCACCCCTGAAAAGGGGATGTGATGGGTGAGAGCAAGAGATTACAGGGAAGTTGTTGGGAATGGCTGAGGACGTTCAAGAATCTTCCCAGTGTCTCCAATAATCTCGTGCAAATCTTTAGTTACATACATTATTCAATCAACCATTGCTTTTGTTTTGCATACTTTAAACAACATATCTGTGGGAAAAGAATGGCTTGACTAAAAATGTGTGCCTACATTAAAAGAAGAAGAGGAAATGTCGATTTCTAATTACCTTGTCATATCTTCTTCCAGCTTGCCAAGAAAATCTAAAGAGGAATTCACTGCAGAAATGTTTCCTTAGAAAGGAAGAAAAGAGTAAATACTTTTAATAGAGCAAGTTTTAACAAATTTGTTTTCCTGCATGCTGTTCAGCAAATTTTGAGTTGCTACATCTCCTTTTGAATCAAGTTGATTTTAAGGAAAGGAGGAGTGTGACAATTTCAGGCTTCTACCTATTCAAAAACAATGATTATACTAATATAAGGTTAGTCATAACTCCACTGACTACAAAGCTACATCAGTGTAACTTGAGATTAAAAGGTTTTCCTGAGCATTCATTAAATGCTCAGTTTTTTTCTTTTTTGAAAACATAGGGCATTTGTATAATGCCAAAACTTATTAAAAATACAGGACTAGACATTGACATCAAATCAGTAACTGTAGATAGCTTAACCCATTTGAAAACATTGGCTATAATGTCGGTGTCGGCCCCAAAATTTTATTGCCCCACACAAGAACTTAGTGACAAATGTTCTGAGAAGACTACAGCTGCAGCATTTTGCATTTGCACCATAAAAATCTGATCAATTTATTGTACTTGGGAAGGAGTAAATCACAAATTACTTGTTCTGATAAAGGCAGTATGCCCATGTTTCTGTCTTACAGCAGTACAATACGAGCAAAAATGGATGCAGGACAGGAGAYAGTCACACCCTTTATTTTTCCTTTATCACCATAGACTTTTATGAAGAAGTTTAATAAAATTTTATTAGATAATATTTCAGGCAACAAACCTGTTCACAAGTTTAACATCTGATGTGTGTGTTCAGAGGACAATGTAATCTAGTCTAACTGTGCGTTGATACGAAAATGACAGTATCACTCCTTCCTCTTGTATCCAGCAGGGCATGCCTGCCCTCCTTTGTGTTTGATTTCGTACCTCTGATTCATCGAATGAGCCTATTCAACAAATTGATCCAAATGAAAATTAGTACTTTTATTTTTGGTAGCGATTTTTCTGTTGGATCTACTTACTGATCAGATTCACCTTGTGAACTATAATTGTCAGATTTGGTGCAAGGGAATCAACAGGAACTCGTGCTGAGGAGATGGAAAACCGGCTTCTTTCTATTTATCACAGCCACAGTTAAACATGATTTGTTGAATGTGCACGGTAGTGGATAATTTGAAAAAATTAAAAATAAAATCTACTAATGCAGAAACTGAGAATTAGGAGCAAAAAAAATCCATAGTGTATCTCTATTATAACAAACACAAGAGTTACTAATTTGCATCATAGAATAGTAGCAAGTTGGGGTTTCTGACATCAATATMTCCTGTCAAAATGCTTGAATCTCCCTGGCTCTTTTCCAAATATGAGCCATTGTTCTCTTCATAGCAGATATGTTCTTACCTGGAAAATTTGAGTCTCCAGAAGCAACAAAGCTATCAGTCATATCACCAAAAATTATCATCGCAAGAGGGAGACCGCTTCCATGGGCTATTGCCATGAGAGTGCCTAGTATCATTAATAATTTATCCGACCAATTGGAGTATCGAAACTGTGAGTGAGAAGAGAAATTAATTCCAATTGTGGTATTAGAATGCTAACACAATGTTATGGCTACAAAGCCAAAAAAGTCAAGAAAAAGCTATCAATTGTACACCTAGTATCACAAAACTACAACTTTATCTGATTAGAAATTAAGTTTACAAAACAATTTAAATGTACAGGAATAAATCCTTCTAAGTTAAGCATTTTTATACTATAAACTCTCAAAACCAGAGAAGTGTACTATTTTAATGCATCGATATCTGCACCTGGGTCAGAAAGGTCATATGAAGACAAGGCATAAGAAATTTGCCCTTTTTAACTTTGCCATTTAAAGTTCAAATTATAAGAAATTTTAATGGCATTGTGATAATAAGGCAATAATTACTTTTACTGTAAATTCATTATTATACAGTSAAAAAACCTGTTCCTAATGTACCATAGACATTATTAAAATGTACTGAAATCCTAAATACCTCTTGCCATTGAACTTAATAAAGTTTGAGCTCATATGTTATAAAATCATTGGCTTTATTCTGTACTGTAAAATACCAAGTTTACTGATGTAAATTATAGTGGTATGATGTAATTGTACAAGTGCAAGCTGGTATAGCAAAGCAGAGAAATTGAGCATTGGCCAGCATCATGGGCTATAGTTTTATTTCTGTTATTTGCCATATCATTGCTGCGCATTATGCACACTAAACCTACAAATTATAAAACATTTCAGTATTACTAAAAGAGGACCAGGGATTTACTTTCATTAAATATTAACAGCCTTTTTTAAAATATACAGAAAAAAAAATCTGGAATTTAAAATACATTTTAGTACTCAATTTTTAATTTTAAGTTTCACCAGTGCCATGCAGTTGCCCTTTACTGCTGACTCAGGCGACTGAATAATGATTAATGGGGCTAATTAGTGTGATTAGTACCTGCCTCAGGTAATTTAGAGGACAAATCCACACATAATGTTAGGTATATGGATGCCATTTTCATTGTGTTGGAAGCAATGACTGAACATGGAAATCCCTACCTTTCACAAACMAAAATCTACTGCGGGTGTGTTTAGGATAATAACTTACTAAGGGAAGACTCCTAAGAATCCATATCAGTAATAAGACAGCTTCTTTAATAAAACTACATCCACAAAAAGAACTGCTTGACTGTTATACTACATCATATATTCTATAGTATCAAAGTATTTAGTAGAGACAAGACCATATATGCAGAAGTCTAACATAATTTTAACCATTTTTTAACACTTTGAAATGTGTGTGCATGTATATATATGTACACATATATACAGAGAATAAGTTTTACCAGTGTAAATGGGCTGACCATCTTAGCATTTTCCGCTTTCTTCTTCTTTTCCTTGCTTAAAAGGTATGATAGTTTTAGTGCATTTAAAAAGCGACAACATTTCACAGACATACTAATGCAATATATTAATGGAGTTAAATTAAAATACAATTATGAAAWAATTTTACAGGAAACAATTGTGTGTAAAATGAATATGATTTATTGAGCATTTTTGAAATGTTTGTATTTAAACCTCCAGGTATGTAAATAGCATCAGTTCCTGACTGCTGCAAATTTAAGTCAAGCTCTTCCCAGTTCACCCCTCTCAAGGGTAAAACAACACCAGCAAGGGCTGGTGGTTCCACTATCTGATCAGCGAAGTTGTGAACTGAAGCAGTATATAGCTTTCAAAATGGGAAAGAGGAAGATAACTTACTTACAAAATCAAATTTTTGCACATGGGGGATGGGGAATAAATAAAATGTTTAAGGTATATAAAATATTGATTCCCTGCCATACTAAAAATTCTAAGATTTTTAACTGATGACATAACCGTATCCAAGATGTCCATTCCAACATAATTTCTATCATATTTTACAATTGCTTTTCAATAAACTGTAGGCAATACTGTGGACACTTAGTCCTTAAAAGAAAGAGACAAAAGGTTGTTCTGCACCAAATGAATGTGTCAATCAATGTTACTCTCAAGTTGATACAAAGYTTTCTGTTACTAGGCTTTCCTGATAAAGTAAAATAAAATAAAAAATGAAATTAAATAAAATCTAAAACAAAATAAGATAATGTAATCTTATAAGCTTCAATACAGAACATGTTTACAATGTTTAAGAATACTTACTGTTTGTCTTCAGATTCATGACCATGGTTGGATGCAGTGATCTCATGACTATTTCCATCTGCAGTACACTTCTGCTTCTTTTCATCTTCAGAATGCATTTTAAATTTATTTAAGATAGCTCCCTGTAAAATAATATTTGACCAAGAAATATACAGCTGTTAAGCCAAGGACAGTAATCTCAATGACCATTTATTTGAAAGAAAACTATAGATACTTATTAAAATCAATAAAGTTATTAATGTCATACATTGCAAGTGAATCCTTGTAATGGGTAAGTATAAACATGTTGAAAGAAGTCCGGATGTTTGGAATTTGCTTACAAACATCTACATTTTGTATTTGTATCTGTTTGATAACTGTGGGTCCTTCATTTAATTTAATTTGAATGATAAAAGAATTATATTTTCTGCAATTCATCACAGATATACCAAATAAATCAGAAAGTAGATGTTTGTTTAAAAGAATATGCAGTTATTTGGAATTTTCCCAATTTTAGTTATCAGTGAATTTTAGAAAATATCTCTGATTTAAAAAAAAAAATATTGACATACTGTGAAGGTTGCTCCTGGTTTGCGTCTAGTTCTCTGAAAGGTTATTCAAAAATGAGCAGAATTAATATGGTTAAGGACATGCAGCATGATTGAACTTTGCTCTTCTTACATAAAACAGAGATGATGAACAGCTTTCGTTTTTTTCCTTTGCCTCGCCTACTTTGGAGAGTAAACTGTATGCACTTTGGACTCTGCCTCCCTCTTCCTAAAGGGAATATTTAGCAAAGTCCTTAAACACATGCTTATTTCATTGTCACCCGGGAAAAGAAGCCTGAAYAGTCTATTCTTCCACCAGGAAAAGTTCCCCTTATCTACTGTTGGCTGAATTATGCCCCTTAAAACTCCCAGGAATTCCTCTTTACCTTATTAGAGATGGTGCCGAATGCTCCAAGTAACTGTTACTCTTAAGGATGAATCCATTCTTGAATACACAGTGAGAATGAAACCAAATAACACAAAAGGAGTGTTTTACTCTTTTGCTTCTTTTCCCTTCTAAGTCGAATCCAGAAAAACATGACCCATCTAGCCTGAAAGAAAACAGGATTTTATTACAGTGCATATTGTTTCTCATTCGAGTAACTTCAGAACAGCAATGTGAGTTTTAGACTCAGTTTAGAAATGGTTTGGAAATAGCTATGGTCAGCAGAAATCTGTTCMATTAGTGTCCTTCTGATTTTTTAATGTATGTTCAGATTCCAAACTGTTTGAAATGGACCCATTTATTTTATTGTGGAATGTATTGTTTTTATCAGTATCTGTAGGTGTTACTTCAATGAAAATAATAACAAATATTCAAAAAATTTCAAAGAAATTARTTGCACTTCTTAACTGTTATTTCAATGTATATAGTAAACCAGATATGTTCAATACTTTTACAGAAGTAAAATTTATGAAAAGTTAAATAAAAATCCTTGTCYTAGAAGACAAGTAGATTTATATTAATTTCTCTTTATGTCTCCTATCACTTTACTCAAACAAAACTTACTTAATCTGATAATTAACCAGAAGAGATAATTATTGTTCCTTTTAATCATGCATGCCTATAATRTCAAAATTTTGATAAAACTGAGTATTTTTACCATGTTTTAGAATACAAAGAGTCTTATCAGAGTGAGGATTACTTCAGAAAGGGTAGTTTACCATTGTCAGTCAAGCAAAATATAAAATTTTAGTAAATATAAGTGCTATCTGTTTATAAAAAGTCATCCTGAGATATTTGTATGGACTTTTATCCACAGCAGTTAATGGGAATACTTCTGGGTTTTAACTTGTGTGCCTAAGTGCTTTGCTGGACTTGASCTTAATGGACTGGTCCAATTATTTCAGGAGGAACTGAATAAAGTTGAATGAGATACTCTAGATAAAAGTCAATTAATTTAAACAAATGAAAGAGTATATGCAGATCTTTCACAACTGTTTTACCTTAAAGGGAAAATGGACAAAACTACAAGATCTGYCACAATGTTCTGTTATCTCATTGCAACGTCTCAATGCTATTGCAGTACAATCATGATAAGAAAGTGAAATAGAAATAAATCAGAACAGAAATTTGTACCAGAGTTTCTATTGCCTGCATACAGTAGTGCAAAGAAAATGAAAGAGTGTTTTACAGGTGGTTTTATCACACTAGGAGCTGAACCAACTAAACTGATATTAAAAAAGTGGGAAAATTGGGAAAGTACAGTATTTTACATCTACTTAGTAAGCTACAAAATTCTGTTATTTCTCTATAGCTTCTGTACTTTGACTTTTCAGTGACATAGTTTTACAGTTGCACAGAATTTGAGGCCAGAAAAAGATCACTAAATCTTTCCTCTAATCTCTTGTATCTCACGGTTTGCTATAAATCATTCAGATATTTCCATGTTAAAACTGGTAATTTGAGTTAGACTGTATAATTTCAGTCTGAAGGGATAAATTTGTGTCATCAACCAACAACARAAGAATCTGAGGCATCACCACTGTGCATTACCTGCACCTGAGTACGTAAAAAAACATGTAGGTGAACATAGTAGCTGATGCACAACCTAAGATGTATGAAAAGACCCAGAAACAATGTAGGTGCCAGTCAATCTAATCTGAGGACAAATACTTTCTCATCCAAAGTCTGGCAACCAGTTTTGCCCTAAATATATAAGCAGGATTCATAAAACCAATGTTTAAAAAATACTTTCTGTCCTCCCTCTGATCAGCTATTTGGTTAAATCTATAACTTACCCCACAGCTTTAACCAATCCTTGATGTCATCAAGGGAGATTTATTTTTAATTCTGTAGGCTGAAGCATGAAATCTCATACAGACGTCTGTATCATATGCATATTGACTTAATGCAAAGTAAAGATGTTCTGAACATCCGGAAAACAGTGCCCTGTTCACTCAAAAGTCCAAGAAGAAAGAAAACCTTTCTTTTTCTCCTTCTGCCTACATCACAAAATTTCCCACAGAAGATGGATTTAAACAGAGATGACCAATCTACGACCCTTGAGCTATTTAAGGCTCATAAACTATTCAAAATTCATTCCCAAACCAGTTTGTTATCCTATGATGACAAGAAGCAGGGTCCTGCTGATATGGGAACTGTTGGGCAATTCAAATCTCTTGTTGTACAAGCAAGGAAAAAATGGCTGATAAGGTTCATGCACCTGGATTGTCCAAAACTCTGCTACACGTGCATCTATCCCACAGTGGATTAGTAGGACTCTATGAAGTTAATGACAACTGCAGCTCAAAGAGCTACCTCTATTGAGTTATATGATAAATGTCTTAAGAGATTTTAGCCAGTTGAAAATTCTGGAAAGTGCCTCATAGGATCAGGAAAGTTGACGTTGTCTAAATTAAAGCTTATACATGAGGAAAACATCTMGTTTTACTTAAAAAATTGCAATTGCTCATGAGTTTATTGCACCTATTGGCTAGCTGCTTCTATGCTCCTTTCCCTTCATGGAAATTGTTTAGTTCAAGACAGAAAATACCTCTTGGATATTATTACTTCTATGAGGACCTTCATTGTCAGATATCTTTTCTATGTGAAAATACTTAGAAATATTCATAAGGTTTACTCAACCCTCTCTTTATTAAGGTAGTAGCCAATTTCCTTTTGCCTGACATAGTTTTATGGTTCCTGGATTATATTCACACATCTTTTTTAGAATTTTGAGCATAAGAACTACTTGCATTTTTGAAAGATGACCATTAGGTCCCTTGAAATATTCTGGAGAGATTGTAATGCTGTAGACTGAGGTACAATTATTCCCTCCTCCTACTTGATATCAATGCATGGTTTGAATCATCTCTCTGCACTCTACTGCAATGAGAGATTGTACTGTAACAATAAACTATGACAAACCTTAAATCCTTCTCTAAGTCATTGCTCATACAGACCATTCACCAGTCTTGTCACTATAGCTCTGTTCTTCACAAAACTGTTTAAGTTGTATTTTGCATGATTATAACATATTTTTTGGACTGCAGTTAAGTTAGGTAACAGAGACCATTCTGTATTGTAACTCACTATTAATTATTCCAGACTGTTTCCATGCATTTATTTATCTAATTTTACTTATCCAACCCTCTCCTATATATCAAAATGTCTTAATATTTTATGAACAAACTGTTCATAAGTCAGCATCTGGAATGMCAGAAAAAGGCATCTGAAAAATAGGGTTCTCATGTTTTGTGGTGAAGTGGTATTTACATTTGTCTTAGATTTAGTAAGATTTCTTATTTAAAGCAGGATTAAGAAGTTTCATCTTTCTAGAGCATGAGCAGATGTTTTCACCCTCAGCATCTCTAGAAAAACAGATGCCTTTTGAATATGGAATAACAAGATAGATTCATTCAAAGAAATATAGTATAGAACATTAGGGATTTTAAAGCGTTCAGGACTTTATTTCACAGTTTACTGTATTTAATATTCTATATGAMAAATGATGGAAAAACAATAAGAAAAGTGACTTTTTGTGCAGGTGGAAAACATTTTTCCCCACTGAAGTTGAACAAAGCATATATTATTACAGACACATCCAGGTTTTTTTCTTGATAATTTTTCCAGCCAATGATATGCCTGATAACTTTGTAACAGTACAAGTAATCAAGGAACTTGAATGAACTTTTATCCTTCCCTCACTGAATYGCTTTGATTGGACACCTTTTGCCATACACAGAAAGTCTTTGTAAACTGAATATACACAACTTAAAAGTATTCAGTAGTTACTCATTAGTTACTACACACAAAAGGTAACTTGAATTAATGAAACACTAAACTGAGTGTTAGTATGCTCAGTGCCCTGAATAAGAAACAGAAAAAGTATTTGCTGGCCAGGAAGTTCTCAGTGAGGTGGGGTAAGGCTGGTTTGTACTGCCCCTGGAATGGATCCTCAGTGTGACTGAAYTGCCATCTTCCAAATCCCTGCTTTTCCCTTATGATTTTATTCCTTTTCATGATGATGTTTTTCCTCTTGAATCCTTGAACTGCCGCCTAGCTCCATCTGAAGAGTCCTACCTCTGTCTGCAATTTTACCTGTCTCAACTTGCTTAACTTGCAGAAGTCTACTCTATCAACTCTTTTGCAGTTCTTGCTCAGAATTTAGCAATTTCCTCAAAAGTCTGAAAGAGGGTTACACAGCTGCATCTTGGGTCACAGATAGCTGAACTCCTGAGGAAGAGGGGAAGGAGTTTACAAACTCAAGTCATTACATATGAAATATATAATAGTATTAATATTACATCCTATACAGAAATCAAAGCTATTCACATTGACTCATTCCCTTCTACAATACTATTTAAAATTGTATTTTATAAATACTTGCATTCTATTCTATACAATTTGTGAAATGTCTAGATTACACAGGAAATTATGAGAATAAAAACCCTGTTGTTCAGTTTCTGCCTATTAATACTAAATTCCAAAGTTTTGTTTATTTCTCTATTCTACAATTACAGTTAATCATATCCCTTACAAACCACAAAACTGAGGAGCGGAAGAGACCTCAGAATGTCATACCGTCCATCCTCCTTCCTCCAGATCAGATCAACTATTCCATCTGTCATTCTTGACAGATGTTTGAGTTCTGTCACTCCGTTGGTAGTTTCCAAAAACAAAGATGAAGACTTTTAGACTATCTGAACCGTTAGGAGGTTTTTCTGATGTCTAGCCTGAATTGCCCTTGAGAGAGGTTAGACCTATTACCCCGTTCCTATCCACAGCAAATATGAAGAACAACTTCTTCCATTCCACTTTGCAGTACTTTTGAAATATTAATGCTGTTTTCACAAGTGTTGTCTATCCTCTCTAGACAAAAAAAAAATCCCAATTCCTATAATATTTCTGGATAGAGTTTGTGCTATTGATCTTTGACATTCCTATCCTCTGGACTCAAACTGTTCCACAACTTTTTTTTGAGGCAAGTAGCCCCAAACTGGGGTTTATTTCAAAAATAGACAAATATTTTTAATTTCTATAACTAATTTGACTTCCTTGTGCTGTAGCAGTATGGAAGTATACTTACTTATTTTACTTTATCTTGTATATCGAATTTTGTTACTGTAGTGAAATGACTAAAAATAATCACTTCATTCAGTKCATCTTATAAGATATTGATTATGGCACTATGACCATGTTCCGCATGTTAGTCTTTGACCAGAGTCAAATTGCTTTGTTCCTTTCTGATGTTTACTATAAAACAAATGATTGTATACTGTAAGGTAAATGTGGTTCTACAGGCAGTTGTATTCAGTGCAGATGCACACTTCTTCACAAGGTCCAAACCTTTTAAATAGCCATACCCATAGACACTAGGGGTAATGCTTCCTCTTGCCAACCACTTCTGCTTTCACATGCCACAGCTCTGCCTGCTTTATATGCCACCTTGCCAATGCATCCCTGACAACAATCCAGGTAGATCCACTAGGACGATTCCAGTTATGATATCAAGATGTGCCTGCATGTGATCACTTTGCAAGGAATAGTTCTAAAGAGACTGGAGGAATTAACTCTCTCACCATGCAGGACTTCAGTGATTAGAACATCAGATTTCTGTATGTTGTGGCCAGCTACATCATGGCTATAGTTACTGAAGAGGCAATGACCTGTAGTCATCCTATTGACCTAGACTAGACACTCTACTGTCTCGTTAATTTATCTGCATCTTCCTTTAATTCCCAGTTTTCCTCATTCTACAAGGGCTCATTAATATTAATTTCCACAAATTCATTTCCTAAAGTCCTATCCAATGGCTAGGACTAGCCAATAGGCTCCTATCCAGAGCTCCTTATCTTTCCCGTCACTTCCACATACAAGCTGACGGGTTGCTTGCAGTTCTAAGCCTTCTTTAGTCCAGGGACTGTCAACAGCTGAAGCTGGTGGCAGAGAGAATAAAAAAAGAGATCAGGAAGAAGCAAGCACATTTACATTGATCCCAAGCAAGATACATTTATCTAAGCTTACTCACTACAACTGTTAGTCTCCCTGTGTACTGGTTGTTTACCAGGTATCCTTTCCCTTTTCTGCTTCCAGTTCCTGGGTACAAGATATGTTTTTACAAAGTGTTAATCAGCTACTGATAAATATACAATAGCTTATGTTTATTGTGAATAAAGGAATTTTCCCTCTGTTAGAATAATTTGATTTCTTTTAGAAGAAAAAAAAAAAATGGAGCGTGGCTTGTATTTGATACAGAAAAAAGTTTTCTTCACAGAGACCCAGAAATGCCCAAGACTCAACTTATTCTGGTCTCTAGTCTGCAAGAATTGTGATAAATCTATTCTCACGCTACCAAACAGATCAACCCTCAAGTCACTAATGAGCACAATTCAAATTGCCTCATCATTGGCCAAACAGCTGCATAGCATTTAGATATCAGCTTTTGATAGCTGATCTGCTTTATCCTATACATTTCATCCTTTTTAAAGGATAGAAAAGTTGTCTTCCCAAGTCAGTAAAAAATTCTCTCATAGACAGCTCTGCTATGTGAAAACCTAAATGAGTGCCAGTCCTAGAAAAACTCCTAAAAAACATTTCTTAACTGTCTTATCTTCACAGCAAYTACTTTATATATTTATTAAGCAGCCACCATAGGGTACAGTATTATAATTCTTGATATAATTGCATTAATATCTACAATAAATACTACAATAATATTATTATTTTACTTAAACTTACACCATTCTAAACTAAAACTAATTTCTCACCTATTAAAAATACCATTTTTCTCTGTACTTTCTTTTCAGTCAAAACTCACTCCAGTTCTGACAAGCTGGCGCATCATAAGATCATTAAAATGTATTCCGATTCCAACAAGGTTTATTGCTCTACTCTCAAATATTATCCATATCAAGGGCAAAACAACCTTTTCCCATACATTTCCACTGAAACTTGAATTTATTAGACCTCTGCCTAGCAAATCCAAATTTCATCTTTTTTCTTATTTATTTCTTACTCATTTCTAAGCATAAACTTTGTATAAAAGTGACATACCATATTAAACAGCAACATGATCAATGAGATTTAAGAAGTGCTAAGCATGGCCAAACTCATAGAGTAATATTAGTAAACAGAGACCACCCTGCCCACTAAACAGCAGAAAGAACCAATATGAAGTATTTAACTAATCAGCAAACCTCAGAGGTCTTGCCCAATGCTTTCTCCCCTTCCCTGTGTAGACTGTAAAAATCACGACATGAATTCTTGTCTACTTCCCACACAGAATGGGAGATGAAGGCTGTAGGTCAGAGCCAGAAGGACTGGGGGGTGGCTCCACAAGAAGTCGATGTTGACAGGGACCCCCAAACCATGAGGCTTAGGACAGTGTTCCAGCACCACCAGAGATAATTGAAGGAACACAGTGATCTCTGCTCATATTCCAATTTCCTCACCCTTTGCACTCTAGACTTCCTCCTTTCTGACTCAACCCTGAGTCACTACCTCTGCCCAGTTTACATTCTGCTTGCACACAATGACATATGACCCTGTGTGAGGGTCATGACACTAAATATAATTCCTTAATTTCTTTTTATAGTGAGCAACAAATAATGAATGATTAACAGATCATCCTGACTGAATAAAGTGTTTTCCATGTCACCATTCACTGAGAGCAAGTGATTTTGTTAACATGGAACAACATTCAATAAAGCAACTCTCATCAGCTCATTTGAGCACTTAGTCAAACTGAGATACCTGCTACTGTAAGAAAAGGCCTATATCCCCTTTATCCAGTGTCTGCACCCAGCGCCCTAGGAATGCTGTTCCAGTAGAAATTAGAGAGCCTAAGGCCCACATCCTAAGGGTCCACAGGTTTCCCTCTGGTGGCAAGGTATGCTTATTAAATACTACAGGGATTCCTCGATGGGAGCATCCTCTGGGGTTCCTTGTATAGTCAATCCTATGAACTGAATTTAGAAAATGGATCTGTTTTCAACTACCTCTGGTGAGTATCTATGGGACTTGGTGGCATGCAAACAAAGCCTTTTATCTAACCACTAGAGGAAATGATCTGGTAGTGATTCCATGTCATGGGCCATTTGCAGAAGACGTTATAGCATTTTCCATGGTGTCTGGGGACAGATATATTGCTATGTTATCCCATATCCTAAAGAAGATAGATGATTTCTGCAGTGATCATGCATGGCTGGCAATTAGTTCATGAAGAGGTCCATTGACTTGGCAGTTATAAGGAGGTGTGACCTGAACAAGGCCAAGTCCTATAACCAAAACTGATTCCGTGGTACAGTGCACATAAGGGGGGAGAACATATCTTCCATAAATTTATGGAACATCTCAGCAACACATTAGCAAAGAGAGATGCCTATTACTGTATGTGACAGGACCATGAAGAATTTCTCACACACCAATTGGATAGTCAAAATCTAATGAGTATGTGAAATCATACGTTTACATGAACAAAAATTATTTGAAGTGTGGTACTTCATCTTGTCCCAAGTATATCTGTGACAAATACCCTTTCAGAATACTGGTGTGGTGGGTCACTTCACAGGACAGAATTATCACCTACTTTCCTAACTGATTTCCACCTATATTCATATTTCAAGTAGACTGAACTATTTAAGAGTGGTAGGTCTCTCAGGGAAAGTATATGTACATGCTTTTGTAAGGCCTAAAAATGAAGATAAGGCTATAACATCATGAGGTCATGTATGGTCTTTTCATATAGTGGGGGTTATTGGGTGATCACACTTAATTTGTTAGAGAGTCCACCGTGTTCCAGTGAAATCTGGCACCCGCACTGACAATTTCCTCTGGTTCACAAGAAGGCAAAGACAGGCAGAATAATGCTTACTCCAAGATTTCGTAGTAAGATGTTCCCCATAAACATTTTAACCCCAAGAATGGGTAGAAGTTATTATCCTGTTTCTTTTTATGTGCCACCACTATGGTAGTGATCAAAACATCCTTTTGTTGCTATTAATATTGCTAGCACAATATTAATAGTAGTGGCTTATTCTGATAATGGTAAACTGAGTAAACTGATCTCCTCTCAATGGATCACATGGATACAGATAAGGACTTGACTGTCATGCCATATCAGATGACTCATACATTAGTGTTAAACCATGATAGGAAATAGAGGAAAGCAATAATGACATTGCTCACCTACGAAAATCCCCTTTCTTCTTCACACGTATTTATACGAATATATAGAAAAAGAGAGGAGTGAAAAGCAAAAAAAGAAGTATGTATATATATCTTCTATACCAGCAAAATATGAGTAGAAATAATGGCAAATGTTATCAAAACCTTCTGTTGTGTATCAACTTTGATCTAGATGATAATAAAAACAGTCAGACTTTTGTCTCTCTTTTGATCTGGGTATATAATACTAGCCTAATAGTGTTTAAGAGTAGGTTCTCCGTTTCTGATTGCTAGGTTTACCTTACAGTTTTTGCAGTGAACCATTTACTAACTTAAGACCGATCCTGAAAGTTATATTGTACAGATGGATTTCTGCACACTCAGAGAGCCCTTTTACTTCAGTAGCAGTCACCCAGGACACAACTGTCAACTGTGCATAATGAACATGTTAACATTTCTCTATCCAGAATAAAACAGGGAAACTCAGTCCACAACTATACTGAAAATTCATGTTAATGTGAGAACAAAATAGGCTTTTATGATCCAGTTACACAGTTACAACCAAAACAGTGGTAAAAACAGAACTCACAGCTGGCTACTCCTGCTTGGTCACATTACTCCTAAAACTTGGGAGATTATAACAATAGCAACTGATTTGACTGCAGAGCAAGCAAGGGTAATTGCTTAAACCTTGAGGCCACTGAATTCAGAAACTTGTAAAATGGGGCTTTTGGGCCTTAAGGATTAGCTTTCCTTAACTAGTAAAGATTGCACAGCTTTTAAAAACACTGCCTCAAAGTGGAGTATGATTATCAACTACATTGCAGGAAGAATCTCCTGTAAGAAATTTAGTAGGTAGATGCCTCGGAACAGTTATCTGAGCACTGAAGGGAGATTTGGCTAGCAGGTTATTCCACCTRGAAGAACGCTATGAGAATGTAAAATCACATGAATCCTGGAAAAATTATTGGGATTGGCATCTGGGGAAGTATCTGTTTGAGTTAATAGAACCACAGTGCCTTTAAAGTAGCAGTGGTACAAGGGTTAAGACAGCAAGAGTAATTCTGGGACCTGTGAATCAAGCAGAAATACAATGGGAGGAGCTGCAAGTTCAGCTTCAACAAATGGGCAAGGTAGTGAAGGTAAGAAGGAATGCAAGGAAATCTCAGTCCTGTGGATCTGACAAAAGGTCTGCACATACTGTAATTTTCAGAAATATGGTCATAAAGGACCCATAGCCTCCATTTAAAAATAAAGATCAAAAGGAACAGAAAAGGGAAAACAGTCCCCAGTGTGGGTTTAGTTCTTTGTGTAAAAAGAGGTGGTAACAGTAACTGCAAAAGACCCTGGGAGAACATGATAAAAACTTCCTTTAGGGAACACCAATGGKACTGCAGGAAAGCAACATGGTAAAATCTGAGAAAAAGAGGCAAAGATATGAGAAAATGAGATAGAATCCATAACATTCCTTGCTGGCTTGTTTGGTCAAGCTAACAAAAAAAGATGATGAGGAGGAACGAAAACTACAGAACGTAACAGGTCCCTCTCAGTGAAGCCCTCAGGCATCATCTCTTCCTCTCAATAGCAAAGACTAGAGACACTCTGCTGTCTACCTGCCCCTGGTCTAGTGGTAAAATTACCAATGCAAATGGCCATAACAATATTAGTACTGGGTGGTCAGGGAAAGAACATTAACTGCCACTAGTGCCATGATGTTAATTGATACCATAGTGTCAATAAACACTCTTCGATGAACATTTGTTCCAGGAAACTGGAACTCAGGAAAGTGGAAAAACGATAAAACTTGTATTACATGCATGAAAGGATGTTCAAGCACCTGTATTAAGATCTCTGCCTGAGTTAAATAGCTGCCAAGTTCAGGAGTTCCTTCTGAGTATAGGAATGGGAGGATCCCTCTTATAAACAGCAGGGAATTATTGGCACACACTTGCTGAAACAAAACGCGTTAGCTGCAGATTTTGCTACGGATGTGGAATTGGGGCTGACCAGTGGGAGGTGAGGGTGGAGTAATTCCTGCAAGTCATTGATGCTTTGTTATTAAGAATCCGGAGGAAATAAAAACAGTGGATATTTGGGTAACAGAATTTCCTCAAGTTTTGTATGTCTGTAAGTTAAAATGTGGAAAAACAGAAGTTGTGTATTAATTGAAAGTCCAGATCCTCTGTCCCAAAAAACAATATCAACACCCGCAAGAAGCAGAGGAAAGACTCCAACCCACCATCAACAAGTTTACTGGAAAGCGAGGTCATAGTACAGAGACCTATAATTTTAACATTCTATTTTGTCCAGGGTTAAAAGCAAAGAAAAAAGACTAAAAGTGGATTTTTAACACTTAAATAAGGTAGTCACCTCTCAGGTTGTTTGTGGTGGCAAGATGCCTGAAATTCTTGTAGCAGTAAGCAGAATATCTTATTGATTTTTTCTTATTGACTTAGTCAATGCTTTCCTTGCAATTCCACTAGCAGAGCAAAGCTGGTAAAAACAAGCATTTACCGTTGAGGGAAAGCAACATTGTTTTATCCATGTACCTCAAGACTTTCAGATCAAATGTATCAAATGTGGATGAAATTACCATCAAAATGTGTTATATCATACATGGATGATGTGTTGGTACATGGAAAAACTGAATTGAAAGTCCAGGAATATTCTCAAGAGGTAATCAGCATTACTCAAAACACAGGCTTTAAAGCTAATCATGACAAAACTCAGTTGGTACAATCCGAAGTGAAATATTTAGAAATAGTTTTAGGTCAGGAATGGAGGGTGATGCTGGGATCACCAAACGGTAGAACTGACTATGAAAGTGCATGCCCTCACAGTAATAATTGTATTTGGAATTGCTTACATTTTTGTGAGCAAATTTTACATTGCAGAAATCCTTACATTTGCAGAAATCAGTTAACCACTAATCAAATCAGCGAAGAAATCTCACAAACAAGAACAGAAAGAAGCAAAACTGCACTAGTTCAAACCCTGGCCATAAGATGCCCAGATTCTTGTAAGCTGTTTCATGTTCAGCTGGCCACTACCGATCTAGACCTTGGGACTGTGCTGTTTCAAGAATACAGAAATAAAGATGCAAGTTACAGCCTTTGCTTTGAGAGTCTTAAGGTCAGTGGGAAAGAACTCTATCCCATATCAAAAAACAGGTTTAGCATTGGCATAGGCAATGAACTTTGGGAATACATCACTAGAGGCTGTTTTGCAGTAGTACGGATCAYACATACTCCACTAAAGTACATAATGAAAAAGTGTGGAAAAGTACAAACTGGGTATGTATCAAACCCTAGGTTAGSTGGATGGACATTGGCTTTTATAAACTAAGAGTTTTCTGTAGAAGATGACAAGATTTTATCACCAGCTCTATATGGCTTTTAACCACTGGAATAAAACATAAGTGTCCTTTACCTGTTTATGTGTCTCTCACCAGATAAAAGTTCCGTTGCTGACTTCGTGCTACAGTGTGGTTCACAGGTGGGTCCGGTTTTTATCAAAAGGATGGAAAATCCTCAATAAAATATGCTGCAACCTCTGTGAAAAATAAAAAGAGATGCCTGCCTTCGCTCTGCACAAGCAGCAGAGCTGCAAGCTCTGTTAACAATGTTAAAAGAGGAACCTGAAGGAAATGATCTGGTTTTGTACATAGTTTCAGAACGGATATATCAAGCTTTAACTATTTGGCTACCAATGTGGAAGAAAGATGACCTACAAACACAGAATGGAAATCTGGTACCCTATCAATCATGGAAAGGAAATCCTGAATATAGTTTAAAAAAAGCAGAGAGGAAAAAAATACGCAATTCATGTAAAAGCACATCAAAAGGAAAAAATACAGAAGCAGTAGTATTGGAATAGTCAAGCAGATACCCTTGCCAAGATTGTGGTGGTCCCAGTAGACTTAACATTTGAAGAAAGACCCATTTTGAAAACAAAACAAASAAAATTATAAAATGCAAGATATCAAAGACCTAATCACTCTACAACATGGAAATGAGGAAATTGAGGGGTGATTACTATAGAAGCTAGTAGACAGCTGAAGCATAGAGATCTTAGTGTGGCCAGGTAACAAACACTTGTAGATGGAGAGCACTATATACACTTCAAGTAGATTTGCTTAAATAGGTGCATGAACAAGATCACGTAGGGGTTGCCTGAATGCAAAAGGGAATATTAGAAGCTAGTTAGTTGGCCAAACATGAAGACAGATGGGTACATAATTTCTTTAACTTGTGCTATGGTGAATACGTCCACTAAGAGAAAAATAACATTAAAATATTAGAAATTCATGAACCACAGGCTAGGATACAAACAGACTACACTAGACCACGTGTAGTCCCACCTTAATTCCACCTACCATGCAAAGTGGGATTAAGTATTGTTTGCTAATACTAGATCCACTGACAAAATGGGTTGAGGTAGTTCCAGTAAAGAAAACTACAGCCAAGTCTACCACAGTGCAGGCATTTAACATTGTATTTTCCAGATGGGATTTAAACCAATAAATTGATTTGGAGCAAGGAACATATTTTCCAGGGCAAATCATCACGGAAGTATGTGGAGGCCTGGGAAGAAAAGGTTCCACATTGCTGGGAACTCCCTGTTCAAGGTAAATTGAATGACACTATTGGACTATAAAATAGCACTAGGCAAAACAGTGAAAAAATACAGAAAAGTGTGGGATATCGCATCATCTTGTCAYTTTAATGACCTGTGAGCCACAACAGCTTCTCACAAGTTCACATGATTTAGAGCTATGCCTGGGAGAAAAAAGGCTGCCTAATGTTTTAACTAAAGAGTGGATACAGACCTTATCTAAACACTGGAAACAAATTAATGTTGTTATAGCAACTCAACTGGGAAGGAATGCTCAATGCATGGATAAACAAACAAGAACAAACCACCACTCTGCAGAATGGCAAGGAGGATGGAAAGTAATGTTCCATATTTTCCACACAACTTTACAGTCTGAACTGTAAATGGGATGGACTAGCTCCAATTATAAATAAAGCAGGACCTTATGCATATCAAGTAAAACTCCAGAATGGAAAAATGCCTAAGTAGTTACAGATTCAATTTTAATTATGGAAAGGTAAATAAGTTAATGAAAAAAGCAAGAATGTTATGTTATAGACTTTGCTATTAAAATTTAACAGTGAGCAAGGTGTATAGGAAGTCTCACCAGAACCATTGCTAGCAGAAAGGCTATTAAAAGAAGAAGCATAGGTTGTTAGGCTTTGTCTGAGTGAAGTTCGCATGGTTTTATTTTTATTAATAATTGTATGTTAATAATTACATTAGGTTCAAAATTGTTAGTATTTGTTTGTGTTACAAGGGAGTAGCAAGAACTCTGCTTTTTGCTGATAACAGACCCTACCTCTAGTGGCAATGAAAAGCTCTTTTGTACCAAAGAGCAYGAAAACATTGAATACTTGTCTCCACTACTTTAAAATTATGGGAGACAAGTGTGAAGGCTAAACAACARCATCTATGTTCCATAATGCCAAAAATAATCTTATGATTTTAACAAATGTCTCTGATTTTAAGGGAATGTATTACAGGGTCTTGAAGCAGCATGCAACTTTAACTTGGATATTTTATTTCTTCTGACTTGGCTAAAAATCAAAATAACCTACAAGAATTGTGATGGAACCTGAACAACCACACCAACTGAAATATGAGTGGAAAACACCAGAGATGGTTAAACCAAGTGTGAAAGCCAGAAGAGAAGTAGAAACTGAAACAAAACAAAAAAAGGTCAAACATGTTTAGTTCACAGAGTTTTGTTGTGGCTGTTGTTTAACTTTTTAAACCAAAGATTCCAGCTGAGAGACAATTCACAATTTTGGGAACACGAGATGATGCTCAGTGGCAGCAAATTAATAGAGTGCATATTTCTGTGAACAAAGCATTTACTTTGACTTTTCCAAGGCAGAACAGATATACACCTTTTATTAAAGGGACATTTGTAGCATTGACCCAGAAATGGATTCGATATGATTGAGTACAACATACCAAATGGGTTTAGGGATACCATTTTAGAGGGAGCAGAAGTTGCAACTGGAATTTTCAACACCATTGATATAGAAACTTTGACTAATAAGTTATCAAAATCGGGGTATATTATATGCAACATTCAAAACCCATGAAGTAAATATTTATAAAAATACATCTTTGAATGTTATTTACCTAAGATTTAACAATGTCATATGGGAATCAAAATGTGGATAGAAGCAGCAAAAAATATTAGTTTTATAAAAAGAAAAATACTGGAACTGGAAAGTGGTATTAACATTGTTAAACTACTAACAGCATTATAGATTTTGTGAGCAATAATCACCAACACACAGGTTATAGGACAGTCAGTGTGTAGGATAGCCCAAGTTTTAACCATTGAAATGGGATAGAACTGTGATTTTAGTAGAAATGAAAACCAAGGTACTATACAGGATGCATAGAGATGATTGTAAAACAGCACATGCACAACCGGCATTGCTATTGGCCGAAGAGATCTATCAGTCACTGCACAGAAGCTAAGTAGCATTACTGATGGTGTATTAACAGATTTGGAAAGGCACTGTAAGAAATGGAGTTATAGCCACTGGGGCCTGTCCTACTGAATTGCGGTCTGAAGAAGCCCCCACAATGGAAACAGAATATTGCTCCTACAATAGCAGTAACTACTTGTATGTGGAGTCAATTAACAGTTAATGATTCTAGGATCTATGACACCAGATATGGGTACACATTATTGTTTCTCTGCATCTATTTCAGTAGGAATTGCCAGAAAACTGTGCTCTGTGTAGAGAAATAAGTGTGCAACGTTTCTCAACTATCTAATTCAGGGTAAACATTTGCAATGTTCACCCAAATCACCAGATTTATAATACCCAGAACACCACCAACCTGGSGCTAATTTAGAATCTTTATAACAAAAAGGTTAAGGAATCACAGCAAATAGAACAAGTAGCTAAAAGAAATCATGAATAGGCACCAAGCAGTGAAAAGACATATTACTTTGGAGAATCATCAGCCACTAAGATCAGGAACAGATGCAGAGACCCTACCTGCAGATTCTACCATGGCACTTTTAAAGGACAGTCAAGTACTGGTATAAGAATCATGTGTTGTTTTAACCATTAATCATTACCTATGTACTAACTAGTTGTCTTTTTGTTACAGTTTGCAGTACGCCTTGTAGTGTGCGACAGAAGATCCTGGAGCTATCTGGAGCTATACAACTGCAAAAGACCTACRTGGATTTTGCAAGAAAACCATGAGACAAGACTGGAGCAGGGTGAYACTCCACCTTCCTGCTCTGAGGCAGTACCTAGCCTTGAGCCAGCAGAGCTTGACACTGTGGGTTCAGAATCAAGGCATAGGGAACTGAGTTTCCATCATTGACAGGAAGCATACCAAGCCAGAAGACTTCTACGAGTAGAAGTATACTAAGCAGAATATAATCAATATTTGCTTGCCTTGGACCCAGACATAAGCACACTAAAACAGCAAACCCAGCAATAACATACAAGCATTTTGTAACACAGCTAATTATATGAATAATATGGAACCACAAAGGGACAGAGACTTAGGATATAGATTCACAAAAGGAATACAGAAAAGCATCTGCAAGTAATAAAATCTGGAAAATATGAGCTCAGGTTGCAGAATAAGCAAGAAAGAAGCTTGGCAAAATCAGAACAAGTTCCAGTCCTAAAAAAAAGTTAAACTATGTTGGTAGCAGATGAGATCCTCTGCTTGTTTTGCTTGGGAAGGGGTGAGGAAYATTAAAACATCAAGGATGAGCAAGGAAGAATGGGGAGAAAAGTCATTCACTTCAGTTCTATTCTTACTGAAGAGCTCTCAAGTCTGACCACCTCAACATCAGCGATTCAGGCCCTCAAGAACCACAGCAATCCACACAGCATACACATATTCAGTTGCAAAGGGAGATATACTGTTCCTGGATGTATAGGAAGATTATATATCAAGGTTTGAATTGCACACCTGTGAAGAAAAAGGATCTTAACTTATATTTTTATAATCTGTTACCTTATCAAATGAGGCCACCAAGTGGCAATGTAAATATTTAAAGTCACGAAGGAAAAGTGTAATACCTTTAAATAACATAACAACTTTAGAACATGCAAAAAGAATAATCAAGAGAAATGAACATGGATTAAACTTTATTTTATGTGCCCTGACATAAAGCAGTAATCTCATTTATGGTTCGCAAGCATAGTTTTCAAAAGCTTTCAGTGTTTAAGTAACAATGCCGTCAAATATTGTTTTCCTACTCATTTCAGGCAAGTAACCTTGTTGCAACAAGTTTTAAAACTCAAAGACTGAAATTTACATCCTTCCTGTCCTAAATCACAAACATGCTTCATAATTCAGTGTCTACTTTTTCTTGGCCAATTGTGCTATGATGATGTAATTTTGAAGAATTTAGGTCTTGTTCTTATTCTCCTTCTGTTCATGACTGTCACCCAAGTATGCTCTAAAAAGGCATATGGTACTCTGCTTTCCTCAATTCCTTTCACTCCTTTCACAGAATTAAGTATCAGCAGGATGCCAAAGAAGGCGGTGGGTGGAATTCCATCTTCTAAAACATCCTCAAACCTTTCTTTTAAAGGATCCTGTACAAATTTCTTGTAAGATGTAAGGATAAGCAATAATGCCAAAGTGCAAGATCTACAAATAATCTGAAATTTACTGATTCTGAGAATTCATATAAGAAAGAGTGATTTGCAAAAGTGCAACTAAAACTCCAAATGGTACCTAGCAGGTTTCAGTACAAAGATATTGGTAAATCAAATATACACAGATATGGAGAGGATGCTGGCCCCCCCCCCCAAAAAAAAAAAAAGGCACAACAAAACAAAAAAGCCAAAAACTCTTCAAAACACAAACTTTTAAAACAGCAAGCATGTATGCTTCCTATATATACACAAAGCTAAGCAACTGACTGAAATCCATGAGATGTGCTCCAAACGATTAGTACACTCAAAACTATCTGAAAGTGCAATAGTAAAATATATCACATCTCATACCAAATGCACCATAACCAGTTTGTGTTTTGCTCCTGAGTCTTACGTGGTATCTTGATATCAAGTTCATTTTCTCCTACTGCAAATCACAATACAGCGTCAACTTGTTGTGGGTCAACCCTGGCCAGCAGCTAAACCCCACACAGCCACTCACTCACTTCTGCCCAGTGGCATGGGAGAGAGAATAGAGAATTGGAAGAGCAAAAGCAAGAAAAATTGTGGGTTGAGTTAAAGACAGTTTAATAAGTGAAGCAAAGCAGTGCATGTAAGCAAAGCAAAATAAGGAAAACATTTACTACTTCGCATCAACAGGCAGATGTTTAGCCATTTCCAGGAAAGCAGAGCTTCATCATTCATAACAGTTACTTGGGAAGACAAACGCCGTAACCTCAAATGTCCCCACTTCCTGCTTCTCTCCCTGAGCTTTTACCACTGAGCATGACGTCATATGGTGTGGAATATCCCTTTGGTCAKTTGGGGTCAGCTGTTGCAGCTGTGTCCCCTCCCAGGTTCTTGTGCACCCCCAGCCTACTTCCTGGCAGGGCAGTGTGAGAAACAGATAAAGCTTTGACACTGTATAAACACTGTTCAGCAATAGTTAAAATATTGGTGTGTTACTAGCACTGTTTTGGTAAGGAATCCAAAACATAGCACCATACTGGCTGCTATGAAGAAAATTAACTCCGTCCCAGTCAGACTCAGTGCACAACTTGTATAGTAAGTTTGTTCAAGCAGAACTAAACTTTGTAAATATTTAAATTGTTGCAAACTGTGCTGAGGCACAAACTCACTGAGAATGGAATAAAAAGTCTAACTTTTAGATTTTATTTTCCAGTATGTTTATATAATTCAAGTGAATGAATTCTGTCAAATTTGAAAAGGGAGCACATGTCATAGTTTTTTAATTAAGAATATCCTTTAATAGAGTTTTTGCCACTTCAGTTATGCAAACAGTSTGTTTAAAAGGCATATTCTTGTTGACTGAAAGCCAGTAAATCTGGAGAAACACTTCTGAGTCTTTTTTTCTTTGAGACGCAGTGATTTTCATAAGGCATTGCTATCCATAAATCCAAACTGATTTTAACTAATTAATATTCCTCATTGCTGCTATACCAGTCATAGCTGCTGTATTTATTCATATAGTGACACTTCAAATTCCTACTTCACTAATACTGTTTCTGAATATTGCAAGTAATGCATTCCAGCTTCCCATGGTTGAAATCAAACAGGAGTTAGTTTGCAGTAGGTTGGGGTKTTTTTTTTGGTATACTTTTTTAGAATCACTCATGACTTATGCCCACGCTTTACAGAGACTGACTTCTAAGTGAAGCCATATACTCTGACACACACAGCTATTGGAATCTTATTAATGTTTTAAAACTAACAACATTGCTAGAGGGAACCAGTCGAAGTGTGTGCATCAACTCACACAGACAAGGTGCTGTCATTAATATCGTGCATCCATATTACGCAATCTGTATTCAGAAACTTTAGAGCTGAAAGTACTTTTTCTTATGAAATTAATTATAGGAATAATTCTATGATATAACTGTCAGATGTTAATCAAAACAGTTTAGGCTGGAAGTGACGAATAGAAGTCATTTTTCCACCTGCTCAAAAAAGGGCCAAGTTCAAAGTTAGATCAGGACATTCTGATTCTTCATCCAGTTAAGTTCTTACTATCTGTCGTGGTTTAACTCCAGTCAGCATCTAAGTACCACACAGCCACTCACTCATCCTTCCCCCACCTCGCCAGTGGGATGGGGGAGAGAATCGG